>JASTWF010001454.1:0-82228 GCA_030390025.1 Squalus acanthias
CAACAAGAGTCAAGAACACGAGGCAAGAGCAAGAGCAAGAGGCCAGAGCAAGAATCAAGAGCGAATGGACGGTTTGGGGCCTGCAATTATAGTGCACAGTTCTTCCGTTTCCCGCCCAACTACAATGTCCATTCTTTTGTTTAAGGTTTGGCGCCCAAAAAGTCCTGTATGGGTGATCTCTGTCCTTAATGGGTTTCGGGGCTACTCCTGAATGTTTGAGTACCTGTTAATATTTCTCCCATTGTTAAACCGGTCGGTGTTCCCCCTGGAGGGGTTTGGGGCTTCCAAGTGTCCTGTATAACTACCTGCTAACGGCTCTCTCATCGTAGAGCCGTTGGGAGTTTACATATTAATGTCCTTTGGATGGGCCCTTGATGGCTTTCCTTTGTACCTGGGAGACCGATTCCAGTATCGATGTTTATACTGTAAACCCATAATGTCCTGTGTATTGTCTTCACTGTGCTGAATCGTTATCGATCTTGCAAGAATGTTTATTGGAACGCCATCTTGTCTGCCTGCTGAAAAGTCTAGAATGTTCTGTCACGCGGTGCGGCGGCCATTTTACAGGCTGCTTGTGTCCAATTTAAACCTGACAGCATTTCGCTGAAATAAAAGCTGTTTTGAACGAAACTTTGTGTTTTCTCCTTATAAAAATGAAATCGCGATAATTGCGAATTCTACAGTCCCTCCTGTTGATGCGAATAACTCCGCTTATCGTATCAAAAAAAAAATCTCAGTGGTGAGCAATCTTATCTTGATTTCACTCCGAATCCAGTAAATTAATCCCATAAATTTTAACTTCGCTAGGGTCTCTGTGTCGTCCTCATTTCCCAAGAAAAATCACATTTTATATCACCATAGGCATCATTTGCCCTTAAACTTACACCACTTGTTTTCCTTCCCGGCGTAACCAGGCCGATACCTCACGCATCACCTGTATATTTGTCTTTTATTCAGGGAAAGGAAAAACAAAACCCAAAAACCAAACAATCAACACCATCACCAAAATAAACAAATCCCAACTCTTAAACATGTCGAGTTTCCAACGTATTTACAGTGAGTACAAACTTCCGCGGCGCACGTGGCGAGCGGGAGTGACGCCATTTTCCCATTACACTGCGCTCTCATCGTGCACGCGCACGTAACGTTCTCGCCACTCTCCCGTGTTCTCATGCTTGGTGAGGCGCTTGTCTCTTTTACAATGTATGAACAATAGGTATACTACAATAAACACTTGACAGACGACTAAAATGTGGGAGGCTATTCTGACCCATGAGGGCACTTCAATATTCGTGAACAGATTCCACCACGGTGGAACCACTATGTCCAAAATGTCTGTACCTATCTCGACGGTTTTCTGTTCTAATGTATAGAAATGCTTCTGTGAAACCGCGACGGCTTTCAGAAGTTTGGTTAAATGCTCAGGGAGAGGGGGAATGAGGTACCCAAAATGTGCGACAAATCGCTGCAAGTCGGTAAAATTCTCTTTTACTGTGAGATGAACAGTGGATGGTTCAGGGATTGGGATAATTCGCTGTTGTGCTACTTGAACTTCAGCCCTGGGTTTAAAACAGAAACTGCTGTCACTCACCGGACACCGGCTACGGTTTCCATGCTGGTAGTGTTGCGCTGCAGTGGTAACACAATATGTTCCACCCCCGATGTATGCTACCTGCGGAGGCACATGATCTTGTGCCATTGCCTCCATGGTGCAATTCATGGACTTGGCGCCAGCCGTTCTGAACCCGCACTGTGGTGTTAAAAAGGCATTCAAGTGCTGGGGGCACAGTATTATGTGTGCTCCCCTGCCACGACAACCAGAGAGATCTGTACCTGTCATCGTTTGCTCCCAGCGGATGACGTAAGGTGGAACCGCTGCATAACGAATGTGGGCTCCCCCCTGAATGACACCAATGTTCTCTACCCGATACACCGGGGCGGGCTTTGCTGTGTTGCCCAAAACCGGCATGCGTAATACTATTCCCATAATAGTATGGTTTGAACGTCCGCAGTCCACGGGGACTGGGTAAGCTTCTGAAGCTAGCCTGAGCTGGCACGGACTTAATGCGTTCTGAAAAGGGTGGAGCGCCCGCAGGTGTTTGTTACTTATCCAGGACGGAACCAAACCTTGTTTTAAATCCTCCAAATTACTGCGGCCCTCGCCCAGTAACCACGCCCCGTAAAGCACGCACACCTCGTTCTGCGCAGCTTGATCGGATGCATTCCGATCTTCCCTAATCAGGGCATTTACCGTACGCGCATGTTTCTCCAGCTCTGCTATATTTCCTTTAAGTGTAGTGTCATGGCTTGGTCCTCGTGCAGACCCGACCCTACCACTTTATTCTCATCTGTTAGATGTCCTTTAACTGTGTTTTTAAACCATTAATCTGGGTCTGCAGCTCCACACTGTCTAGAGCGTTGACCACAGATGTCCCTGTGTTAAAAGCAGTGAACGCATCGTTCACCAAACCCCTTCTTTGCCTCCCTACTTGATCCAAAACTTCCTGCGGTGCGGTGTACAAACTTGTCTTATCAATTTCTGCAAAATCAAACTCGTAAAATTGCCTGAACATCTTGGTCAACAGGACCTGGTACAACTGTTCCGTCTTTTTGGGGCACCACTCTGGTAACCGTACCTCAGTGAGATTTAAAATCACCGAGGCCACCGCGTAATGCACTCCCTGAAATAGTATCTGGTCTGTGGGGACCAGTACCAAACCGTTCCCGGGTCCCTTACTAGTTTTAGGGCACCCTTCTTCCTCAGTTAGAACTACCGGAATCGTGGGCGGGGCTTTGCGTGGGCGCGTAATGAGCTCAGTGGCATTTACTGGGATCGGAGAGTATGGGGCTCCGCACCCCCTGGTGCTCGCATCCCACCTCATCCCCTGTCCGTTATCCTGCCACTGGTTAATAAAGAATATGGAGATGCCTTTGGGGCAAACGTACTTTGACCCCCACATACAAACATAAATCCCCTCATCCGGTTCCCACCATTTGTCCCAACAGACTTTCACTTGTCCATCTGTCCCCGTAATTGTCCGATGGGTATTATTACCCAGTCGCTCCCACTCAACCGAAGAGTTCCTCATAGTTTTGCTCAGCTTTCGCAGCCACCACCATCGGCTCAATGGGACATTCCCACTGCAGGTCAAACAAATCCGTTTGCCGACGGTGACGCTGATCCTGGGTGCGATGATCCGTACTTTGGGGCACATTAAAGAAGTCTCTTTGTAGGCGAACCCCGATGTGCTGGAATACTCCGTTGAGTTCGTTCCCAGCCATCCTGGCCACCTTCCCTTGTGGAAATAGGTGCTGGTCCCTTCTGCCTTCCGTCTCCCGGTCCCATCCACCGCGATGGGGGCCGTGTCCCCGGAACATCCAAACACCACGACATCCTTGGTGAGGCCCCGATAGGCCAATCCACATCCGATTGCCACGAGCAATACTATGAGTCGTTCCATCCTTCCTTGGTTCCTGTGATCAGATAGAATGAGGTAGCCAGCCTCGCAAAAAGTCTCTGGCTTTTGTGAAGGGTGAGCGGGTCCCCTGACCTCGCCTCACGTAAACTTCAACGTTTGCTAAATAGACTTCCTCTAAACCTAGCCTTAAAACTCCCATCATTTTATCGTTATCTGTTAAAAACACTACAAACTTAACCTTATTAAAACTACTTAAAACTTTAAACTAAAACTTAAAACCTTAAACTAATAACTTTACAATGCCGCCCGTTCTCAGGGCGGCCCCTTTAAATCCTGAGAAGGCTGCTGCGAGCTCTTCCCGACGGTGGGAGGGCACTGACCCTTCCCTCTGATCTGCCGCAGCCTGTTGCTGCGCTGACCCTTTCCTCTGATCTGCCGCAGCCTGTTACTGCTTCGATGTGGCCTGTCTCTACCCGGGTTATCTTAACCTGAAACTTACGCCCTGGGGCAGCCTGTGGACCTGACCACATCTTCCTGGGCTGGGGTACTCTGCTTGACCTACGGGGAATTGCTATGGGCGGGGGCTCCGTGACGGACGGACCGGGTCCCGAGACCTTCAACGGGATGACCTGGGGTTCCATCACAGGCGCCAGCCCCGCCTCCGCTGACTCCGCCTCCCTAACCTCGGGGCTGGCAGTTCGGGGCCCCGCCCTGCTCGGCCCAGCAGGCGGCCCTTCACTCGTGTACTCTGCCTCCCCTGAGGACTGGACGTTCAAAGCGGGCGGCCACACCTCTGGGAACCACATAGCGGCTGGCCCGGCCTCCTCTAGCTCCTTCCTCCTGCTGTCGGGACCTGCAGCTTGTGTGTCCACCCCGTATGGATCTCTACCTAGCGGCCCCAATCCTTCCAGACCGTTCCTCTGAAACCACCCGTCATCATCACTATGCTCATCTGCACTATCCTCATCTGACCAGGGTACCCTGGGGTCCTCGTCATCTAACCCCCAACTCCAGAAAAACGCTGCATGATCGTCCGGGATGTCCCTTCCCCTGATGCAAGCTGCTACGCCTGCCTGTGTGCCTTGTGGTCCTACCTGGGGCTGTGCTTCCCCACTCGCAGGTCTGGCCCCTCCCTTAAGACAGGCCACCGCCCCTGCTTGTTTCTGTGAAATCTCACCTGCTGGAGGCTGCAGATTTCTATCCTGTTTTAAATCCTCATACTCCCTGCTCCTGGCTACCCTGTAGGCTGCTTTTATCTCTCTAAGCTGCCCTTCTAGCCTGAGCACGTCTAACTTTCCCATTTCTCGGGCATTCTCCTCCCGCAGGGTCTGCTCTCTAAGCTGCCCTTCCAGCCCATCTATTTTCCCTATTAAGCGGGCGTTCTCCTCCCGCAAGGCCTGCTCTTTTAACCTGGCCTCCTCACCGCAGACCCCCTCCTGTGCGTGTCTTTTAAAAGGACACAGGTAGGCAGGCTGCGTGGACTCTAGTCATTGGGTACTATTAGACGGTCCTGCGGCACCTACGGGGCCGGTTGCGACCGCCACCTGTCCACGCGCATTCAAAACCATCTTGCGCATGACTCCTAACACTGCTTCGAGGTCTTCGGGAGAGGTGGGTGCCTTTGCTTCCTTAGCCGGGACAGGCGCCTGGGTTCGGACCGCGGGATTTTTATCCTTGGAATCCTTCCAAGGGTTCCTGCAGTGCTTGCGCCAGTGCCCTGTCTTCCCACACCCGTAACAGGCATTACTTGCCTGTGGGGCGCGATTACCCTCCTGATGCCACTCTCTTTGAGCCGGGGCTGCGGGTCGTACCTCATGTACTCTCCCTTAAAGGGACGTGTTGCCATACCCCTTATGTTACGGTAACCTAACGTGAGTCGATTCAAGACCGACTCTTCCGTAAGGTTGAGGTCATTGGGATCGAACCAGGCTTTTGCCTGCTCTCTAACGGCTGGTAAACTGTTGGCTATTATGCACCTAAGCCAATGAATTAAAGCGGCGCCTTCCACATCTTCGCGCTCGGGCGCACCTAGACAGCTGCGCTCATATACTGGCCACAGCCTGTCGGCAAAAACCTTCGGGGGTTCTCCCTCCATCTGCACTGTCTGTCCCACTCTAGCAAACGGACCTCCGTCGTTCGCTCCCACTACTTCTAGGACCTCATTTTTCAATTCCTCATAACTTTTATTACCCCTCTTGCTATCGCCTGAGAGACACTGAAGGACCGAGCTATCTAACGAGAACAGCAGCATTTTTGCTGTCTCCCCATCATCGCAGCCGTTGATGGCTGCGGCTTGCTCAACTTCCCTAAAATGTACGGAAGGGTCGTCTATCTCGGTCAGCTTCCTTACGTGGTTTATCATGGCCCTCAGCTGATGTGAACTGTGAGGCAACACCAGCTGTCCGAGGAGATCCCCCGGTTCTTCCCCACCGTTTCTGCTTGGGCCCCTTTTAATACCCGTTACTGGATACAACGATCCCTTTTCTACCTCTTTTTCAACGGGCTCTTTTGCTTCTTCCGTTGCTTCCTCCCTAACCCAGGTTTCTGAATAGCTGGGTGGCGCGGAGGGCGCAGTGGCTACTACTTCTTCTGCTTTACTTGGTGGGGAATTTCTAAATCTCTCATTTACTAGCGGCTGGCGTGCCGACGGATTAATAAGGCACACCATGCCGTTCGCATTATTCACGGCCCTTTTGAGGCTCTCTATCTCTTTTTCGCAGGCGCTATGGTCGGCTCCCTGAAACTTATCCTCAAGGGCCAACTTATACGCCGACCTAACCCCCATTAAGCTCTCTTCTTGAGTTCTTATCTGGGCAGCTTGACGGTTACATCTTTCCTTCATCCTACTCTCGTTTAATTTTGCTTCAGTGATCTGGCACTCGAGATACTCTACCCTTGTTTTAAGGTAACTGGAGACTTCCTGGCTTTCCTGGCGTAACTCATTTAAACTCTTAATGAGCGCCTCCCCTCCAGAAACCTTCTCCTCCATTTCCTCCTCTAACTGCTTGATTCGAGCGGTTAGCGCTGTATTGGTCTGGTTTGAAATCTGAACCTGCCTTTTGTAGCACATAAGCCAGACTGCTTTCTCAACTGCCTTTTTATGCTCCTTACTATCCGTCCACCTTTCAGCTGCCTCTAGTGGGCTCTTATCCGCTAACAATTCGCTTATCCACTTTTTCGTTAGATTAACCTTTCCAAATACGTAATCCGCTATCTTTTCCTGCATCACATTTCGTACAGTCATTCCAAAATCTAACACACTACCCTCTCGCTGCCAGTGTCCTGCCGCGGTCGCCATTTTCTGTAAGGGATACTCTCCTGACCCTGCGTGTCTCGTAGCCTGTGAGATTCACGCGGCTCTGTGCAGCCTGTATGTCAGTGCGGGTCTAGGCCTGGTCTCCAGCCAGTCTGGGAACACTAGACACCCCTGTGAGTGGTTCGAATCACTCTCCCTTACGGTTCTAGACACTGGACTTAGATGCGAGAGCAGTAATGGAGGTAAAACTCATGTAGACTTGGTTTGAACGGTACGAAATGGAAAATCTTTATTGCATGATACTTAAAATTATGAAATACATGTCATATGCACAGATTAATGACAGTACAATCTTACAAACAGTTATAATCACTCTTAGGGAAACGAGGAACGACCAGCACAACGTAAATAGGGCACACATTACAAATATCCTTAATCTTTAAAACCCTCCCCTATCAATGTCTATCCTAAACTAGCTTCTGTAGAATTCGCAATTATCGCGATTTCATTTTATTAAGGAGAAAACACAAGTTTCATTCAAAACAGCTTTTATTTCAGCGGAATGCTGTCAGGTTTAAATTGGACACAAGCAGCCTGTAAAATGGCCGCCGCACCGCGTGACAGAACATTCGAGACTTTTCGGCAGGCAGACAAGATGGCGTTCCAATAAACATTTTTGCAGGATCGATAACGATTCAGCACAGTGAAGACAATACACAGGACATTATGGGTTTACAGTATAAACATCGATACTGGAATCGGTCTCCCAGGTACAAAGGAAAGCCATCAAGGGCCCATCCAAAGGACATTAATATGTAAACTCCCAACGGCTCTACGATGAGAGAGCCGTTAGCAGGTAGTTATACAGGACACTTGGAAGCCCCAAACCCCTCCAGGGGGAACACCGACCGATTTAACAATGGGAGAAGTATTAACAGGTACTCAAACATTCAGGAGTAGCCCCGAAACCCATTAAGACAGAGATCACCCATACAGGACTTTTTGGGCGCCAAACCTTAAACAAAAGAATGGACATTATAGTTGGGCGGGAAACGGAAGAACTGTGCACTATAATTGCAGGCCCAAACCGTCCATTCTGTCTCTTGACTCTTGATTCTTGCTCTTGCCTCGTGTTCGTGACTCTTGCCGCTTGCTGCTGTTATCATCGTGGCTGCTCCTGGGTAAAAGACTGTTGCAAAGACCTATGTTGGTAGCTGGCAGCGGAACCGAAGGCCCGGGATGAGATGAGATGAGATGAGAGGAGAAGAGAAGAAGACCTTATCCATCGCCACGGTCAGTAAATCCCGACCGCGCCTGTAGGTCGATCAGCCAAGTCTTCTCGACAGGAAGTTTTCTTCTTTAACAAGACATATTGCATCGATGATAACTGGACTGTGCAAACACATCGTATCAATGATATTGACAACGGTGCTCCACGACTGAACTGTAAGTCCACCAACAGAGGTCTTCACTACAGCGGACGGTCCAGCCGACTGACCGAGCAGCAGAAGCAGTAAACAAGTGGGACCAGGAGATCTCCTGACCAACACGTGGGTGCTGCGGTGAAAAACATCCGATCAGCTATTCGGGATTTCTCCGAGTTATTACGAGTGGTGAGCATGAGTCTCGGGATCCTACGAAGCTAGTTTTAGGATAGTTATTGATAGGGGAGGGTTTAAAGTTAAGGATATTTGTAATGTGTGCCCTATTTACGTTGTGCTGGTCGTTCCTCGTTTCCCTAAGAGTGATTATAACTGTTTGTAAGATTGTACTGTCATTAATCTGTGCATATGACATGTATTTCATAATTTTAAGTATCATGCAATAAAGATTTTCCATTTCGTACCGTTCAAACCAAGTCTACATGAGTTTTATCTCCATTACTGCTCTCGCATCTAAGTCCAGTGTCTAGAACCGTAAGGGAGAGTGATTCGAACCACTCACAGGGGTGTCTAGTGTTCCCAGACTGGCTGGAGACCAGGCCTAGACCCGCACTGACATACAGGCTGCACAGAGCCGCGTGAACCTCACAGGCTACGAGACACGCAGGGTCAGGAGAGTATCCCTTACAGAAAATGGCGACCGCGGCAGGACATTGGCAGCGAGAGGGTGGTGTGTTGGATTTTGGAATGACTGTACGAAATGTGATGCAGGAAAAGATAGCGGATTACGTGTTTGGAAAGGTTAATCTAACGAAAAAGTGGATAAGCGAACTGTTAGCGGATAAGAGCCCACTAGAGGCAGCTGAAAGGTGGACGGATAGTAAGGAGCATAAAAAGGCAGTTGAGAAAGCAGTCTGGCTTATGTGCTACAAAAGGCAGGTTCAGATTTCAAACCAGACCAATACAGCGCTAACCGCTCGAATCAAGCAGTTAGAGGAGGAAATGGAGGAGAAGGTTTCTGGAGGGGAGGTGCTCATTAAGAGTTTAAATGAGTTACGCCAGGAAAGCCAGGAAGTCTCCAGCTACCTTAAAACAAGGGTAGAGTATCTCGAGTGCCAGATCACTGAAGCAAAATTAAACGAGAATAGGATGAAGGAAAGATGTAACCGTCAAGCTGCCCAGATAAGAACTCAAGAAGAGAGCTTAATGGGGGTTAGGTCGGCGTATAAGTTGGCCCTTGAGGATAAGTTTCAGGGAGCCGACCATAGCGCCTGCGAAAAAGAGATAGAGAGCCTCAAAAAGGCCGTGAATAATGCGAACGGCATGGTGTGCCTTATTAATCCGTCGGCACGCCAGCCGCTAGTAAATGAGAGATTTAGAAATTCCCCACCAAGTAAAGCAGAAGAGGTAGTAGCCACTGCGCCCTCCGCGCCACCCAGCTATTCAGAAACCTGGGTTAGGGAGGAAGCAACGGAAGAAACAAAAGAGCCCGTTGAAAAGGAGGTAGAAAAGGGATCGTTGTATCCAGTAACGGGGATTAAAAGGGGCCCAAGCAGAAACGGTGGGGAAGAACCGGGGGATCTCCTCGGACAGCTGGTGTTGCCTCACAGTTCACATCAGCTGAGGGCCATGATAAACCACGTAAGGAAGCTGACCGAGATAG
This sequence comes from Squalus acanthias, assembly GCA_030390025.1. Lineage (NCBI taxonomy): Eukaryota > Metazoa > Chordata > Chondrichthyes > Squaliformes > Squalidae > Squalus > Squalus acanthias. The sequence goes on from JASTWF010001454.1 coordinate 9,721, forward strand.
ACGACCCTTCCGTACATTTTAGGGAAGTTGAGCAAGCCGCAGCCATCAACGGCTGCGATGATGGGGAGACAGCAAAAATGCTGCTGTTCTCTTTAGATAGCTCGGTCCTTCAGTGTCTCTCAGGCGATAGCAAGAGGGGTAATAAAAGTTATGAGGAATTGAAAAATGAGGTCCTAGAAGTAGTGGGAGCGAACGACGGAGGTCCGTTTGCTAGAGTGGGACAGACAGTGCAGATGGAGGGAGAACCCCCGAAGGTTTTTGCCGACAGGCTGTGGCCAGTATATGAGCGCAGCTGTCTAGGTGCGCCCGAGCGCGAAGATGTGGAAGGCGCCGCTTTAATTCATTGGCTTAGGTGCATAATAGCCAACAGTTTACCAGCCGTTAGAGAGCAGGCAAAAGCCTGGTTCGATCCCAATGACCTCAACCTTACGGAAGAGTCGGTCTTGAATCGACTCACGTTAGGTTACCGTAACATAAGGGGTATGGCAACACGTCCCTTTAAGGGAAGAGTACATGAGGTACGACCCGCAGCCCCGGCTCAAAGAGAGTGGCATCAGGAGGGTAATCGCGCCCCACCGGCAAGCAATGCCTGTTACGGGTGTGGGAAGACAGGGCACTGGCGCAAGCACTGCAGGAACCCTTGGAAGGATTCCAAGGATAAGAATCCCGCGGTCCGAGCCCAGGCGCCTGTCCCGGCTAAGGAAGCAAAGGTACCCACCTCTCCCGAAGACCTCGAAGCAGTGTTAGGAGTCATGCGCAAGATGGTTTTAAATGCGCGTGGACAGGTGGCGGTCGCAACCGGCCCCGTAGGTGCCGCAGGACCGTCTAATAGTGCCCCATGACTAGAACCAGCACAGCCCGTCTACCTGTGTCCGCTCAGCTATGATGCGTGGAGGCGACCTGTGGTGGAGATGGAGGTAGAGAAACAAAAGGGCAGTTATCTGTTGGACACGGGAGCTTCTTGCACCATAATCCATACAGATGACCCTTTTGACTCGCCGCTATCTACCAAGGTCCCATTCACGCTAGCAGGGTTCACAGGGAAAGAACAGGCTGGCACGTTTTCCCTCCCGCTATCCATTCGTTTAGGAACACTTCGCCTTAAGTGGAAGTGTATACTGATGGCATGGCAAAAGGGGGGTGGAAGAGGTATTCTCGGGTCCGATCTGCTAGCGGGACACGGGATCCTCGTGGACCTCAGAAATCACTGTCTCTGGGGGGCTAAAGGGGAAAAAGGCGAGGTAATGGTAATTCAAGGGGAGGAAGAAACAGGGGTCCTGTGTACCGTACAGCCATCCGGAGGCTACGACCTCAGGCTTATGGTCGCAGATGTCCCAACGGACATGCAGACGTACGTGACAGATAATATGCACGCGTTTGCAACCCACAAGCACGATTGTGGGAGGGTGGTCGGGTTTGAGGTCAGCGTAGATGGGGACCCCATGACCCGACCCCAAAAGCAGTATAACTTCCCCAAAGAAGCAGAACCCGATATGGAGGCAGCAATGTCTTCCTTGGTGCAGCAGGGCGTGTTGAGGCCGATAGCCACACACGTGAACTCCCCATTATGGCCGGTTAGGAAGCCGGATAATTCGTGGAGAGCCACGGTGGACTACAGAGTCCTTAACAGTAACATCCCCGCCTGCGCGCCCACAGTAGCAGCAGTTGCTGACCTAATAGGGAGCATCCCAGCGTCCGCGACCACGTTCACGGTGCTGGATATCTCGAACGGTTTTTGGTCCATCCCGCTGCGGCGAGAGGACCAGTACAAGTTTGCCTTTACGTTTAAAGGGCAACAGTACACGTGGAACTGCTTGCCACAAGGTTTCCACAATAGCCCCAGTATTTTTCACCAGTGTATGGCAGGGAGTTTAAAGGAGTTTAGTCAGCCCAATCAGATAGTACAGTATGTGGATGATTTGCTCCTATTTACGGACTCAAGGGAGGAGCACGGACCACTGCTGGACGAGTTATTGGAGCTGTTAGCGAGAAAGGGTTTTAAAGTAAACCCAAAGAAAGCACGTATCGGTCAGCAGGAAGTAAAATTCCTGGGACTGACCCTACGCGCTGGGGAAAGAGCCATAGACAAAGCAAGGAGGGAGTCGGTGCAAGAATTACCGATTCCCAACAACGTAAGGGGTGTGAGGTCCTTCTTGGGACTGACCGGTTACTGCAGGGATTTTATCGAGGATTATGCGGCCACAGCGGCGCCGCTCCTCCGACTCCTCCATAAGGGAGTAGAGTGGCTTTGGGACGAGGGCTGCCAAGCAGCCTTCGAGAAGTTAAAAAGGGATCTGCAGACCGCGCCAGCCTTAGGGGCCATAGATGGGGGGAAGGAGTTTTTCCTGGAGGTAGCTGCCAGCGGAGACAGCTTAAGCGCCGTGCTGCTCCAAGAGCGTCACGGCAAGCTGAGGCCGGTTGTCTATTCATCCAGGGTATTAACGGATGTGGAGAGAAGTTTTTCCAATTGCGAAAGGCACCTTTTAGCCACGCATTGGGCTGTGAAAAGATCAGCGATCTTCACAGGGCTCTCTCCCATCACTCTCCTCACACATCACACACCAACTAAGATGCTTCTGGATGGGAGGATTAAAGACGGGACCGTAAGCAGCGCACGCATTGCGCGTTGGACCCTTCTTCTCTCCCAGTTGGACATCAGAGTAAAAGGTCTTTGCGAGCCCAGGCTTGCGGCCAATTTGGTATACCCCGGTACAGCCCACCGGTGTTCGGTGGAGGGGGTGTGGGAAGTCAACATAGGTTTACGGGCCGGGATACATCCCACTGGGCGCGAGATTTATGTTGATGGGTCTAGCACAGTATCTGCTGGCGAGCGACTCACAGGGTGTGGAGTTTATGACCCTGCGGCAGACCTTGCCCTGGCGATCAAGCTCCCTAGCACCATGAGCGCGCAGCAGGCTGAGCTGTCTGCCGTGGTGTACGTGGTAACCCACCCAGACATTTTCCCAACCCCATACACGATTTGCTCGGACAGTATGTTCACCTGCAATTCGTGTACGGAATACCTGGCCATTTGGTCCCGCCGTGGATACACCTCCGCGGACGGGCGACCTTTAACGGTAAAGCCCTTGCTGGAGAAGATCTTAGCAGCAGCAGTAGGGGAGGAAGGGGAGATTTTCATCCATAAGGTGAAAGCTCACTCCTCCACAGAGCCCCGTGGGGAGGGCAACCGGCAGGCGGATGCGCTAGCCAGGGAGGGTGCCCGCGACGGTACTTTCTGGAACCCCTATAGAACCGGACCCATAGCAGCGGTCCGAGGTGGGGACGGGAATACCGGGAACACCAGGGTAGCATTGCCCCTAGACCTTAAGACCGTCCAAGCCCAGGATCCCGCCCTAAAAGCAGTCCTAAAAACGATTGCTGAGGGGAGGCAGGTAGAAGGTCCGTACAGTACGGCAACCCTCTCAGTTAAGGAAGGCATGCTGTTCCGCGAGGAGCAGTGGGTTGTGCCGCAGCAGCACAGGAGGGAATTCCTCCAGTTGGCTCACGAGGGACCAGGGGCAGGGCACCCCGGGCCCGAGGTTACCTGGCAACGGGTAGAGCAAGCGGGATGGTGGCCAGGGCTCAGGGAACAAGTCCGCGAGTTCTGTGCAAACTGTCTTGTGTGCGCTGCAAATAACCCAGACCCCCAGAAAAGGAAGGTGCCCATGGGACACGTAAGAAGGGTAGAGGGACCATGGCAGTCGATACAGATCGACTATATAGGACCCCTGCCCACCACCCAGGGAGGTTATAAGTACTGCCTCGTCCTGGTGGATGTGTTTTCCAAGTGGGTGGAAGCCTTCCCTTGTCGAACAGCTACGGCACTGGGTACAGCAAAAATCTTGGTCCGGGAAGTGTTCTCGCGGTGGGGACTCCCCCGTTTCGTGGAGTCAGACCAAGGGAGTCATTTCACCGGCCAGGTGATGCAGAACACCCTCATGCTTTTGGGCATTGAAGGGAAGTGGCACGTAGCACACAATCCCCAGTCATCCGGGATTGTTGAACGTATGAACCGGACCCTGAAGGAGAAATTGAGGAAAGAGACTAGGAACTCGCCCCAAAAATGGGCGGAAGTTCTGCCTTTAGTCCTCATGGGGGTCCGGGCCAGTCAGTCAAAAAGTACGGGGTACTCCCCGCACGAGGTAATGACCGGCAGGCTCATGCGAACCCCCACCCATGTGCTAGCCCCGGTGCTCACTGAGGGTCAGCTTCAAGAGATCAGCAGGGACAAGTTCGCCCAAACTCTCTTGGAGCGCCTGAAGCAAGTTTATGAGCAGGCGGCTGGGAACATGGGAAGGCAGCACCAGGGCAATCGCTTGTTGCTGGAACCCCGCAAAACGCGGGAGTGGGAAGTAGGAGACCAGGTCATGGTCAGAAACTACGCCAGAGTAGGGAGTCTGGAACCACTGTATATGGGACCCTACAACATTGTAGACAAGGCAAGTCCCATGGTTTACGCCGTAAAAGTACCTCGGCGCACTAAGTGGTTCCACATAAACCAATGTAAACTGTACCAGCCGGGTGCGCAAGGGAAAACTACAGGGGTAAATCCCGCCAACGGGAAAACACAGCCCCAGGTAGGACCACAAGGCACACAGGCAGGCGTAGCAGCTTGCATCAGGGGAAGGGACATCCCGGACGATCATGCAGCGTTTTTCTGGAGTTGGGGGTTAGATGACGAGGACCCCAGGGTACCCTGGTCAGATGAGGATAGTGCAGATGAGCATAGTGATGATGACGGGTGGTTTCACAGGAACGGTCTGGAAGGATTGGGGCCGCTAGGTAGAGATCCATACGGGGTGGACACACAAGCTGCAGGTCCCGACAGCAGGAGGAAGGAGCTAGAGGAGGCCGGGCCAGCCGCTATGTGGTTCCCAGAGGTGTGGCCGCCCGCTTTAAACGTCCAGTCCTCAGGGGAGGCAGAGTTCGCGAGTGAAGGGCCGCCTGCTGGGCCGAGCAGGGCGGGGCCCCGAACTGCCAGCCCCGAGGTTAGGGAGGCGGAGTCAGCGGAGGCGGGGCTGGCGCCTGTGATGGAACCCCAGGTCATCCCGTTGAAGGTCTCGGGACCCGGTCCGTCCGTCACGGAGCCCCCGCCCATAGCAGTTCCCCGTAGGTCAAGCAGAGCACCCCAGCCCAGGAAGACGTGGTCAGGTCCACAGGCTGCCCCAGGGCGTAAGTTTCAGGTTAAGATAACCCGGGTAGAGACAGGCCACATCGAAGCAGTAACAGGCTGCGGCAGATCAGAGGAAAGGGTCAGCGCAGCAACAGGCTGCGGCAGATCAGAAGGAAGGGTCAGTGCCCTCCCACCGTCGGGAAGAGCTCGCAGCAGCCTTCTCAGGATTTAAAGGGGCCGCCCTGAGAACGGGCGGCATTGTAAAGTTATTAGTTTAAGGTTTTAAGTTTAGTTTAAAGTTTTAAGTAGTTTTAATAAGTTTAAGTTTGTAGTGGTTTTAACAGATAACGACAAATGATGGGAGTTTTAAGGCTAGGTTTAGAGGAAGTCTGTTCAGCAAAAGTTGAAGTTTACGTGAGGCGAGGTCAGGGGACCCGCTCACCCTTCACAAAAGCCAGAGACTTTTTGCGAGGCTGGCTACCTCATTCTATCTGATCACAGGAACCAAGGAAGGATGGAACGACTCATAGTATTGCTCGCGGCAATCGGATGTGGATTGGCCTATCGGGGCCTCACCAAGGATGTCGTGGTGTTTGGATGTTCCGGGGACACGGCCCCCATCGCGGTGGATGGGACCGGAAGACGGAAGGCAGAAGGGACCAGCACCTATTTCCACAAGGGAAGGTGGCCAGGATGGCTGGGAACGAACTCAACGGAGTATTCCAGCACATCGGGGTTCGCCTACAAAGAGACTTCTTTAATGTGCCCCAAAGTACGGATCATCGCACCCAGGATCAGCGTCACCGTCGGCAAACGGATTTGTTTGACTTGCAGTGGGAATGTCCCATTGAGCCGATGGTGGTGGCTGCGAAAGCTGAGCAAAACTATGAGGAACTCTTCGGTTGAGTGGGAGCGACTGGGTAATAATACCCATCGGACAATTACGGGGACTGATGGACAAGTGAAAGTCTGTTGGGACAAATGGTGGGAACCAGATGAGGGGATTTATGTTTGTATGTGGGGGTCAAAGTACGTTTGCCCCAAAGGCATCTCCATATTCTTTATTAACCAGTGGCAGGATAACGGACAGGGGATGAGGTGGGATGCGAGCACCAGGGGGTGCGGAGCCCCATTCTCCCCGATCCCAGTAAATGCCACTGAGCTCATTACGCGCCCACGCAAAGCCCCGCCCACGATTCCGGTAGTTCTAACTGAGGAAGAAGGGTGCCCTAAAACTAGTAAGGGACCCGGGAACGGTTTGGTACTGGTCCCCACAGACCAGATACTATTTCAGGGAGTGCATTACGCGGTGGCCTCGGTGATTTTAAATCTCACTGAGGTACGGTTACCAGAGTGGTGCCCCAAAAAGACGGAACAGTTGTACCAGGTCCTGTTGACCAAGATGTTCAGGCAGTTTTACGAGTTCGATTTCGCGGAAATTGATAAGACAAGTTTATACACCGCACCGCAGGAAGTTTTGGATCAAGTTGGGAGGCAAAGAAGGGGTTTGGTGAACGATGCGTTCACTGCTTTTAACACAGGGACATCTGTGGTCAACGCTCTAGACAGTGTGGAGCTGCAGACCCAGATTAATGGTTTAAAAACACAGTTAAAGGATATTCTCACAGATGAGAATAAAGTGGTAGGGTCGGGTCTGCACGAGGACCAAGCCATGACACTACACTTAAAAGAGATTATAGCAGAGCTGGAGAAACATGCGCGTACGGTAAATGCCCTGATTAGGGAAGATCGGAATGCATCCGATCAAGCTGCGCAGAACGAGGTGTGCGTGCTTTACGGGGCGTGGTTACTGGGCGAGGGCCGCAGTAATTTGGAGGATTTAAAACAAGGTTTGGTCCCGTCCTGGATAAGTAACAAACACCTGCGGGCGCTCCACCCTTTTCAGAATGCATTAAGTCCGTGCCAGCTCAGGCTAGCTTCAGAAGCTTACCCAGTCCCCGTGGACTGCGGACGTTCAAACCATACTATTATGGGAATAGTATTACGCATGCCGGTTTTGGGCAACACAGCAAAGCCCGCCCCGGTATATCGGGTAGAGAACATTGGTGTCATTCAGGGGGGAGCCCACATTCGTTATGCAGCGGTTCCACCTTACGTCATCCGCTGGGAGCAAACGATGACAGGTACAGATCTCTCTGGTTGTCGTGGCAGGGGAGCACACATAATACTGTGCCCCCAGCACTTGAATGCCTTTTTAACACCACAGTGCGGGTTCAGAACGGCTGGCGCCAAGTCCATGAATTGCACCATGGAGGCAATGGCACAAGATCATGTGCCTCCGCAGGTAGCATACATCGGGGGTGGAACATATTGTGTTACCACTGCAGCGCAACACTACCAGCATGGAAACCGTAGCCGGTGTCCGGTGAGTGACAGCAGTTTCTGTTTTAAACCCAGGGCGGAAGTTCAAGTAGCACAACAGCGAATTATCCCAATCCCTGAACCATCCACTGTTCACCTCACAGTAAAAGAGAATTTTACCGACTTGCAGCGATTTGTCGCACATTTTGGGTACCTCATTCCCCCTCTCCCCGAGCATTTAACCAAACTTCTGAAAGCCGTCGCGGTGTCACAAAAGCATTTCTATACATTAGAACAGAAAACCGTCGAGATAGGTACAGACATTTTGGACATAGTGGTTCCACCGTGGTGGAATCTGTTCACGAATATTGAAGTGCCCTCATGGGTCAGAATAGCCTCCCACATTTTAGTCGTCTGTCAAGTGTTTATTGTAGTATACCTTTTGTTCATACATTGTAAAAGAGACAAGCGCCTCACCAAGCATGAGAACACGGGAGAGTGGCGAGAACGTTACGTGCGCGTGCACGATGAGAGCGCAGTGTAATGGGAAAACGGCGTCACTCCCGCTCGCCACGTGCGCCGCGGAAGTTTGTACTCAGTGTAAATACGTTGGAAACTCGATATGTTTAAGAGTCGGGATTTGTTTATTTTGGTGATGGTGTTGATTGTTTGGTTTTTTGGGTTTTGTTTTTCCTTCCCTTGAATAAAAGATAAATATACAGGTGATGCGTGAGGTATCGGCCTGGTTACGCCGGGAAGGAAAACAGGTGGTGTAAGTTTAAGGGCAAATGATGCCTATGGTGATATAAAGTGTGATTTTCTTGGGAAATAAGGACGACACAGAGACCCTAGTGAAGTTAAAATTTTATGGGATTAATTTACTGGATTCGGAGTGAAATCGAGATAAGATTGCTCACCACTGAGTTTTTGATACGATAAGCGGAGTTATTCGCATCAACAGGAGGGACTGTAGAATTCGCAATTATCGCGATTTCATTTTATTAAGGAGAAAACACAAGTTTCATTCAAAACAGCTTTTATTTCAGCGGAATGCTGTCAGGTTTAAATTGGACACAAGCAGCCTGTAAAATGGCCGCCGCACCGCGTGACAGAACATTCGAGACTTTTCGGCAGGCAGACAAGATGGCGTTCCAATAAACATTTTTGCAGGATCGATAACGATTCAGCACAGTGAAGACAATACACAGGACATTATGGGTTTACAGTATAAACATCGATACTGGGATCGGTCTCCCAGGTACAAAGGAAAGCCATCAAGGGCCCATCCAAAGGACATTAATATGTAAACTCCCAACGGCTCTACGATGAGAGAGCCGTTAGCAGGTAGTTATACAGGACACTTGGAAGCCCCAAACCCCTCCAGGGGGAACACCGACCGATTTAACAATGGGAGAAGTATTAACAGGTACTCAAACATTCAGGAGTAGCCCCGAAACCCATTAAAGACAGAGATCACCCATACAGGACTTTTTGGGCGCCAAACCTTAAACAAAAGAATGGACATTATAGTTGGGCGGGAAACGGAAGAACTGTGCACTATAATTGCAGGCCCAAACCGTCCATTCTGTCTCTTGACTCTTGATTCTTGCTCTTGCCTCGTGTTCGTGACTCTTGCCGCTTGCTGCTGTTATCATCGTGGCTGCTCCTGGGTAAAAGACTGTTGCAAAGACCTATGTTGGTAGCTGGCAGCGGAACCGAAGGCCCGGGATGAGATGAGATGAGAGGAGAAGAGAAGAAGACCTTATCCATCGCCACGGTCAGTAAATCCCGACCGCGCCTGTAGGTCGATCAGCCAAGTCTTTTCGACAGGAAGTTTTCTTCTTTAACAAGACATATTGCATCGACGATAACTGGACTGTGCAAACACATCGTATCAATGATATTGACAACGGTGCTCCTCGACTGAACTGTAAAGTCCACCAACAGAGGTCTTCACTACAGCGGACGGTCCAGCCGACTGACCGAGCAGCAGAAGCAGTAAACAAGTGGGACCAGGAGATCTCCTGACCAACACGTGGGTGCTGCGGTGAAAAACATCCGATCAGCTATTCGGGATTTCTCCGAGTTATTACGAGTGGTGAGCATGAGTCTCGGGATCCTGCGAAGCTAGTTTTAGGATAGTTATTGATAGGGGAGGGTTTAAATTAAGGATATTTGTAATGTGTGCCCTATTTACGTTGTGCTGGTCGTTCCTCGTTTCCCTAAGAGTGATTATAACTGTTTGTAAGATTGTACTGTCATTAATCTGTGCATATGACATGTATTTCATAATTTTAAGTATCATGCAATAAAGATTTTCCATTTCGTACCGTTCAAACCAAGTCTACATGAGTTTTATCTCCATTACTGCTCTCGCATCTAAGTCCAGTGTCTAGAACCGTAAGGGAGAGTGATTCGAACCACTCACAGGGGTGTCTAGTGTTCCCAGACTGGCTGGAGACCAGGCCTAGACCCGCACTGACATACAGGCTGCACAGAGCCGCGTGAACCTCACAGGTTACGAGACACGCAGGGTCAGGAGAGTATCCCTTACACTTCGTAGGATCCCGAGACTCATGCTCACCACTCGTAATAACTCGGAGAAATCCCGAATAGCTGATCGGATGTTTTTCACCGCAGCACCCACGTGTTGGTCAGGAGATCTCCTGGTCTCACTTGTTTACTGCTTCTGCTGCTCGGTCAGTCGGCTGGACCGTCCGCTGTAGTGAAGACCTCTGTTGGTGGACTTTACAGTTCAGTCGAGGAGCACCGTTGTCAATATCATTGATACGATGTGTTTGCACAGTCCAGTTATCGTCGATGCAATATGTCTTGTTAAAGAAGAAAACTTCCTGTCGAAAAGACTTGGCTGATCGACCTACAGGCGCGGTCGGGATTTACTGACCGTGGCGATGGATAAGGTCTTCTTCTCTTCTCCTCTCATCTCATCTCATCCCGGGCCTTCGGTTCCGCTGCCAGCTACCAACATAGGTCTTTGCAACAGTCTTTTACCCAGGAGCAGCCACGATGATAACAGCAGCAAGCGGCAAGAGTCACGAACACGAGGCAAGAGCAAGAATCAAGAGTCAAGAGACAGAATGGACGGTTTGGGCCTGCAATTATAGTGCACAGTTCTTCCGTTTCCCGCCCAACTATAATGTCCATTCTTTTGTTTAAGGTTTGGCGCCCAAAAAGTCCTGTATGGGTGATCTCTGTCTTTAATGGGTTTCGGGGCTACTCCTGAATGTTTGAGTACCTGTTAATATTTCTCCCATTGTTAAACCGGTCGGTGTTCCCCCTGGAGGGGTTTGGGGCTTCCAAGTGTCCTGTATAACCACCTGCTAACGGCTCTCTCATCGTAGAGCCGTTGGGAGTTTACATATTAATGTCCTTTGGATGGGCCCTTGATGGCTTTCCTTTGTACCTGGGAGACCGATTCCAGTATCGATGTTTATACTGTAAACCCATAATGTCCTGTGTATTGTCTTCACTGTGCTGAATCGTTATCGATCTTGCAAGAATGTTTATTGGAACGCCATCTTGTCTGCCTGCTGAAAAGTCTAGAATGTTCTGTCACGCGGTGCGGCGGCCATTTTACAGGCTGCTTGTGTCCAATTTAAACCTGACAGCATTTCGCTGAAATAAAAGCTGTTTTGAACGAAACTTTGTGTTTTCTCCTTATAAAAATGAAATCGCGATAATTGCGAATTCTACAGGGACCCAGTTTAAAGAGGGAATATCTACGTCAGGGACCCTGTTTAAAGAGGGAGTCTCTCCGTTAGGGACCCAGTTTAAAGAGGGAGTCTCTCCGTCAGGAACACTGTTTAAAGAGGGATTCTCTCCCTCAGGGACCTGTTTAAAGTGGAAGTCTCTCCGTCAGTGACCCAGTTTAAAGGGGGAGTCTCGCCATCAGGGATCCTTTTTAAAGAGGGAGTCTCACCATCAGGGACCCTGTTTAAAGAGGGAGTCTCTCCGTCAGTGTCCTGTTTAAAGAGGGAGTCTCTCCATCGGGGACCCTGTTTAAAGAGGGAGTCTCTCCATCAGGGACCCTGTTTAAAGAGCGAGTCTCTCCATCAGGGATCCTGTTTAAAGAGGGAGTCTCTCCCTCAGGGACCCTGTTTAAAGAGGGAGTCTCTCCGTCAGGGACCCTGTTTAAAGAGGGAGTCTCTCCATCAGGGACCCAGTTTAAAGAGGGAGTCTCTCCGTCAGGGATCCTGTTTAAACAGGGAGTCTCTCCGTCAGGGACCCAGTTTAAAGAGGGAGTCTCTCCGTCAGGGACCCTGTTTAAAGAGGGAGTCTCTCAGTCAGGGATCCTGTTTAAACAGGGAGTCTCTCCGTCAGGGACCCAGTTTAAAGAGGGAGTCTCCCCATCAGGGACCTTGTTTAAAGAGGGAGTCTCTCCATCAGGGACCTTGTTTAAAGAGGGAGTCTCTCCGTCAGGGACCTGTTTAAAGAGGGAGTCTCTCCGTCAGGGACCTTGTTTAAAGAGAGAGTCTCTCCGTCAGGGACCCTGTTTAAAGAGGGAGTCTCTCCGTCAGGGATCCTGTTTAAAGAGGGAGTCTCTCCGTCAGGGACCCTGTTTAAAGAGGGAGTCTCTCCACCAGGGACCCTGTTTAAAGCGGGAGACTCTCCGTTAGGGACCCAGTTTAAAGAGGGAGTCTCTCCATCAGGGACCGTGTTTAAAGAGGGAGTCTCTCCACCAGGGACCCTGTTTAAAGAGGGAGTCTCTCCATCAGGGACCCAGTTTAAAGAGGGAGTCTCTCCCTCAGGGACCCTGTTTAAAGAGGGAGTCTCTCCATCAGTCACCCTGTTTAAAGAGGGAGTCTCTCCATCAGGGACCCAGTTTAAAGAGGGAGTCTCTCCATCAGGGAACCTGTTTCAAGAGAGAGTCTCTCCATCAGGGACCCTGTTGAAAGAGGGAGTCTCTCCGTCAGGGACCCTGTTTAAAGAGGGAGTCTCACCGTCAAGTACCCTGTTTAAAGACGGAGTCTCTCCATCAGTCACCCTGTTTAAAGAGGGAGTATCTCCATCAGGGACACTGTTTAAAGAGGGAGTCTCTCCATCAGGGATTTTGTGTAAAGAGGGAGTCTCTCCATCAGGGACCCTGTTTAAAGACAGAGTCTCTCCGTCAGGGACCCTGTTTAAAGAGGGAGCCTCTCCGTCAGGGACCCTGTTTAAAGAGGGAGTCTCTCCAACAGGGACCCTGTTTAAAGAGGGAGTCTCTCCGTCAGAGACCCTGTTTAAAGAGGGAGTCTCTCCGTCAGAGACCCTGTTTAAAGAGGGAGTCTCTCCCTCAGGGACCCTGTTTAAAGAGGGAGTCTCTCCGTCAGGATCCCTGTTTAAAGAGGGAGTCTCTCCGTCAGTGACCCTGTTTAAAGAGGGAGTCTCTCCGTCAGGGACCCTGTTTAAAGAGGGAGTCTCTCCGTCAGAGACCCTGTTTAAAAAGCGAGTCACTCCGTTAGGGACCCAGTTTAAAGAGGGAGTCTCTCCGTCAGGGACCCTGTTTAAAGAGGGAGTCTCTCCGTTAGGGACCCAGTTTAAAGAGGGAGTCTCTCCGTCAGGGACCCTGTTTAAAGAGGGAGTCTCTCCGTTAGGGACCCAGTTTAAAGAGGGAGTCTCTCCGTCAGGAACACTGTTTAAAGAGGGATTCTCTCCCTCAGGGACCTGTTTAAAGTGGAAGTCTCTCCGTCAGTGACCCTGTTTAAAGGGGGAGTCTCTCCGTCAGTGTTCCTGTTTAAAGAGGGAGTCTCTCCATCGGGGACCCTGTTTAAAGAGGGAGTCTCTCCATCAGGGACCCTGTTCAAAGAGCGAGTCTCTCCATCAGGGATCCTGTTTAAAGAGGGAGTCTCTCCCTCAGGGACCCTGTTTAAAGAGGGAGTCTCTCCGTCAGGGACCCTGTTTAAAGAGGGAGTCTCTCCATCAGGGACCCTGTTTAAAGAGGGAGTCTCTCCGTCAGGGACCCTATTTAAAGAGGGAGTCTCTCCGTCAGGGACCTTGTTTAAAGAGGGAGTCTCTCCGTCAGGGATTCTGTTTAAAGAGGGAGTCTCTCCACCAGGGACCCTGTTTAAAGCGGGAGTCTCTCCGTCAGGGACCCAGTTTAAAGAGGGAGTCTCTCCATCAGGGACCGTGTTTAAAGAGGGAGTCTCTCCACCAGGGACCCTGTTTAAAGAGGGAGTCTCTCCATCAGGGACCCAGTTTAAAGAGGGAGTCTCTCCCTCAGTGACCCTGTTTAAAGAGGGAGTCTCTCCATCAGGGTACCTGTTTCAAGAGAGAGTCTCTCCATCAGGGACCCTGTTGAAAGAGGGAGTCTCTCCGTCAGGGACCCTGTTTAAAGAGGGAGTCTCACCGTCAAGTACCCTGTTTAAAGAGTGAGTATCTCCATCAGGGACACTGTTTAAAGAGGGAGTCTCTCCATCAGGGATTTTGTGTAAAGAGGGCGTCTCTCCATCAGAGACCCTGTTTAAAGAGGGAGTCTCTCCGTCAGGGACCCTGTTTAAAGAGGGAGTCTCTCCAACAGGGACCCTGTTTAAAGAGGGAGTCTCTCCGTCAGAGACCCTGTTTAAAGAGGGAGTCTCTCCGTCAGAGACCCTGTTTAAAGAGGGAGTCTCTCCATCAGGGATTCTGTTTAAAGAGGGAGTCTCTCCTTCAGGGACCCTGTTTAAAGAGGGAGTCTCTCCATCAGGGACCCTGTTTAAAGAGGGAGTCTCTCCATCAGGGATTCTGTTTAAAGAGGGAGTCTCTCCGTCAGGGATTCTGTTTAAACAGGGAGTCTCTCCGTCAGGGACCCAGTTTAAAGTGGGAGTCTCTCCGTCAGGGACCCAGTTTAAAGAGGGAGTCTCTCAGTCAGGGATCCTGTTTAAAGAGGGAGTCTCTCCGTCAGGGATTCTGTTTAAAGAGGGAGTCTCTCCATCAGGGACCCAGTTTAAAGAGGGAGTCTCTCCGTCAGGGACCCTATTTAAAGAGGGAGTCTCTCCGTCAGGGATCCTGTTTAAACAGGGAGTCTCTCCGTCAGGGACCCAGTTTAAAGAGGGAGTCTCTCCGTCAGGGACCCTGTTTAAAGAGGGAGTCTCTAAGTCAGGGACCCTGTTTAAAGAGGGAGTCTCTCCATCAGGGACCTTGTTTAAAGAGGGAGTCTCTCCGTCAGGGACCCTATTTAAAGAGGGAGTACTCCATCAGGGACCCTGTTTAAAGAGGGAGTCTCTCCGTCAGGGATCCTGTTTAAAGAGGGAGTCTCTCCGTCAGGGACTCTGTTTAAAGAGGGAGTCTCTCCGTCAGGGACCCTGTTTAAAGAGGGAGTCTCTCCGTCAGGGACCCTGTTTAAAGCGGGAGACTCTCCGTTAGGGACCCAGTTTAAAGAGGGAGTCTCTCCATCAGGGACCCTGTTTAAAGAGGGTGTCTCTCCGTCAGGGACCCTGTTTAAAGAGGGAGTCTCTCCACCAGGGACCCTGTTTAAAGAGGGAGTCTCTCCATCAGGGACCCAGTTTAAAGAGGGAGTCTCTCCATCAGGGAACCTGTTTCAGGAGAGAGTCTCTCCATCAGGGACCCTGTTGAAAGAGGGAGTCTCTCCGTCAGGGACCCTGTTTAAAGAGGGAGTCTCTCCGTCAGGAACACTGTTTAAAGAGGGAGTCTCTCCGTCAGGGACACTGTTTAAAGAGGGAGTCTCTCCGTCAGGGACACTGTTTAAAGAGGGAGTCTCTCCGTCAGGGACCCTGTTTAAAGAGGGAGTCTCTCCGTCAGGGACCCTGTTTAAAGAGGGAGTCTCTCCGTCAGGGACACTGTTTAAAGAGGGAGTCTCTCCGTCAGGGACCCTGTTTAAAGAGGGAGTCTCTCCATCAGGGACCCTGTTTAAAGAAGGAGTCTCTCCGTCAGGGACCCTGTTTAAAGAGAGAGTCTCTCCATCAGGGATCCTGTTTAAAGAGGGAGTCTCTTCGTCTGGGACCCTGTTTAAAGAGGGAGTCTCGCCATCAGGGACCCTGTTTAAAGAGGGAGTCTCTCCATCAGGGACGCTGTTTAAAAAGGGAGTCTCTCCATCAGGGACGCTGTTTAAACAGGGAGTCTCTCCGTCAGGGACCCTGTTTAAAGAGGGAGTCTCTCCATCAGGGACCCTGTTTAAAGAAGGAGTCTCTCCATCAGGGACCTGTTTAAAGAGAGAGTCTCTCCCTCAGGGACCCTGTTTAAAGAGGGAGTCTCTCCGTCAGGGACCCTGTTTAAAGAGAGAGTCTCTCCCTCAGGGACCCTGTTTAAAGAGGGAGTCTCTCCGTCAGGGACCCTGTTTAAAGAGGGAGTCTCTCCATCAGGGATCCTGTTTAAAGAGGGAGACTCTTCGTCTGGGACCCTGTTTAAAGAGGGAGTCTTGCCATCAGGGACCCTGTTTAAAGAGGGAGTCCCTCCATCAGGGACCCTGTTTAAAGAGGGAGTCTCTCCGTCAGGGACCCTGTTTAAAGAGGGAGTCTCTCCGTCAGGGACCCTGTTTAAAGAGGGAGTCTCTCCATCAGGGACCCTGTTTAAAGAGGGAGTCTCTCCATCAGGGACCCTGTTTAAAGAGGGAGTCTCTCCATCAGGGATTCTGTTTAAAGAGGGAGTCTCTCCGTCAGGGACCCTGTTTAAAGAGGGAGTCTCTCCATCAGGGTATCTGTGTAAAGAGGGAGTCTCTCCGTCAGTGACCCTGTTTAAAGAGGGAGTCGCTCCGTCAGGGACCCTGTTTAAAGAGGGAATCTCTCCGTCAAGGACCCAGTTTAAAGAGGGAGTCTCCCCATCAGGGACCCTGTTTAAAGAGGGAGTCTCTCCGTCAGGGACCCTGTTTAAAGAGGGAGTCTCCCCATCAGGGACCCTGTTTAAAGAGGGAGTCTCTCCATCAGGGACCCTGTTTAAAGAGGGAGTCTCTCCGTCAGGGACCCTATTTAAAGAGGGAATCTCTCCGTCAAGGACCCAGTTTAAAGAGGGAGTCTCTCCGTCAGGGACCCTGTTTAAAGAGGGAGTCTCTCCAACAGGGACCCTGTTTAAAGAGGGAGTCTCTCCGTCAGAGACCCTGTTTAAAGAGGGAGTCTCTCCGTCAGGGACCCTGTTTAAAGAGGGAGTCTCTCCGTCAGGGACCCTGTTTAAAGAGGGAGTCTCTCCGTCAGGGACCCTGTTTAAAGAGGGAGTCTCACTGTCAAGTACCCTGTTTAAAGAGTGAGTATCTCCATCAGGGACCCTGTTTAAAGAGGGAGTCTCTCCATCAGGGACCCTGTTTAAAGAAAGAGTCTCACCATCAGGGACCCTGTTTAAAGAGGGAGTCTCTCCGTCAGGGATTTTGTGTAAAGAGGGAGTCTCTCCATCAGAGACCCTGTTTAAAGAGGGAGTCTCTCCAACAGGGACCCTGTTTAAAGAGGGAGTCTCTCCGTCAGAGACCCTGTTTAAAGAGGGAGTCTCTCCGTCAGAGACCCTGTTTAAAGAGGGAGTCTCTCCATCAGGGATTCTGTTTAAAGAGGGAGTCTCTCCTTCAGGGACCCTGTTTAAAGAGGGAGTCTCTCCATCAGGGACCCTGTTTAAAGAGGGAGTCTCTCCATCAGGGATTCTGTTTAAAGAGGGAGTCTCTCCGTCAGGGATTCTGTTTAAACAGGGAGTCTCTCCGTCAGGGACCCAGTTTAAAGTGGGAGTCTCTCCGTCAGGGACCCAGTTTAAAGAGGGAGTCTCTCAGTCAGGGATCCTGTTTAAAGAGGGAATCTCTCCGTCAGGGATTCTGTTTAAAGAGGGAGTCTCTCCATCAGGGACCCAGTTTAAAGAGGGAGTCTCTCCGTCAGGGACCCTATTTAAAGAGGGAGTCTCTCCGTCAGGGATCCTGTTTAAACAGGGAGTCTCTCCGTCAGGGACCCAGTTTAAAGAGGGAGTCTCTCCGTCAGGGACCCTGTTTAAAGAGGGAGTCTCTAAGTCAGGGACCCTGTTTAAAGAGGGAGTCTCTCCATCAGGGACCTTGTTTAAAGAGGGAGTCTCTCCGTCAGGGAACCTATTTAAAGTGGGAGTACTCCATCAGGGACCCTGTTTAAAGAGGGAGTCTCTCCGTCAGGGATCCTGTTTAAAGAGGGAGTCTCTCCGTCAGGGACTCTGTTTAAAGAGGGAGTCTCTCCACCAGGGATCCTGTTTAAAGCGGGAGACTCTCCGTTAGGGACCCAGTTTAAAGAGGGAGTCTCTCCATCAGGGACCCTGTTTAAAGAGGGAGTCTCTCCACCAGGGACCCTGTTTAAAGTGGGAGTCTCTCCATCAGGGACCCAGTTTAAAGAGGGAGTCTCTCCATCAGGAACCTGTTTCAAGAGGGAGTCTCTCCGTCAGGGATTCTGTTTAAAGAGGGAGTCTCTCCGTCAGGGATTCTGTTTAAAGAGGGAGTCTCTCCATCAGAGACCCTGTTTAAAGAGGGAGTCTCTCCAACAGGGACCCTGTTTAAAGAGGGAGTCTCTCCGTCAGAGACCCTGTTTAAAGAGGGAGTCTCTCCATCAGGAACACTGTTTAAAGAGGGAGTCTCTCCGTCAGGGACCCTGTTTAAAGAGGGAGTCTCTCCATCAGGAACACTGTTTAAAGAGGGAGTCTCTCCGTCAGGGACCCTGTTTAAAGAGGGAGTCTCTCCGTCAGGGACCCTGTTTAAAGAGGGAGTCTCTCCATCAGGGACCCTGTTTAAAGAGGGAGTCTCTCCATCAGGGATTCTGTTGAAAGAGGGAGTCTCTCCGTCAGGGACCCTGTTTAAAGAGGGAGTCTCTCCGTCAGGGACCCTGTTTAAAGAGGGAGTCTCTCCATCAGGGACCCTGTTTAAAGAGGGAGTCTCTCCATCAGGGACCCTGTTTAAAGAGGGAGTCTCTCCATCAGGGATTCTGTTGAAAGAGGGAGTCTCTCCGTCAGGGACCATGTTTAAAGAGGGAGTCTCTCCATCATGGACGCTGTCTAAAGAGGGAGTCTCTCCGTCAGTGACCCTGTTTAAAGAGGGAGTCTCTCAGTCAGGGATCCTGTTTAAAGAGGGAGTCTCTCCATCAGAGACCCTGTTTAAAAAGGGAGTCTCTCCGTTAGGGACCCAGTTTAAAGAGGGAGTGTCTCCGTCAGGAACACTGTTTAAAGAGGGAGTCTCTCCGTCAGGAACACTGTTTAAAGAGGGAGTCGCCCCATCAGGGACCCTGTTTAAAGAGGGAGTCTCTCCCTCAGGAACCCTGTTTAAAGAGGGAGTCTCTCCGTCAGGGTTCCTGTTTAAAGAGGGAGTCTCTCCATCAGGGACCCTGTTTAAAGAGGGAGTCTCCCCATCAGGGACCCAGTTTAAAGAGGGAGTCTCTCCCTCAGGAACCCTGTTTAAAGAAGGAGTCTCTCCGTCAGGGTTCCTGTTTAAAGAGGGAGTCTCTCCATCAGGGACCCTGTTTAAAGAGGGAGTCTCTCCGTCAGGGACCCTGTTTAAAGAGGGAATTTCTCCGTCAGGAACCCTGTTTAAAGAGGGAGTCTCTCCGTCAGGGACCCTGTTTAAAGAGGGAGTCTCCCCGTTAGGGAGCCAGTTTAAAGAGGGAGTCTCTCCATCAGGGACCCTGTTTCAAGAGGGAGTCTCTCTGTCAGGGATCCTGTTTAAAGAGGGAGTCTCCCCGTCTGGGACCCTGTTTAAAGAGGGAGTCTCTCTGTCAGGGACCCTGTTTAAAGAGGGAGTCTCTCTGTCAGGGATCCTGTTTAAAGAGGGAGTCTCTCCGTCAGGGACCCTGTTTAAAGAGGGAATCTCTCCGTCAGGGACCCTGTTTAAAGAGGGAGTCTCTCCATCAGGGACCCAGTTTAAAGAGGGAGTCTCTCCATCAGGGACCCTGTTTAAAGAGGGAGTCTCTCCGTCAGGGACCCTGTTTAAAGAGGGAGTCTCTCCATCAGGGACCCTGTTTAAAGAGGGAGTCTCTCCATCAGGGACCCTGTTTAAAGAGGGAGCACTCCATCAGTGACCCTGTTTAAAGAGGGAGTCTCTCCGTCAGGGATTCTGTTTAAAGAGGGAGTCTCTCCATCAGGGACACAGTTTAAAGAGGGAGTCTCTCCATCAGGGACCCTGTTTAAAGAGGGAGTCTCTCCGTCAGGGACCCTGTTTAAAGAGGGAGTCTCTCCGTCAGGGACCCTGTTTAAAGAGGGAGTCTCTCCATCAGGGATTCTGTTTAAAGAGGGAGTCTCTCCGTCAGGGATTCTGTTTAAAGAGGGAGTCTCTCCGTCAGGGACCCAGTTTAAAGTGGGAGTCTCTCCGTCAGGAACCCTGTTTAATGAGGGAGTCTCTCCGTCAGAGACCCTGTTTAAAGAGGGAGTCTCTCCATCAGGGACCCTGTTTAAAGAGGGAGTCTCTCAGTCAGGGATCCTGTTTAAAGAGGGAGTCTCTCCGTCAGGGACCTGTTTAAAGAGGGAGTCTCTCCGTCAGGGACCCAGTTTAAAGTGGGAGTCTCTCCGTCAGGAACCCTGTTTAATGAGGGAGTCTCTCCGTCAGAGACCCTGTTTAAAGAGGGAGTCTCTCCATCAGGGACCCTGTTTAAAGAGGGAGTCTCTCCGTCAGTGACCCTGTTTAAAGAGCGACTCTCTCCGTCAGTGACCCTGTTTAAAGAGGGAGTCTCTCCGTCAGGGACCCTGTTTAAAGAGGGAGTCTCACCGTCACGGACCCTGTTTAAAGAGGGAGTCTCTCCGTCAGGGACCCTGTTTAAAGAGGGAGTGTCTCCGTCAGGGACCCTGTTTAAAGAGGGAGTCTCTCCGTCAAGTTCCCTGTTTAAAGAGGGAGTCTCTCCATCAGGGACACTGTTTAAAGAGGGAGTCTCTCCGTCAGGGACCCTGTTTAAAGAGGGAGTCTCTCCATCAGGGACACTGTTTAAAGAGGGAGTCTCTCCGTCTGGGACCCTGTTTAAAGAGGGAGTCTCTCCGTCAGGGACACTGTTTAAAGAGGGAGTCTCTACGTCAGGGACCCTGTTTAAAGAGGGAGTCTCTCCGTCAGGGGCCCTGTTTAAAGAGGGAGTCTCTCCATCAGGGAACCTGTTTAAAGAGGGAGTCTCTACGTCACGGACCCTGTTTAAAGAGGGAGTCTCCCCGTCAGGGGCCCTGTTTAAAGAGGGAGTCTCTCCATCAGGGAACCTGTTTAAAGTGGGAGTCTCTTCGTCAGGGACCCTGTTTAAAGAGGGAATCTCCCCGTCAGGGGCCCTGTTTAAAGAGGGAGTCTCTCCGTCAGGGACCCTGTTTAAAGAGAGAGTCTCTCCATCATGATATGATTTTTGTGTCTTCTACTGTGAAGACATACAGAATAATATGTGTTTAAAGCCCCTGCTATTTCCTTGTTCCCCAATATAATTTCTCAGCCTCAGCCTCTATTGGACAAATGCTTTCTTTTGCAACTCTTTTCCTTTTTGCATACATTTGAAGAATTCTGCGCCACCTCCAACTTTCACACTGAATCTGACCCAGCTAATACGAGGGCGGGTGAATTCCGCTACCATTACTGCCCTGTTGTTTTTGCCCTTCTCAGAAATAATTTGACACCGTTCCCAGGAGAGGCTGAGGTAACTTGAACAGGTGTGAAACATTAGTCTGCTTACACTTATGAGAAGTCGCACAACACCAGGTTATAGTCCAACAGATTTATTTAATTTTACAAGCTTTTGAAGCAGTTCGCTCCTTCGTCAGGTAAGTTAGCAATGAGAGAATCTCCCATAATTCACAATTTAAACCCAGACAAAATCTATTCACATTATTCCCTACAACAAAGAGCACAGCCATGATAATGAGATGTGTCCCAGGGGGTCCAACGTGTCAAACCACCTGCTGGCTGCATATCCTGTCAATTTGTGTTCTTGTGTTAGTCTTTTTAAAAAAAAAACACCTGGGAAGACCGGCCATGATGTCAAGTCACGTTCTGTATCGTGACATGAACCCTTACATTGAGCCTTTGTTTCCTGATGGCAGGACCCTGCAGAGGCAAAGATCTTGATTATTCCCCAGGATAATGCCCTTAATGTGTGAACGAAACCCCCTGCAGCGAGTCATTAAACAATAAACCAACACGGCTGGTAACATGACTCCTTTTCTTTGCCTGCTGTACCTGGCCTGGGAGTGTTTGATGGGACAGTGTAGAGGGAGCGTTACTCTGTATCTAACCCGTGCTGTACCTGCCCTGGGAGTGATTGATGGGACAGTGTAGAGGGAGCGTTACTCTGTATCTAACCCGTGCTGTACCTGCCCTGGGAGTGATTGATGGGACAGTGTAGACTTTACTCTGTAACTAACCCGTGCTGTACCTGCCCTGGGAGTGTTTGATGGGACAGTGTAGAGGGAGCTTTATTCTGTATCTAACCCGTGCTGTACCTGTCCTGGGAGTGTTTGATGGGACAGTGTCGAGGGAGCTTTACTCTGTATCTAACCCGTGCTGTACCTGGCCTGGCAGTGTTTGATGTGACAGTGTAGAGGGAGCTTTACTCTGTATCTCACCCGTGCTGTACCTGGCCTGGCAGTGTTTGATGGGACAGTGTAGAGGGAGCTTTACTCTGTATCTAACAGGTGCTTTACCTGCCCTGGGAGTGTTTGATGGGACAGTGTTGAGGAAGCTTAACACAGTATTTAACCCGTGCTGTACCTGGCCAGGGAGTGTTTGACGGGACAGTGTAGAGGGAGCTTTACTCTGTATCTAACCCGTTCTGTACCTGCCCTGAGAGTGTTTGATGGGACAGTGCGGAGTGAGCTTCACTCTGTATCTAACTGGTGCTATAACTGTCCTGGGAGTGTTTGATGGGACAGTGTAGAGGGAGCTTAACACAGTATTTAACCCGTGCTGTACCTGCCCTGTGAGTGTTTGATGGGACAGTTTAGAGAGAGCTTTACTCTGTATCTAACCTGTGTTGTTCCTGCCCTGGGAGTGTTTGATGGGACAGTGTAGAGGGAGCTTAACACAGTATTTAACCCGTGCTGTATCTGCCCTGGGCGTGTTTGATGGGACAGCGTAGAGGGAGCTTTGCCCTGTATCTAACCTGTGCTGTACCTGCCCTTGGAGTATTTGATGGGACAGTGTAGAGGGAGCTTTACTCTGTATCTAACCCGTGCTGTACCTGCCCTGGGAGTGTTTGATGGGAGAGTGTAGAGGCAGATTTACTCTGTATCTTACCCGTGCTGTACCTGCCCTGGGAGTGTTTGATGGAACAGTGTAGAGGGAGCTTTACTCTGTATCTAACCCGTGATGTACCTGCCCTGGGAGTGTTTGATGGGACAGTGTAGAGGGAGATTTACTCTGTATCTTACCTTTGCTGTACCTGCCCTGTGAGTGTTTAATGCGACAGTGTAGAGGGAGCTTTACTCTGTATCTAACCCGCGCTGTACCTGCCCTGGGAGTGTTTGATGGGACAGTGTAGAAGGAGCTTTACTCTGTATCTAACCTGTGCTGTTCCTGCCCTGGGAGTGTTTGATGGGAAAGTTTAGTGGGAGCTTTAAGCTGTATCTAACCCGTGCTATACCTGCCCCGCGCTGTATCTGCCCTGGGCGTGTTTGATGGGACAGTGTAGAGGGAGCTTTGCCCTGTATCTAACCCGTGCTGTACCTTCTGTTGGAGTGTTTGACGGGACAGTGTAGAGTGAGCTTTACCCTGTATCTAACCTGTGCTGTACCTGCCCTTGGAGTGTTTGATGTGACAGTTTAGAGTGAGCTTTACTCTGAATTTAACCTGTGCTGTACCTGCCCTTGGAGTATTTGATGGGACAGTGTAGAGGGAGCTTTACTCTGTATCTCGCCCGTGCTGTACCTGCCCTGTGAGTGTTTGATGGGATAGTGTAGAGGGAGCTTTACTCTGTATTTAACCGTGCCTTACCTGCACTGGGAGTGTTTGATGGGACAGTGCAGAGGAAGCTTTACTCTGTATCTAACCCGTGCTGTACCTGCCCTGGGAGTGTTTGATGGGACAGTGTCGAGGGAGATTTAATCTGTTTCTAACCCGTGCTGTACCTGCCCTGGGAGTGTTTGATGGAACAGTGTAGAGGGAGCTTTACTCTGTATCTAACCCAATGCTGTAAATGCCCTGGGAGTGTTTGATGGGACAGTGTAGAGGGAGCTTTACTCCGTATCTAACCCGTGCAGTAACTGCCCTGGGAGTGTTTGATCGGACAGTGTAGAGGGAGCTTAACACAGTATTTAACCCGTGCTGTACCTGCCCTGGGAGTGTTTGATGGGAAAGTGTAGAGGGAGCTTAACACAGTATTTAACCCGTGCTGTACCTGCCCTTGGAGTGTTTGGTGGAACAGTGTAGAGGAAGCTTTACTTTGTATTTAACCCGTGCTGTACCTGCCCTGGGAGTGTTTAATGGGACAGAGTAGAGGAAGCTTTACTTTGTATTTAACCCGTGCTGTACCTGCCCTGGGAGTGTTTAATGGGACAGAGTAGAGGAAGCTTTACTTTGTATTTAACCCGTGCTGTACCTGCCCTGGGAGTGTTTGATGGGACAGTGTAGAGGGAGCTTTACTCTGTATCTAACCCGTGCTATTCCGACCCTGGAAGTGTTGGATGGGACAGTTTAGAGGGAGCTTAACTATGTATCTAACCCGTGCTGTACCTGCCCTGGGAGTGTTGACGGGACAGTGTGTAGTGGGAGCTTTACTCTGTATCTAACCTGTGCTGTACCTCCCCTGAGAGGTTTTGATGGGACAGTGTAGAGGGAGCTTTACTCTGTATCTAACCCGTGCTGTACCTGCCCTGGGAGTGTTTGATGGGACAGTGTTGAGGGAGCTTTACTCTGTATCTAACCTGTGCTGTACCTGCCCTGGGAGTCTTTGATGGGACAGTGTAGAGGGAGCTTAACACAGTATTTAACACGTGCTGTACCTGCCCTGGGAGTGATTGATGGGACAGTGTAGAAGGAGCTTAACACAGTATTTAACCCGTGCTGTACCTGCCCTTGGAGTTTTTGGTGAAACAGTGTAGAGGAAGCTTTACTCAGTATCTAACCCGTGCTGTACCTGCCTGGGTGTGTTTCTTGGGACAATGTAGAGGGAGCTTTACTCTGTATCTAACCCATGCTGTAACTGACCTGGGAGTGTTTGATGGGACAGTGTATACGGTTCTTAACACTGTATTTAACCCGTGCTGTACCTGACAAGGGAGTGTTTGATGGGACAGTGTAGAGGGAGATTAACTCAGTATTTAACCTATGCTATACCTGCAATGGGAGTGTTTGATGGGACAGTGTAGAGGGAGCTTTAATCTGTATCTAGCCCTTGCTGTACCTGCCCTGTGAGTGTTTGATGTGAGAGTGCCGAGGGAGCTTTTCTCTGTATCTAACCCGTGCTATTCCTACCCTGGAAGTGTTTGATGGGACAGTTTAGAGGGAGCTTCACTATGTATCTAACCCGTGCTGTACCTTCCCTGGGAGTGTTTGATGGTCCAGTGAAGAGGCAGCTTTCCTCTGTATCTAACCCGTGCTGTACCTGCCCTGGGAGTGTTTGATGGGACAGTGGAGATGGAGCTTTACTCTGTATTAAACCCGTGCTGGACCTGCCCTGGGAGTGTTTGATGGGGCAGTGTAGAGGGCGCTTTACTCAGTGTCTAACCCGTGCTGTACCTGCCCTGGGAGAGTTTGATGGGACAGTGTAGAGGGAGCTTTACTCTGTAGCTAACCCGTGCTGTAACTGCCTTGTCAGTGTTTGATGTGACAGTTTAGAGTGAGCTTTACTCTGTATCTAACCCGTGCTGTACCTGCCCTGGGAGTGTTTGATGGGTCAGTGTAGAGGGATCTTTACGCTGTATCTAACCCGTGCTTAAGCTTCCCATGGGAGTGTTTGATGGTAGAGTGTAGAGGCAGCTTTCCTCTATATCTAACCCGTGCTGTACCTGCCCTGGGAGTGTTTGATGGGACAGTGCAGAGGGAGCTTTACTATGTATCTCGCTCATGCTGTACCTGCCCTGTGAGTGTTTAATGGGACAGAGTAGAGGAAGCTTTACTTTGTATTTAACCCGTGCTGCACCTGCCCTGGGAGTGCTTGATGGGACATTGTACAGGGAGCTGAACACAGTATCGAACCCGTACTGTACCAGCCCTGGGAGTGTTTGATCAGACAGTGTTGAAGTAGCTTAACACAGTATTTAACCTCTGCTGTACCTGCCCTGTGAGTGTTTGATGGACATTGTATAGGGGGTTTTACTCTGTATCTAACCCTGCCTTACCTGCCCTGGCAGTGTTTGATGGGACAGTGTAAAGGGAGCTTTACTCTGTATCTATCCTGTGCTGTAACTGCCCTGGGAGTGTTTGATGTGACAGTGTAGAGGGAGCTTTAAGCTGTATCTAACCCGTGCTATACCTGCCCCGCGCTGTATCTGCCCTGGGCATGTTTGATGGGACAGTGTAGAGGGAGCTTTGCCCTGTATCTAACCCGTGCTGTACCTGCCGTTGGAGTGTTTGACGGGACAGTGTAGAGTGAGCTTTACCCTGTATCTAACCTGTGCTGTACCTGCCCTTGGAGTATTTGATGGGACAGTGTAGAGGGAGCTTTACTCTGTATCTTACCCGTGCTGTACCTGCCCTGGGAGTGTTTGATGGGATAGTGTAGAGGGAGCTTTACTCTGTATTTAACCGTGCCTTACCTGCACTGGGAGTGTTTGATGGGACAGTGCAGAGGAAGCTTTACTCTGTATCTAACCCGTGCTGTACCTGCCCTAGGAGTGTTTGATGGGACAGTGTCGAGGGAGATTTAATCTGTTTCTAACCCGTGCTGTACCTGCCCTGGGAGTGTTTGATGGGACAGTGTAGAGGGAGCTTTACTCTGTATCTAACCCAATGCTGTAAATGCCCTGGGAGTGTTTGATGGGACAGTGTAGAGGGAGCTTTACTCCGTATCTAACCCGTGCAGTAACTGCCCTGGGAGTGTTTGATCGGACAGCGTAGAGGGAGCTTAACACAGTATTTAACCCGTGCTGTACCTGCCCTGGGAGTGTTTGATGGGAAAGTGTAGAGGGAGCTTAACACAGTATTTAACCCGTGCTGTACCTGCCCTTGGAGTGTTTGGTGGAACAGTGTAGAGGAAGCTTTACTCTGTATCTAACCCGTGCTGTACCTGCCCTTGGTGTGTTTGATGGGACAGTGTAGAGGGATCTTTACTCTGTATCTAACCCGTGCTGTACCTGCCCTGGGAGTGTTTAATGGGACAGAGTAGAGGAAGCTTTACTTTGTATTTAACCCATGCTGTACCTGCCCTGGGAGTGTTTGATGGGACAGTGTAGAGGGAGCTTTACTCTGTATCTAACCCGTGCTATTCCGACCTGGAAGTGTTTGATGCGACAGTGTAGAGGGAGCTTAACTATGTATCTAACCCGTGCTGTACCTGCCCTGGGAGTGTTGACGGGACAGTGTGTAGTGGGAGCTTTACTCTGTATCTAACCTGTGCTGTACCTCCCCTAAGAGGTTTTGATGGGACAGTGTAGAGGGAGCTTTACTCTGTATCTAACCCGTGCTGTACCTGCCCTGGGATGGTTTGATGGGACAGTGTAGAGGTAGCTTTACTCTGTATCTAACCCGTGCTGTACCTGCCCTGGGAGTGTTTGATGGGACAGTGTTGAGGGAGCTTTACTCTGTATCTAACCTGTGCTGTACCTGCCCTGGGAGTCTTTGATGGGACAGTGTAGAGGGAGCTTAACACAGTATTTAACACGTGCTGTACCTGCCCTGGGAGTGATTGATGGGACAGTGTAGAGGGAGCTTAACACAGTATTTAACCCGTGCTGTACCTGCCCTTGGAGTGTTTGGTGAAACAGTGTAGAGGAAGCTTTACTCAGTATCTAACCCGTGCTGTACCTGCCCTGGGTGTGTTTCTTGGGACAATGTAGAGGGAGCTTTACTCTGTATCTAACCCATGCTGTAACTGACCTGGGAGTGTTTGATGGGACAGTGTATACGGTTCTTAACACTGTATTTAACCCGTGCTGTACCTGACAAGGGAGTGTTTGATGGGACAGTGTAGAGGGAGATTAACTCAGTATTTAACCTATGCTATACCTGCAATGGGAGTGTTTGATGGGACAGTGTGGAGGGAGCTTTAATCTGTATCTAGCCCTTGCTGTACCTGCCCTGTGAGTGTTTGATGGGAGAGTGCCGAGGGAGCTTTTCTCTGTATCTAACCCGTGCTATTCCTACCCTGGAAGTGTTTGATGGGACAGTTTAGATGGAGCTTCACTATGTATCTAACCCGTGCTGTACCTTCCCTGGGAGTGTTTGATGGTCCAGTGAAGAGGCAGCTTTCCTCTGTATCTAACCCGTGCTATACCTGCCCTGGGAGTGTTTGATGGGACAGTGTAGAGGGAGCTTTGCCCTGTATCTAACCCGTGCTGTACCTGCCGTTGGAGTGTTTGACGGGACAGTGTAGAGTGAGCTTTACCCTGTATCTAACCTGTGCTGTACCTGCCCTTGGAGTATTTGATGGGACAGTGTAGAGGGAGCTTTACTCTGTATCTTACCCGTGCTGTACCTGCCCTGGGAGTGTTTGATGGGATAGTGTAGAGGGAGCTTTACTCTGTATTTAACCGTGCCTTACCTGCACTGGGAGTGTTTGATGGGACAGTGCAGAGGAAGCTTTACTCTGTATCTAACCCGTGCTGTACCTGCCCTGGGAGTGTTTGATGGGACAGTGTCGAGGAAGCTTTACTTTGTATTTAACCCATGCTGTACCTGCCCTGGGAGTGTTTGATGGGACAGTGTAGAGGGAGCTTTACTCTGTATCTAACCCAATGCTGTAAATGCCCTGGGAGTGTTTGATGGGACAGTGTAGAGGGAGCTTTACTCCGTATCTAACCCGTGCAGTAACTGCCCTGGGAGTGTTTGATCGGACAGCGTAGAGGGAGCTTAACACAGTATTTAACCCGTGCTGTACCTGCCCTGGGAGTGTTTGATGGGAAAGTGTAGAGGGAGCTTAACACAGTATTTAACCCGTGCTGTACCTGCCCTGGGAGTGTTTGATGGGACAGTGGAGATGGAGCTTTACTCTGTATTAAACCCGTGCTGGACCTGCCCTGGGAGTGTTTGATGGGGCAGTGTAGCGGGCGCTTTACTCAGTGTCTAACCCGTGCTGTACCTGCCCTGGGAGAGTTTGATGGGACAGTGTAGAGGGAGCTTTACTCTGTATCTAACCCGTGCTGTAAATGCCCTGGGAGTGTTTGATGAGTCAGTGTAGAGGGAGCTTTACTCCGTATCTAACCCGTGCTGTACCTGCCCTGGGAGTGTTTGATCGGACAGTGTAGAGGGAGCTTAACACAGTATTTAACCCGTGCTGTACCTGCCCTGGGAGTGATTGATGGGACAGTGTAGAAGGAGCTTAACACAGTATTTAACCCGTGCTGTACCTGCCCTTGGAGTGTTTGGTGGAACAGTGTAGAGGAAGCTTTACTCTGTATCTAACCCGTGCTGTACCTGCCCTGGGAGTGTTTGATGGGACAGTGTAGAGGGAGCTTTACTCTGTATCTAACCCGTGCTGTACCTGCCCTGGGAGTGTTTGATGGGACAGTGTAGAGGGAGCTTTACTCTGTATCTAACCCGTGCTGTACCTGCCCTGGGAGTGTTTGATGGGACAGTGTAGAGGGAGCTTTACTCTGTATCTAACCCGTGCTGTACCTGCCCTGGGAGTGTTTGATGGGACAGTGTAGAGGGAGCTTTACTCTGTATCTAACCCGTGCTGTACCTGCCCTGGGAGTGTTTGATGGGACAGTGTAGAGGGAGCTTTACTCTGTATCTAACCCGTGCTGTACCTGCCCTGGAGTGTTTGATGGGACAGTGTAGAGGGAGCTTTACTCTGTATCTAACCCGTGCTGTACCTGCCCTGGGAGTGTTTGATGGGACAGTGTAGAGGGAGCTTTACTCTGTATCTAACCCGTGCTGTACCTGCCCTGGGAGTGTTTGATGGGACAGTGGAGATGGAGCTTTACTCTGTATTAAACCCGTGCTGGACCTGCCCTGGGAGTGTTTGATGGGGCAGTGTAGAGGGCGCTTTACTCAGTGTCTAACCCGTGCTGTACCTGCCCTGGGAGAGTTTGATGGGACAGTGTAGAGGGAGCTTTACTCTGTATCTAACCCGTGCTGTAACTGCCTTGTCAGTGTTTCATGTGACAGTTTAGAGTGAGCTTTACTCTGTATCTAACCCGTGCTGTACCTGCCCTGGGAGTGTTTGATGGGTCAGTGCAGAGGGATCTTTACGCTGTATCTAACCCGTGCTTAAGCTTCCCATGGGAGTGTTTGATGGTAGAGTGTAGAGGCAGCTTTCCTCTATATCTAACCCGTGCTGTACCTGCCCTGGGAGTGTGTAGAATTCGCAATATATCGCGATTTTATTAATAAGGAGAAAACACAAAGTTTCGTTCAAACAGCTTTTATTTCAGTAGAATGCTGGCAGGTTTAAAGTGGACACAAGCAGCCTGTAAAATGGCCGCCGCACCTCGTGACAGAACATTCTAGACTTTTCAACAGGCAGACAAGATGGCGTTCCAATAAACATTTGTGCAAGATCGATTAAGATTCAGCACAGTGAAGATAATACACGAGACATTATGGGTTTGCAGTATACACATAGGTACTGAAATCGGTCTCCCAGGTACAAAGGAAGGCCATTGTACCGAGTAATCAAGGGCCCATCCAAAAGACATTAATATGTAAAATCCCAACGACTCTACGATGAGAGAGCCGTTAGCAGGTAGTTATACAGGACACTTGGAAGCCCCAAACCCCTCCAGGGAGAACACCGACCGATTTAACAATGGGAGAAATATTAACAGGTACTCAGACATTTACGAGTAGCCCCGAAACCCATTAAGAACGGAGATCACCCATACAAGACATTTGAGCGCCAGACCTTAAACAAAAGAATGGACATTATAGTTGGGCGGGAAACGGAAGATTTTGCACTATAATTGCAGGCTCCAAACCGTCCATTCTCTCTCTTGCTCCTGTGCTTTTATCCGGTCGATTCGTAACCTCGTGGCTGCTCCTGTGTACTCGTAGTTGGGCTCGCTCCTGCTTGCCTGTTGCCTCTTCTGAAAAGACTGTTGAACTTTCTGATCCGTTCGGATCTACCTCGTGTCGCGTAACGAAGACCTATGTTGGTAACTGGCAGCGGAACCGAAGGCCCGAGATGAGATAAGATGAGATGAGATGAGAAGAGAGGAAGACCATATCCATCGCCACGGTCAGTAAATCCCGACCGCGCCTGTAGGTCGATTAGCCAAGTTTTCCTCGCCAGGAAGACTTCTTCGAACTTATAACGAAACATATTGCATCGATGATAACTGGACTGTGCCCAAAGTAACTGGAACGTGAAAACATATCGTATCGACGATATTGACAACTGTGCTCGAAGAGTACCTGTTAAACCAACCAACACAGGTCTTCATCACAGCAGACGGTCCAGCCTGCTAGCCGGAGCAGCAGAAGCAAGTAAACAAGTGGGACCAGGAGATCTCCTGACCGACACGTGGGTGCTGCGGTGAAAAACATCCGATCAGCTATTCGGAATTTCTCCGAGTTATCACGAGTGGTGAGCATGAGTCTCGAAATCCTACGAATCTAGTTTAGGATAGATATTGATAGGGGAGGGTTTAAGGATTAAGGATATTTGTAATGTGTGCCCCTATTTATTTTGTGCCGTTCGTTCCTCGTTTCCCTAAGATCGACTATATAACTGTTTGTAAGATTGTACTGTCATTAATCTGTGCTTATGACATGTGTTTCATAATCTTAAGTAACATGCAATAAAGATTTTCCATTTCGTACCATTCAAACCAAGTCTACATGAGTTTTATCTCCATTACTGCTCTCGCATCTAAGTCCAGTGTCTAGAACCGTAAGGGAGAGTGATTCGAACCACTCACAGGTGTGTCTAGTGTTCCCAGACTGGCTGGAGACCAGAACAGGCAGCAAGGCCTAGACCCGCACTGACATACAGGCTGCACAGAGCCGCGTGAATCTCACAGGCCACGAGACACGCAGGGTCAGAATCCCTTACAGAAAATGGCGACCGCGGCAGGACACTGGCAGCGAGAGGGTAGTGTGTTAGATTTTGGAATGACTGTACGAAATGTTATGCAGGAAAAGATAGCGGATTATGTGTTTGGAAAGGTTAATCTAACTAAGAAATGGATAAGTGAATTGTTAGCGGATAAGAGCCCACTAGAGGCAGCTGAAAGGTGGACAGATAGTAAAGAACATAGAAAGACACTTGAGAAAGCAGTCTGGCTTATGTGTTACAAAAGGCAGGTTCAGATTTCAAACCATACCATCATGGGTATAGTTTTACGTATGCCGGTTTTGGGCGACACAGCAAAGCCCGCCCCGGTATATCGGGTAGAGAACATCGGTGTCATTCAGGGGGGAGCCCACATTCGTTATGCAGCGGTTCCACCTTACGTCATCCGCTGGGAGCAAACGATGACAGGTACAGATCTCTCTGGTTGTCGTGGCAGGGGAGCACACATAATACTGTGTCCCCAGCACTTGAATGCCTTTTTAACACCACAGTGCGGGTTCAGAACGGCTGGCGCCAAGTCCATGAATTGCACCATGGAGGCAATGGCACAAGATCATGTGCCTCCGCAGGTAGCATACATCGGGGGTGGAACATATTGTGTTACCACTGCAGCGCAACACTACCAGCATGGAAACCGTAGCCGGTGTCCGGTGAATGACAGCAGTTTCTGTTTTAAACCCAGGGCGGAAGTTCAAGTAGCACAACAGCGAATTATCCCAATCCCTGAACCATCCACTGTTCATCTCACAGTAAAAGAGAATTTCACCGACTTGCAGCGATTCGTCGCGCATTTTGGATACCTCATTCCCCCTCTCCCTGAACACCTCACCAAGCTTTTGAAAGCCGTCGCGGTATCACAGAAACATTTTTATACATTAGAGCAGAAAACTGTCGAAATAGGAACAGACATTCTGGATATAGTAGTTCCACCGTGGTGGAATCTGTTCACCAATATTGAAGTACCTTCATGGATCAGAATAGCCTCCCACATTTTAGTCGTATGCCAAGTTTTCATTGTAGTGTACCTATTGGTTGTACATTGTAAAAGAGACAAACGCCTCACCAAGCATGAAAACACGGGAGAGTGGCGAGAACGTTACGTGCGCGTGCACGATGAGAGCACCGTGTAATCGGAAAATGGCGTCACTCCCGCTCGCCACGTGCGCCGCGGAAGCCTGTACTCTTATAAGATTTTCAGAGATTGTAAATACGTTGGGAACTCGACATGTTTTAAGAGTTGGTGTTGATTATTTTGGTGATGGTGTTACAGTTAAAAATGATTGTTTGGTTTTGGGTTCTGTTTCTCCTTTCCCTGAATAAAAGATGAATATACAGGTGATACGAGAGGCATCGGCCTGGTTACGCCGGGAAGGAAAACAAGTGGTGTAAGTTTAAGGGCAAATAATGCCTACGGTGATATAAAATGTGATTTTCTTGGGAAATGAGGACGACACAGAGACCCTAGCTAAGTTAAAATTATGGGATTAATTTACTGGATTCGGAGAGAAATCGAGATAATATTGCTCACCACTATGATTTTTGATACGATAAGCGGAGTTATTCGCATCAACAGGAGGGACTGTAGAATTCGCAATATATCGCGATTTTATTAATAAGGAGAAAACACAAAGTTTCGTTCAAACAGCTTTTATTTCAGTAGAATGCTGGCAGGTTTAAAGTGGACACAAGCAGCCTGTAAAATGGCCGCCGCACCTCGTGACAGAACATTCTAGACTTTTCAACAGGCAGACAAGATGGCGTTCCAATAAACATTTGTGCAAGATCGATTAAGATTCAGCACAGTGAAGATAATACACGAGACATTATGGGTTTGCAGTATACACATAGGTACTGAAATCGGTCTCCCAGGTACAAAGGAAGGCCATTGTACCGAGTAATCAAGGGCCCATCCAAAAGACATTAATATGTAAAATCCCAACGACTCTACGATGAGAGAGCCGTTAGCAGGTAGTTATACAGGACACTTGGAAGCCCCAAACCCCTCCAGGGAGAACACCGACCGATTTAACAATGGGAGAAATATTAACAGGTACTCAGACATTTACGAGTAGCCCCGAAACCCATTAAGAACGGAGATCACCCATACAAGACATTTGAGCGCCAGACCTTAAACAAAAGAATGGACATTATAGTTGGGCGGGAAACGGAAGATTTTGCACTATAATTGCAGGCTCCAAACCGTCCATTCTCTCTCTTGCTCCTGTGCTTTTATCCGGTCGATTCGTAACCTCGTGGCTGCTCCTGTGTACTCGTAGTTGGGCTCGCTCCTGCTTGCCTGTTGCCTCTTCTGAAAAGACTGTTGAACTTTCTGATCCGTTCGGATCTACCTCGTGTCGCGTAACGAAGACCTATGTTGGTAACTGGCAGCGGAACCGAAGGCCCGAGATGAGATAAGATGAGATGAGATGAGAAGAGAGGAAGACCATATCCATCGCCACGGTCAGTAAATCCCGACCGCGCCTGTAGGTCGATTAGCCAAGTTTTCCTCGCCAGGAAGACTTCTTCGAACTTATAACGAAACATATTGCATCGATGATAACTGGACTGTGCCCAAAGTAACTGGAACGTGAAAACATATCGTATCGACGATATTGACAACTGTGCTCGAAGAGTACCTGTTAAACCAACCAACACAAGTCTTCATCACAGCAGACGGTCCAGCCTGCTAGCCGGAGCAGCAGAAGCAAGTAAACAAGTGGGACCAGGAGATCTCCTGACCGACACGTGGGTGCTGCGGTGAAAAACATCCGATCAGCTATTCGGAATTTCTCCGAGTTATCACGAGTGGTGAGCATGAGTCTCGAAATCCTACGAATCTAGTTTAGGATAGATATTGATAGGGGAGGGTTTAAGGATTAAGGATATTTGTAATGTGTGCCCCTATTTATTTTGTGCCGTTCGTTCCTCGTTTCCCTAAGATCGACTATATAACTGTTTGTAAGATTGTACTGTCATTAATCTGTGCTTATGACATGTGTTTCATAATCTTAAGTAACATGCAATAAAGATTTTCCATTTCGTACCATTCAAACCAAGTCTACATGAGTTTTATCTCCATTACTGCTCTCGCATCTAAGTCCAGTGTCTAGAACCGTAAGGGAGAGTGATTCGAACCACTCACAGGTGTGTCTAGTGTTCCCAGACTGGCTGGAGACCAGAACAGGCAGCAAGGCCTAGACCCGCACTGACATACAGGCTGCACAGAGCCGCGTGAATCTCACAGGCCACGAGACACGCAGGGTCAGAATCCCTTACAGTGTTTGATGGGACAGTGCAGAGGGAGCTTTACTATGTATCTCGCTCATGCTGTACCTGCCCTGTGAGTGTTTAATGGGACAGAATAGAGGAAGCTTTACTTTGTATTTAACCCGTGCTGCACCTGCCCTGGGAGTGCTTGATGGGACATTGTACAGGGAGCTGAACACAGTATCGAACCCGTACTGTACCAGCCCTGGGAGTGTTTGATCAGACAGTGTTGAAGTAGCTTAACACAGTATTTAACCTCTGCTGTACCTGCCCTGTGAGTGTTTGATGGACATTGTATAGGGGGTTTTACTCTGTATCTAACCCTGCCTTACCTGCCCTGGCAGTGTTTGATGGGACAGTGTAAAGGGAGCTTTACTCTGTATCTATCCTGTGCTGTAACTGCCCTGGGAGTGTTTGATGTGACAGTGTAGAGGGAGCTTTACTCTGTATCAAATCCCGTGCTGTACCTGCCCTGGGAGTGTTTCATGGGACAATGTAGAGGGAGCTTTACTCTGTATCTAACCTATGCTGTAACTGACCTGGGAGTGTTTGACGGGACAGTGTATAGGGTTCTTAACACAATATTTAACCCGTGCTGTACCTGCCAAGGGAGTGTTTGATGGGACAGTGTAGAGGGAGCTTTACTCTGTATCTAACCCGTGCTGTAACTGCCTTGTCAGTGTTTGATGTGACAGTTTAGAGTGAGCTTTACTCTGTATCTAACCCGTGCTGTACCTGCCCTGGGAGTGTTTGATGGGACAGTGTAGAGGGATCTTTACGCTGTATCTAACCCGTGCTTAAGCTTCCCATGGGAGTGTTTGATGGTAGAGTGTAGAGGCAGCTTTCCTCGATATCTAACCCGTGCTGTACCTGCCCTGGGAGTGTTTGATGGGACAGTGCAGAGGGAGCTTTACTATGTATCTCGCCCGTGCTGTATCTGCCCTGTGAGTGTTTGATGGGACAGTGTTGAGGGAGCTTTACTCTGTATCTAACCCGTGCTGTACCTGCCCTGGGAGTGTTTGATGGGACAGTGTAGAGGGAGCTTTACTCTGTATCTAACCCCGTGCTGTAAATGCCCTGGGAGTGTTTGATGGGTCAGTGTAGAGGGAGCTTTACTCCGTATCTAGCCCGTGCAGTACCTGCCCTGGGAGTGTTTGATCGGACAGTGTAGAGGGAGCTTAACACAGTATTTAACCCGTGCTGTACCTGCCCTTGGAGTGTTTGGCGGAACAGTGTAGAGGAAGTTTTACTCATTGTCGTAAGAATGAGCCTTACGCGTGGTGAACTTAAAGTAAGCTTTAATCAACTAAAAAGGTGCTACATACAAAAGAGGTCTTACTCTATGCCTCTCCAGGATCCAACTGCTCAGTCCAGTATTTATCCTGGACTAATCACAGGAAGTGATGCAATAAAGTTCGAGTCACAGGAAGCTGTATTGTGTTACCACATTCTCCCCCCCCAAAAGATTAGGAGGCCGGGATGCTCCCTCCATTTCGTAGCCGCCGGACGAGGGAGAGCCGCACCCGTTTGGGTTCTCGTAGCGGTAGAGGGCCCCTAGCCCGTTTACCCGCCGCGGGCCGTGGACCAGAGTCCGAGTGATCCAGCCCGCTCTGTGAGGGGTCAGGACGATCCTGACTGTGTACTGGTGCCCGAACGGGTGTCGGGCAGGGCTGTGGCAGATCCGTTTCCGAGCGTACGGTACGGGGTGGATCGTGGCTGCGCGTGCGAGCCCCGACGGGCTCATAGTCAGTCTGCCCCAGGTCGGCACGCTGGAGTGAGGTACCAGCCGGCGTCAGATCCAGATCGTGATGAGAGGCACCTGGCGAGCCCAGAGATGTGCCTGGTACAATATCATCCCCTGGTGTCCCTCTATGTTTCGGCGGGCAGGGAGCCAGATCCCGCAATGACACGGTAGATTCCCGACCGTCAGGATACCGAGTATAGGCGTAGGTAGGGTTGACGTCAGTGAGCTCAACCTCATCTACCAGGGGGTCATTCTTAGATGCCCGGACATATCTTCGGAGTAGCACTGGTCCCGGTGCAGTCAGCCACGATGGGAGAGATATCCCATAGGATGAGCGACGCTGAAATCGGAAGAACCGTTCATGAGGCGTCGTATTTGTGGCGGTCGAAAGGAGGGACCGTGTGGAGTGTAATGCGTCTGGAAGTACTGCTTCCCATTGCTGGTTGGGTAGGCCCCGAGATCTCAAAGCCAGACGTACCGCATTCCAGATGATAGCGTTAAAACGCTCGACTTGCCCATTCCCGACCGGATGATAAGGCGTCGTTCTGCTGGCAGCAATACCCCGTTCCGAGAGATAGGCCTTGAGTTCTCCTGACATAAAAGAAGGGCCCCGATCCGAATGAACATAGGATGCCATGCCACAGAAAGCAAATACCTGCTCAAGGCAGCTGATAACCGTGGTCGTCAGCATATTGGGGCAGGGAAAGGCAAACGGGAATACTCATCGACCATGGTGTAGAATTCGCAATTATCGCGATTTCATTTTAATAAGGAGAAAACACAAAGTTTCGTTCAAAACAGCTTTTATTTCAGCGAAATGCTGTCAGGTTTAAATTGGACACAAGCAGCCTGTAAAATGGCCGCCGCACCGCGTGACAGAACATTCTAGACTTTTCAGCAGGCAGACAAGATGGCGTTCCAATAAACATTCTTGCAAGATCGATAACGATTCAGCACAGTGAAGACAATACACAGGACATTATGGGTTTACAGTATAAACATCGATACTGGAATCGGTCTCCCAGGTACAAAGGAAAGCCATCAAGGGCCCATCCAAAGGACATTAATATGTAAACTCCCAACGGCTCTACGATGAGAGAGCCGTTAGCAGGTAGTTGTACAGGACACT
This sequence comes from Squalus acanthias, assembly GCA_030390025.1. NCBI lineage: Eukaryota > Metazoa > Chordata > Chondrichthyes > Squaliformes > Squalidae > Squalus > Squalus acanthias. Next base: position 47,271 of record JASTWF010001454.1, read on the forward strand.
TGGAAGCCCCAAACCCCTCCAGGGGGAACACCGACCGATTTAACAATGGGAGAAATATTAACAGGTACTCAAACATTCATGAGTAGCCCCGAAACCCATTAAGGACGGAGATCACCCATACAGGACATTTTGGGCGCCAAACCTTAAACAAAAGAATGGACATTGTAGTTGGGCGGGAAACGGAAGAACTGTGCACTATAATTGCAGGCCCAAACCGTCCATTCGCTCTCTTGCTCTTGATTCTTGCTCTGGCCTCTTGCTCTTGCTCTTGCCTCGTGTTCTTGACTCTTGCCGCTTGTTGCTGTTATCATCGTGGCTGCTCCTGTGTAAAAGACTGTTGCAAAGACCTATGTTGGTAGCTGGCAGCGGAACCGAAGGCCCGGGATGAGATGAGATGAGATGAGATGAGAGGAGAAGAGAAGAAGACCTTATCCATCGCCACGGTCAGTAAATCCCGACCGCGCCTGTAGGTCGATCAGCCAAGTCTTCTTGACAACGGTGCTCCACCATACCTTGTATCCAACCAACAGAGGTCTTCACTACAGCGGACGGTCCAGCCGACTGACCGAGCAGCAGAAGCAGTAAACAAGTGGGACCAGGAGATCTCCTGACCAACACGTGGGTGCTGCGGTGAAAAACATCCGATCAGCTATTCGGGATTTCTCCGAGTTATTACGAGTGGTGAGCATGAGTCTCGAGATCCTACGAAGCTAGTTTAGGATAGACATTGATAGGGGAGGGTTTAAAGACTAAGGATATTTGTAATGTGTGCCCTATTTACGTTGTGCCGTTCGTTCCTCGTTTCCCTAAGAGTGATTATAACTGTTTGTAAGATTGTACTGTCATTAATCTGTGCATATGACATGTATTTCATAATTTTAAGTATCATGCAATAAAGATTTTCCATTTCGTACCGTTCAAACCAAGTCTACATGAGTTTTATCTCCATTACTGCTCTCGCATCTAAGTCCAATGTCTAGAACCGTAAGGGAGAGTGATTCGAACCACTCACAGGGGTGTCTAGTGTTCCCAGACTGGCTGGAGACCAGGCCTAGACCCGCACTGACATACAGGCTGCACAGAGCCGCGTGAACCTCACAGGTTACGAGACACGCAGGGTCAGGAGAGTATCCCTTACAGAAAATGGCGACCGCGGCAGGACACTGGCAGCGAGAGGGTAGTGTGTTAGATTTTGGAATGACTGTACGAAATGTGATGCAGGAAAAGATAGCGGATTACGTATTTGGAAAGGTTAATCTAACGAAAAAGTGGATAAGCGAATTGTTAGCGGATAAGAGCCCACTAGAGGCAGCTGAAAGGTGGACTGATAGTAAGGAGCATAAAAAGGCAGTTGAGAAAGCAGTCTGGCTTATGTGCTACAAAAGGCAGGTTCAGATTTCAAACCAGACCAATACAGCGCTAACCGCTCGAATCAAGCAGTTAGAGGAGGAAATGGAGGAGAAGGTTTCTGGAGGGGAGGCGCTCATTAAGAGTTTAAATGAGTTACGCCAGGAAAGCCAGGAAGTCTCCAGTTACCTTAAAACAAGGGTAGAGTATCTCGAGTGCCAGATCACTGAAGCAAAATTAAACGAGAGTAGGATGAAGGAAAGATGTAACCGTCAAGCTGCCCAGATAAGAACTCAAGAAGAGAGCTTAATGGGGGTTAGGTCGGCGTATAAGTTGGCCCTTGAGGATAAGTTTCAGGGAGCCGACCATAGCGCCTGCGAAAAAGAGATAGAGAGCCTCAAAAGGGCCGTGAATAATGCGAACGGCATGGTGTGCCTTATTAATCCGTCGGCACGCCAGCCGCTAGTAAATGAGAGATTTAGAAATTCCCCACCAAGTAAAGCAGAAGAAGTAGTAGCCAGTGCGCCCTCCGCACCACCCAGCTATTCAGAAACCTGGGTTAGGGAGGAAGCAACGGAAGAAGCAAAAGAGCCCGTTGAAAAAGAGGTAGAAAAGGGATCGTTGTATCCAGTAACGGGTATTAAAAGGGGCCCAAGCAGAAACGGTGGGGAAGAACCGGGGGATCTCCTCGGACAGCTGGTGTTGCCTCACAGTTCACATCAGCTGAGGGCCATGATAAACCACGTAAGGAAGCTGACCGAGATAGACGACCCTTCCGTACATTTTAGGGAAGTTGAGCAAGCCGCAGCCATCAACGGCTGCGATGATGGGGAGACAGCAAAAATGCTGCTGTTCTCGTTAGATAGCTCGGTCCTTCAGTGTCTCTCAGGCGATAGCAAGAGGGGTAATAAAAGTTATGAGGAATTGAAAAATGAGGTCCTAGAAGTAGTGGGAGCGAACGACGGAGGTCCGTTTGCTAGAGTGGGACAGACAGTGCAGATGGAGGGAGAACCCCCGAAGGTTTTTGCCGACAGGCTGTGGCCAGTATATGAGCGCAGCTGTCTAGGTGCGCCCGAGCGCGAAGATGTGGAAGGCGCCGCTTTAATTCATTGGCTTAGGTGCATAATAGCCAACAGTTTACCAGCCGTTAGAGAGCAGGCAAAAGCCTGGTTCGATCCCAATGACCTCAACCTTACGGAAGAGTCGGTCTTGAATCGACTCACGTTAGGTTACCGTAACATAAGGGGTATGGCAACACGTCCCTTTAAGGGGAGAGTACATGAGGTACGACCCGCAGCCCCGACTCAAAGAGAGTGGCATCAGGAGGGTAATCGCGCCCCACAGGCAAGTAATGCCTGTTACGGGTGTGGGAAGACAGGGCACTGGCGCAAGCACTGCAGGAACCCTTGGAAGGATTCCAAGGATAAAAATCCCGCGGTCCGAACCCAGGCGCCTGTCCCGGCTAAGGAAGCAAAGGCACCCACCTCTCCCGAAGACCTCGAAGCAGTGTTAGGAGTCATGCGCAAGATGGTTTTGAATGCGCGTGGACAGGTGGCGGTCGCAACCGGCCCCGTAGGTGCCGCAGGACCGTCTAATAGTGCCCCATGACTAGAACCAGCACAGCCCGTCTACCTGTGTCCGCTCAGCTATGATGCGTGGAGGCGACCTGTGGTGGAGATGGAGGTAGAGAAACAAAAGGGCAGTTATTTGTTGGACACGGGAGCTTCTTGCACCATAATCCATACAGATGACCCTTTTGACTCGCCGCTATCTACCAAGGTCCCATTCACGCTAGCAGGGTTCACAGGGAAAGAACAGGCTGGCACGTTTTCCCTCCCGCTATCCATTCGTTTAGGAACACTTCGCCTTAAGTGGAAGTGTATACTGATGGCATGGCAAAAGGGGGGTGGAAGAGGTATTCTCGGGTCCGATCTGCTAGCGGGACACGGGATCCTCGTGGACCTCAGAAATCACTGTCTCTGGGGGGCTAAAGGTGAAAAAGGCGAGGTAATGGTAATTCAAGGGGAGGAAGAAACAGGGGTCCTGTGTACCGTACAGCCATCCGGAGGCTACGACCTCAGGCTTATGGTCGCAGATGTCCCAACGGACATGCAAACGTACGTGACAGATAATATGCACGCGTTTGCAACCCACAAGCACGATTGTGGGAGGGTGGTCGGGTTTGAGGTCAGCGTAGATGGGGACCCCATGACCCGACCCCAAAAGCAGTATAACTTCCCCAAAGAAGCAGAACCCGATATGGAGGCAGCAATGTCTTCCTTGGTGCAGCAGGGCGTGTTGAGGCCGATAGCCACACACGTGAACTCCCCATTATGGCCGGTTAGGAAGCCGGATAATTCGTGGAGAGCCACGGTGGACTACAGAGTCCTTAACAGTAACATCCCCGCCTGCGCGCCCACAGTAGCAGCAGTTGCTGACCTAATAGGGAGCATCCCAGCGTCCGCGACCACGTTCACGGTGCTGGATATCTCGAACGGTTTTTGGTCCATCCCGCTGCGGCGAGAGGACCAGTACAAGTTTGCCTTTACGTTTAAAGGGCAACAGTACACGTGGAACTGCTTGCCACAAGGTTTCCACAATAGCCCCAGTATTTTTCACCAGTGTATGGCAGGAAGTTTAAAGGAGTTTAGTCAGCCCAATCAGATAGTACAGTATGTGGATGATTTGCTCCTATTTACGGACTCGAGGGAGGAGCACGGACCACTGCTGGACGAGTTATTGGAGCTGTTAGCGAGAAAGGGTTTTAAAGTAAACCCAAAGAAAGCACGTATCGGTCAGCAGGAAGTAAAATTCCTGGGACTGACCCTACGCGCTGGGGAAAGAGCCATAGACAAAGCAAGGAGGGAGTCGGTGCAAGAATTACCGATTCCCAACAACGTAAGGGGTGTGAGGTCCTTCTTGGGACTGACCGGTTACTGCAGGGATTTTATCGAGGATTATGCGGCCACAGCGGCGCCGCTCCTCCGACTCCTCCATAAGGGAGTAGAGTGGCTTTGGGACGAGGGCTGCCAAGCAGCCTTCGAGAAGTTAAAAAGGGATCTGCAGACCGCGCCAGCCTTAGGGGCCATAGATGGGGGGAAGGAGTTTTTCCTGGAGGTAGCTGCCAGCGGAGACAGCTTAAGCGCCGTGCTGCTCCAAGAGCGTCACGGCAAGCTGAGGCCGGTTGTCTATTCATCCAGGGTATTAACGGATGTGGAGAGAAGTTTTTCCAATTGCGAAAGGCACCTTTTAGCCACGCATTGGGCTGTGAAAAGATCAGCGATCTTCACAGGGCTCTCTCCCATCACTCTCCTCACACATCACACACCAACTAAGATGCTTCTGGATGGGAGGATTAAAGACGGGACCGTAAGCAGCGCACGCATTGCGCGTTGGACCCTTCTTCTCTCCCAGTTGGACATCAGAGTAAAAGGTCTTTGCGAGCCCAGGCTTGCGGCCAATTTGGTATACCCCGGTACAGCCCACCGGTGTTCGGTGGAAGGGGTGTGGGACGTCAACATAGGTTTACGGGCCGGGATACATCCCACTGGGCGCGAGATTTATGTTGATGGGTCTAGCACAGTATCTGCTGGCGAGCGACTCACAGGGTGTGGAGTTTATGACCCTGCGGCAGACCTTGCCCTGGCGATCAAGCTCCCTAGCACCATGAGCGCGCAGCAGGCTGAGCTGTCTGCCGTGGTGTACGTGGTAACCCACCCAGACATTTTCCCAACCCCATACACGATTTGCTCGGACAGTATGTTCACCTGCAATTCGTGTACGGAATACCTGGCCATTTGGTCCCGCCGTGGATACACCTCCGCGGACGGGCGACCTTTAACGGTAAAGCCCTTGCTGGAGATGATCTTAGCAGCAGCAGTAGGGGAGGAAGGGGAGATTTTCATCCATAAGGTGAAAGCTCACTCCTCCACAGAGCCCCGTGGGGAGGGCAACCGGCAGGCGGATGCGCTGGCCAGGGAGGGTGCCCGCGACGGTACTTTCTGGAACCCCTATAGAACCGGACCCATAGCAGCGGTCCGAGGTGGGGACGGGAATACCGGGAACACCAGGGTAGCATTGCCCCTAGACCTTAAGACCGTCCAAGCCCAGGATCCCGCCCTAAAAGCAGTCCTAAAAACGATTGCTGAGGGGAGGCAGGTAGAAGGTCCGTACAGTACGGCAACCCTCTCAGTTAAGGAAGGCATGCTGTTCCGCGAGGAGCAGTGGGTTGTGCCGCAGCAGCACAGGAGGGAATTCCTCCAGTTGGCTCACGAGGGACCAGGGGCAGGGCACCCCGGGCCCGAGGTTACCTGGCAACGGGTAGAGCAAGCGGGATGGTGGCCAGGGCTCAGGGAACAAGTCCGCGAGTTCTGCGCTAACTGTCTTGTGTGCGCTGCAAACAACCCAGACCCCCAGAAAAGGAAGGTGCCCATGGGACACGTAAGAAGGGTAGAGGGACCATGGCAGTCGATACAGATCGACTATATAGGACCCCTGCCCACCACCCAGGGAGGTTATAAGTACTGCCTCGTCCTGGTGGATGTGTTTTCCAAGTGGGTGGAAGCCTTCCCTTGTCGAACAGCTACGGCACTGGGTACAGCAAAAATCTTGGTCCGGGAAGTGTTCTCGCGGTGGGGACTCCCCCGTTTCGTGGAGTCAGACCAAGGGAGTCATTTCACCGGCCAGGTGATGCAGAACACCCTCATGCTTTTGGGCATTGAAGGGAAGTGGCACGTAGCACACAATCCCCAGTCATCCGGGATTGTTGAACGTATGAACCGGACCCTGAAGGAGAAATTGAGGAAAGAGACTAGGAACTCGCCCCAAAAATGGGCGGAAGTTCTGCCTTTAGTCCTCATGGGGGTCCGGGCCAGTCAGTCAAAAAGTACGGGGTACTCCCCGCACGAGGTAATGACCGGCAGGCTCATGCGAACCCCCACCCATGTGCTAGCCCCGGTGCTCACTGAGGGTCAGCTTCAAGAGATCAGCAGGGACAAGTTCGCCCAAACTCTCTTGGAGCGCCTGAAGCAAGTTTATGAGCAGGCGGCTGGGAACATGGGAAGGCAGCACCAGGGCAATCGCTTGTTGCTGGAACCCCGCAAAACGCGGGAGTGGGAAGTAGGAGACCAGGTCATGGTCAGAAACTACGCCAGAGTAGGGAGTCTGGAGCCACTGTATATGGGACCCTACAACATTGTAGACAAGGCAAGTCCCATGGTTTACGCCGTAAAAGTACCTCGGCGCACTAAGTGGTTCCACATAAACCAATGTAAACTGTACCAGCCGGGTGCGCAAGGGAAAACTACAGGGGTAAATCCCGCCAATGGGAAAACACAGCCCCAGGTAGGACCACAAGGCACACAGGCAGGCGTAGCAGCTTGCATCAGGGGAAGGGACATCCCGGACGATCATGCAGCGTTTTTCTGGAGTTGGGGGTTAGATGACGAAGAACCCAGGGTACCCTGGTCAGATGAGGATAGTGCAGATGAGCATAGTGATGATGACGGGTGGTTTCAGAGGAACGGTCTGGAAGGATTGGGGCCGCTAGGTAGAGATCCATACGGGGTGGACACACAAGCTGCAGGTCCCGACAGCAGGAGGAAGGAGCTAGAGGAGGCCGGGCCAGCCGCTATGTGGTTCCCAGAGGTGTGGCCGCCCGCTTTGAACGTCCAGTCCTCAGGGGAGGCAGAGTTCGCGAGTGAAGGGCCGCCTGCTGGGCCGAGCAGGGCGGGGCCCCGAACTGCCAGCCCCGAGGTTAGGGAGGCGGAGTCAGCGGAGGCGGGGCTGGCGCCTGTGATGGAACCCCAGGTCATCCCGTTGAAGGTCTCGGGACCCGGTCCGTCCGTCACGGAGCCCCCGCCCATAGCAATTCCCCGTAGGTCAAGCAGAGTACCCCAGCCCAGGAAGATGTGGTCAGGTCCACAGGCTGCCCCAGGGCGTAAGTTTCAGGTTAAGATAACCCGGGTAGAGACAGGCCACATCGAAGCAGTAACAGGCTGCGGCAGATCAGAGGAAAGGGTCAGCGCAGCAACAGGCTGCGGCAGATCAGAGGGAAGGGTCAGTGCCCTCCCACCGTCGGGAAGAGCTCGCAGCAGCCTTCTCAGGATTTAAAGGGGCCGCCCTGAGAACGGGCGGCATTGTAAAGTCATTAGTTTAAGGTTTTAAGTTTTAGTTTAAAGTTTTAAGTAGTTTTAATAAGGTTAAGTTTGTAGTGTTTTTAACAGATAACGATAAAATGATGGGAGTTTTAAGGCTAGGTTTAGAGGAAGTCTGTTCAGCAAACGTTGAAGTTTACGTGAGGCGAGGTCAGGGGACCCGCTCACCCTTCACAAAAGCCAGAGACTTTTTGCGAGGCTGGCTACCTCATTCTATCTGATCACAGGAACCAAGGAAGGATGGAACGACTCATAGTATTGCTCGCGGCAATCGGATGTGGATTGGCCTATCGGGGCCTCACCAAGGATGTCGTGGTGTTTGGATGTTCCGGGGACACGGCCCCCATTGCGGTGGATGGGACCGGGAGACGGAAGGCAGAAGGGACCAGCACCTATTTCCACAAGGGAAGGTGGCCAGGATGGCTGGGAACGAACTCAACGGAGTATTCCAGCACATCGGGGTTCGCCTACAAAGAGACTTCTTTAATGTGCCCCAAAGTACGGATCATCGCACCCAGGATCAGCGTCACCGTCGGCAAACGGATTTGTTTGACCTGCAGTGGGAATGTCCCATTGAGCCGATGGTGGTGGCTGCGAAAGCTGAGCAAAACTATGAGGAACTCTTCGGTTGAGTGGGAGCGACTGGGTAATAATACCCATCGGACAATTACGGGGACAGATGGACAAGTGAAAGTCTGTTGGGACAAATGGTGGGAACCGGATGAGGGGATTTATGTTTGTATGTGGGGGTCAAAGTACGTTTGCCCCAAAGGCATCTCCATATTCTTTATTAACCAGTGGCAGGATAACGGACAGGGGATGAGGTGGGATGCGAGCACCAGGGGGTGCGGAGCCCCATACTCTCCGATCCCAGTAAATGCCACTGAGCTCATTACGCGCCCACGCAAAGCCCCGCCCACGATTCCGGTAGTTCTAACTGAGGAAGAAGGGTGCCCTAAAACTAGTAAGGGACCCGGGAACGGTTTGGTACTGGTCCCCACAGACCAGATACTATTTCAGGGGGTACATTACGCGGTGGCCTCGGTGATTTTAAATCTCACTGAGGTACGGTTACCAGAGTGGTGCCCCAAAAAGACGGAACAGTTGTATCAGGTCCTGTTGACCAAGATGTTCAGGCAATTTTACGAGTTTGATTTTGCAGAAATTGATAAGACAAGTTTGTACACCGCACCGCAGGAAGTTTTGGATCAAGTTGGGAGGCAAAGAAGGGGTTTGGTGAACGATGCGTTCACTGCTTTTAACACAGGGACATCTGTGGTCAACGCTCTAGACAGTGTGGAGCTGCAGACCCAGATTAATGGTTTAAAAACACAGTTAAAGGATATTCTTACAGATGAGAATAAAGTGGTAGGGTCGGGTCTGCACGAGGACCAAGCCATGACACTACACTTAAAGGAAATTATAGCAGAGCTGGAGAAACATGCGCGTACGGTAAATGCCCTGATCAGGGAAGATCGGAATGCATCCGATCAAGCTGCGCAGAACGAGGTGTGCGTGCTTTACGGGGCGTGGTTACTGGGCGAGGGCCGCAGTAATTTGGAGGATTTAAAACAAGGTTTGGTTCCGTCCTGGATAAGTAACAAACACCTGCGGGCGCTCCACCCTTTTCAGAACGCATTAAGTCCGTGCCAGCTCAGGCTAGCTTCAGAAGCTTACCCAGTCCCCGTGGACTGCGGACGTTCAAACCATACTATTATGGGAATAGTATTACGCATGCCGGTTTTGGGCAACACAGCAAAGCCCGCCCCGGTGTATCGGGTAGAGAACATTGGTGTCATTCAGGGGGGAGCCCACATTCGTTATGCAGCAGTTCCACCTTACGTCATCCGCTGGGAGCAAACGATGACAGGTACAGATCTCTCTGGTTGTCGTGGCAGGGGAGCACACATAATACTGTGCCCCCAGCACTTGAATGCCTTTTTAACACCACAGTGCGGGTTCAGAACGGCTGGCGCCAAGTCCATGAATTGCACCATGGAGGCAATGGCACAAGATCATGTGCCTCCGCAGGTAGCATACATCGGGGGTGGAACATATTGTGTTACCACTGCAGCGCAACACTACCAGCATGGAAACCGTAGCCGGTGTCCGGTGAGTGACAGCAGTTTCTGTTTTAAACCCAGGGCTGAAGTTCAAGTAGCACAACAGCGAATTATCCCAATCCCTGAACCATCCACTGTTCATCTCACAGTAAAAGAGAATTTCACCGACTTGCAGCGATTTGTCGCGCATTTTGGATACCTCATTCCCCCTCTCCCCGAGCATTTAACCAAACTTCTGAAAGCCGTCGCGGTGTCACAAAAGCATTTTTATACATTAGAACAGAAAACCGTCGAGATAGGTACAGACATTTTGGACATAGTGGTTCCACCATGGTGGAATCTGTTCACGAATATTGAAGTGCCCTCATGGGTCAGAATAGCCTCCCACATTTTAGTCGTCTGTCAAGTGTTTATTGTAGTATACCTATTGTTCATACATTGTAAAAGAGACAAACGCCTCACCAAGCATGAGAACACGGGAGAGTGGCGAGAACGTTACGTGCGCGTGCACGACGAGAGCGCAGTATAATGGGAAAATGGCGTCACTCCCGCTCGCCACGTGCGCCGCGGAAGTTTGTACTCATTGTAAATACGTTGGAAACTCGACATGTTTAAGAGTTGGGATTTGTTTATTTTGGTGATGGCGTTGATTGTTTGGTTTTGGGTTTTGTTTTTTCCTTCCCCTGAATAAAAGACAAATATACAGGTGATGCGTGAGGTATCGGCCTGGTTACGCCGGGAAGGAAAACAAGTGGTGTAAGTTTAAGGGCAAATGATGCCTATGGTGATATAAAATGTGATTTTCTTGGGAAATAAGGACGACACAGAGACCATAGTGAAGTTAAAATTTTATGGGATTAATTTACTGGATTCGGAGTGAAATCGAGATAAGATTGCTCACCACTGAGATTTTTGATACGATAAGCGGAGTTATTCGCATCAACAGGAGGGACTGTAGAATTCGCAATTATCGCGATTTCATTTTAATAAGGAGAAAACACAAAGTTTCGTTCAAAACAGCTTTTATTTCAGCGAAATGCTGTCAGGTTTAAATTGGACACAAGCAGCCTGTAAAATGGCCGCCGCACCGCGTGACAGAACATTCTAGACTTTTCAGCAGGCAGACAAGATGGCGTTCCAATAAACATTCTTGCAAGATCGATAACGATTCAGCACAGTGAAGACAATACACAGGACATTATGGGTTTACAGTATAAACATCGATACTGGAATCGGTCTCCCAGGTACAAAGGAAAGCCATCAAGGGCCCATCCAAAGGACATTAATATGTAAACTCCCAACGGCTCTACGATGAGAGAGCCGTTAGCAGGTAGTTGTACAGGACACTTGGAAGCCCCAAACCCCTCCAGGGGGAACACCGACCGATTTAACAATGGGAGAAATATTAACAGGTACTCAAACATTCATGAGTAGCCCCGAAACCCATTAAGGACGGAGATCACCCATACAGGACATTTTGGGCGCCAAACCTTAAACAAAAGAATGGACATTGTAGTTGGGCGGGAAACGGAAGAACTGTGCACTATAATTGCAGGCCCAAACCGTCCATTCGCTCTCTTGCTCTTGATTCTTGCTCTGGCCTCTTGCTCTTGCTCTTGCCTCGTGTTCTTGACTCTTGCCGCTTGTTGCTGTTATCATCGTGGCTGCTCCTGTGTAAAAGACTGTTGCAAAGACCTATGTTGGTAGCTGGCAGCGGAACCGAAGGCCCGGGATGAGATGAGATGAGATGAGATGAGAGGAGAAGAGAAGAAGACCTTATCCATCGCCACGGTCAGTAAATCCCGACCGCGCCTGTAGGTCGATCAGCCAAGTCTTCTTGACAACGGTGCTCCACCATACCTTGTATCCAACCAACAGAGGTCTTCACTACAGCGGACGGTCCAGCCGACTGACCGAGCAGCAGAAGCAGTAAACAAGTGGGACCAGGAGATCTCCTGACCAACACGTGGGTGCTGCGGTGAAAAACATCCGATCAGCTATTCGGGATTTCTCCGAGTTATTACGAGTGGTGAGCATGAGTCTCGAGATCCTACGAAGCTAGTTTAGGATAGACATTGATAGGGGAGGGTTTAAAGACTAAGGATATTTGTAATGTGTGCCCTATTTACGTTGTGCCGTTCGTTCCTCGTTTCCCTAAGAGTGATTATAACTGTTTGTAAGATTGTACTGTCATTAATCTGTGCATATGACATGTATTTCATAATTTTAAGTATCATGCAATAAAGATTTTCCATTTCGTACCGTTCAAACCAAGTCTACATGAGTTTTATCTCCATTACTGCTCTCGCATCTAAGTCCAGTGTCTAGAACCGTAAGGGAGAGTGATTCGAACCACTCACAGGGGTGTCTAGTGTTCCCAGACTGGCTGGAGACCAGGCCTAGACCCGCACTGACATACAGGCTGCACAGAGCCGCGTGAACCTCACAGGTTACGAGACACGCAGGGTCAGGAGAGTATCCCTTACAATGGTCAATAGATAAGTGTTGCGAGTTGAAGAGGGCAACGGCCCCTTAAAATCGATGCTAAGCCGTTACATTGGCTGGGTCGCATGTATGAGTATACCACCCGAGGGGCGGAAAAACTGAGGTTTCAATTCCGCACAGACTCTGCAGTCCGAGCACATCTTCTTTACATCCCCGGTAGAGAATGGGAGATTTCGGGACCGCACGAAGTGTAGCATGCGAGTAACGCCCGGATGACACAACCCATCATGGATGTCTACGAGCGTAGATGGTGCCATGGCGGAGCAGAATGCTCGTGTGAGGGTATCCGGAGCCACATTCTCCTTGCCAGGTCGATAGTGGATGGTGTAACCAAAAGAGGCCAATTCCAGCCGCCAAAGCTGGATTTTATTATTTTTAATTTTGGTCCGTTTTCGATTATCGAGCATGAAGGCGACCGATCGCTGGTCTGTGATTAAGGTAAAGTGCTGGCGAGCTAGGAGATGAGTCCACTTCCGTACTGCCTCTATGATGGCTGTAGCTTCTTTCTCGACTGGAGGATAATGTAGCTCAGCCCCTTGAAAAGTCCTGGACAAAAATGCCACCGGACGACCTTCCTGATTCAGAGTGGCCAAGATCGCCACCTCCGAGGCATCACACTCAACAACAAAAGGAAGACTCTCATCGATGGAGTGAAGAGCCGCTTTCTCCAACTGTTTTTTCAGGAGGTTAAAGGCTGCAACAGCCGCTGTGTCTAGTGGGAATGTGCTGGCCTTCAGTAGAGGTTGGATTCGGTCCGAGAAGTTAGGAATCCATTTAGCATAGTATGCAAACAGGCCGAGGGCCCGGCGCAAGGAGGCCGGATTCTTAGGTGGCGGGAGCTCTTGGAGTGGGCGAAGCCTTTCAGGGTCAGGTTTAATGAAGCCATTGCCCACACAATAGCCGAGGATGTTGATGGTTGGTTGTGACTCAATGGATTTAGCCGCATTTAATGTCAAATTACGGTGCTGGAGTGCATCCCAAAATCGTTGGAGATTGGCGTCATGTTCCCGCTGATTGCGACCTGCGACAGTAATATTGTCCAGATAAGGAAACGTATCCTTCAAGTCTTCCTGTTTGACCAGGTCATCCATTGCTCGCTGGAAGACAGCCACTCCATTAGTGACCCCAAAGGGGAGGCGACGAAATTGATACAGCCGTCCATTGGCTTCAAAGGCCGTATACTGCTTGTCTGAGACCTTCAAGGGTACCTGATGATAGGCACTTTTCAGATCATATGTTGAGAACACCGTGTACTCAGCCAGTTTATTAACCATATCATCGATGCGCGGCAATGGGTATGCGTCCAAGTCCGTATATTGATTGATGGTCTGTGAATAGTCAATGCACAGCCGTTTCTTGTGAGGTTGTAGAGGGTTCTTAACAATAACGACCTGGGCGCGCCATGGCGACGAACAAGGCTCGATGATATCCTCTGCTAAAAGCCGAGAAATCTCAGCCGCAATAAAAGACTGGTCTTCCTGACTGAAACGTCGTGACTTTGTTATAATCGGTTTGCATCGAGGAGGGATACTGGTAAACAGTGAGGGTTCATCCAGTGAAGCTGCTGACAATGCACAGAATGGTAATCGAGGTCGTATATTAGAAATAGTGAGTTCAGGTTTGGATCCGCCGAACTCAATGGTGAGCTTCTTATGCTGCTTTTGAAAATCCAGCCCTAAGATAAGATCACTACATAAGTCCTTGAGCACCGAAAGCCGGGTGGAGGGATACCTGTGACCATTAAGTGTTATTTCAACCATACAAAAGCCAGAAATTCTGGTATTAAGTGATGACTGAGCCATCGCAATTGCCTGGTCCGATGGGAAAACATGTAGCTTTAACTCTGCAACAATCTGTTCCCTAATGAAACTATCAGTGCTACCTGAGTCAATTAAGGCATCTAAAGTATGTCCATTAATTGATGCTTTTGTAGCTGCATGGAATAGGTTCTGAGGACAAGCAGCTGTAATTGGTGTCATTGCACAAAGAGTGGCTGAAACTCTAGGTGTGTTTCTTCGAGAGAAAACCCGAGAGGAAGCACGATAGATTTTAGCCGGAACATCTTGATAGGCCCTTACCGGGGCAGTTCGGTAGGACTTAGCTTGATAAGCCCTCGTAGAGGCTCTTGATAGGCAAACCTTTGCAAAATGACCCTTTTTGTTGCAATGACTGCAAAACGCATTGCGAGCAGGGCAGAATTTCCGAGGGTGAAACTCATCACCACAAAAGAAGCATTTCTTAGATTGCCAAGAGGCTGCCACAGTGGGGTCATCATCCTCTTCATCAGTGAAGTCATTAGATTGATCGTCAGGGATAAAGTCCTCCCTAATAGAGTTCACCTGTGGCCTCTTAAATTGCCTGACTGTAGTTAAGGCAGCAGACCGAGGTCTGGGCACTGTATAAAGGTCTGCATTTCTTTTTGCCAGATCTAGAGAGCAAGCCATATCATAAGCTCTCTGAAGCTCAAGTGTCTTACTTTCCAGTAGACGCTGGCGTATAAATGGGGAGGCAAGCCCGCAGATGAAAGCATCACGGATCATTTCTTCACGGTACAGCTCCGCTGAGGCCGCCTGAAAGTTACAGTCCATACTAAGTCTGCGAAGCTCTTGGAGGAATTTATCAATGGATTCCTCCGGCCCTTGTTGGGCTGTAGCTAGTAGATGTCTGGCATAGACCTAATTCGGTGTCTTAGTGTATATAGTCTTTTAAGTGTCCGAATTGCCTCCTCGTAACTGCCCCATTCCTCAACATACTGAAATACATTCGGAGTGACACAGTTGATGAGTATCCGCAACTTTGTGTCATCATCAGCCTTGCAATATTCGAGAAAATTGTCAAACGTGCGATACCAGTGTTTCCACACCTTACCGGCTGCTGGGGTGTTTGGGTCCAAGTCAAGACGCGATGGTTTAAGGATGTTTTCCATGATGGGTGATTCCCTGGATCCTTAGTTCCGAGTTCGTCCAAAAAGTTTGAGTGCGAAGGTTTTCAAAGTTGATTAAATTGTCGTAAGAATGAGCATTACGCGTGGTGAACTTAAAGTAAGCTTTAATCAACTAAAAAGGTGCTACATACAAAAGAGGTCTTACTCTATGCCTCTCCAGGATCCAACTGCTCAGTCCAGTATTTATCCTGGACTAATCACAGGAAGTGATGCAATAAAGTTCGAGTCACAGGAAGCTGTATTGTGTTACCACACTCAGTATCTAACCCGTGCTGTACCTGCCCTGGGAGTCTTTGATGGGACAGTGTAGAGGGAGCTTTACTCTGTATCTAACCCGTGCTGTAACTGCCCTGGGAGTGTTTGATGGGAGAGTGTAGAGGGAGCTTTACTCTGTATCTAACCCGTGCTGTACCTGCCCTGTGTGTGTTTGATGTGACAGTTTAGAGGGAGCTTTACTCTGTATTTAACCCGTGCTGTAAATTCCCTGGGAGTGTTTGATGGTACAGTGAAGAGGCAGCTTTCCTCTGTATCTAACCCGTGCTGTACCTGCCCTGGGATTGTTTGATGGGGCAGTGTAGAGGGAGCTTTACTGTGTATCTAACCCGTGCTGTACCTACCCTGGGAGTGTTTGATGGGACAGTGTAGAGGGAGCTTTACTCTGTATCTAACCCGTTCTGTACCTGCCATGTCAGTGTTTGATGTGACAGTTTAGAGTGAGCTTTACTCTGTATTTAACCCGTGCTGTACCTGCCCTGGGAGTGTTTAATTGGGCAACGTAGAGGGCGCTTTACTCAGTGTCTAACCCGTGCTGTACCTGCCCTGGGAGTGTTTGATGGGTCAGTGTAGAGGGATCTTTACGCTGTATCTAACCCGTGCTTAAGCTTCCCTGGGAGTGTTTGATGGTAGAGTGTAGAGGCAGATTTACTCTATATCTAACCCGTGCTGTACCTACCCTGGGAGTGTTTGATGGTTTGATGTAGAGGGAGATTTACTCTGTTTCTAACCCGTGCTGTACCTGCCCTGTGAGTGTTTCATGGGACAGTGTAGAGGGAGCTTTACTCTGTATTTAACCATGCCTTACCTGCCCTGGAAGTGTTTGATGGGACAGTGTAGAGGAATCTTTACTCTGTATCTAACCCGTGCTGTACCTGCCCTGGGAGTGTTTGATGGGATAGTGTAGAGGGAGCTTTACTCTGTATCTAACCCGTGCTGTACCTGCCTTCGGATTGTATGATGGGACAGTGTAGAGGGAGCTTTACTCTGTGTCTAATCCGTGCTTTACCTGCCCTGGTAGTGTTTGATGGGACAGTGTAGAGGGAGCTTTACTCTGAATAAACCCGTGCTATACCTGCCCTGGGATTGTTTGATGGGACAGTGCAGAGGGAGCTTTACTCTGTTTCTAACCCGTGCTGTACGTGCCCTGGAACAGTTTGATGGGACAGTGTAGAGAGAGCTTTACTCTGTATCTAACACGTGCTGTCCCCGCCCTGGGAGTGTTTGATGGGACAGTTTAGAGGGAGCTTAACGCAGTATTTAACCCGTGCTGTACTTGCAATGGGAGTGTTTGATGGGACAGTTTAGAGGTAGCTTTACTCTGTATCTAGCCCTTGCTGTACATGCCCTAAGAGGTTTTGATGGGAAAATGTAGAGGGAGCTTAACACAGATTTTAACCCGAGCTGTACCTGCGCTGGGAGTGCTTGATGGGACAATGTACAGGGAGCTGAACACATTTTCTAACGCGTACTGTACCAGCCGTGGGTGTGTTTGCTCGGACAGTGTAGAGGGAGCTTAACTCAGTATTTAACCCGTGCTGTACCTGACCTGAGATTGTTTGATGGACAGTGTACAGTGAGCTTTACTCTGTATATAACCCGTGCTGTACCTGCCCTGGGAGTGTTTGATGGGACAGTGTAAAGGGAGCTTTACTCTGTATCTATCCTGTGCTGTACCTGCCCTGGGAGTGTTTGATGGGACAGTGCAGAGGGAGATTAAAAAAAAATTCAACCCGTGCTGTACCTGCCCTGGGAGTGTTTGATGGGACAGTATCGAGCGTCTTTACTCTGTTTTAAACCCGTGCTGTACCTGCCCTGGGAGTGTTTGATGGAACAGTGTAGAGGGAGCTTTACTCTGTATATAACCCGTGCTTAACCTTCCCTGGGAATGTTTGATGGGACAGTGTAGAGGGAGCTTTACTCTGTATCTAACATGTGCTGTACCTGCCCTGGGAGTGTTTGATGGGACAGTGTAGAGGGAGCTTTACTATGTATCTAACCCGTGCTGTACCTGCCCTGGGATTGTTTGATGGGTCAGTGTAGAGGGAGCTTTACTCTGTATCTCACCCGTGCTCTACCTGCCTTGGGAGTGTTTGATGGGTTGATGTAGAGGGAGCTTTACTCTGTATCTAACCCGTGCTGTATCTGCCCTGGGAGTGTTTGATGGGAGAGTGTAGAGGGAGCTTTACTCTGTATCTAACCCGTGCTGTACCTGCCCTGGGAGTGTTTGATGGGACAGTGTAGAGGGAGCTTTACTCTGTATTTAACCGTGCCATACCTGCACTGGTAGTGTTGGATGGGACAGTGTAGAGGGAGCTTGACTCTGTATCTAACCCGTGCTGTACCTGCCCTGGGATTGTTTGATGGGACAGTGTAGAGGGAGCTTTACTCTGTATCGAACCCGTGCTGTACCTGCCCTGGGATTGTTTGATGGGACAGTGTAGAGGGAGCTTTACTCTGTATCTAACCCGTGCTGCACCTGCCCTCGGATTGTTTGATGGGACAGTGCAGAGGGAGCTTTACTCTGTTTCTAACCCATGCTGTACCTGCCCTGGAAGTGTTTGATGGGACAGTGTAGAGAGAGCTTTACTCTGTATCTAACACGTGCTGTCCCTGCCCTGGGAGTGTTTGATGGGACAATTTAGAGGGAGCTTAACACAGTATTTAACCCGTGCTATACCTGCAATGGGAGTGTTTGATGGGACAGTGTAGAGGGAGCTTTACTCTGTATCTCGCCCTTGCTGTACATGCCCTAAGAGGTTTTGATGGGAAAATGTAGAGGGAGCTTAACACAGATTTTAACCCGAGCTGTACCTGCCCTGGGAGTGTTTGATGGTACATTGTACAGGGAGCTGAACACATTTTCTAATGCGTACTGTACCAGCCCTGGGAGTGTTTGCTCGGACATTGCAGAGCGAGCTTAACTCAGTATTTAACCCGTTTAGTACCTGACCTGAGATTGTTTGATGGACAGTGTATAGTGAGCTTCACTCTGTATCTAACCCGTGCTGTACCTGCCCTGGGAGTGTTGATGGAACAGTGTAAAGGGAGCTTTACTCTGTATCTATCCTGTGCTGTACCTGCTCTGGGAGTGTTTGATGGGACAGTGTAGAATTCGCAATATATCGCGATTTTATTAATAAGGAGAAAACACAGAGTCTCGTTCAAACAGCTTTTATTTCAGCAGAATGCGGTCAGGTTTCTCAAAGTGGACACAAGCAGCCTGTAAAATGGCCGCCGCACCGCGTGACAGAACATTCTAGACTTTTCGACAGGCAGACAAGATGGCGTTCCAATAAACATTTGTGCAAGATCGATTAAGATTCAGCACAGTGAAGATAATACACGAGACATTATGGGTTTGCAGTATACACATAAATACTGAAATCGGTCTCCCAGGTACGAATGAAAGCTATTGTAGAATTCGCAATATATCGCGATTTTATTAATAAGGAGAAAACACAGAGTTTCGTTCAAACAGCTTTTATTTCAGCAGAATGCTGCCAGGTTTAAAGTGGACACAAGCAGCCTGTAAAATGGCCGCCGCACCTCGTGACAGAACATTCTAGACTTTTCAACAGGCAGACAAGATGGCGTTCCAATAAACATTTGTGCAAGATCGATTAAGATTCAGCACAGTGAAGATAATACACGAGACATTATAGGTTTGCAGTATACACATAAATACTGAAATCGGTCTCCCAGGTACAAATGAAAGCCATTGTACCGAGTAATCAAGGGCCCATCCAAAAGACATTAATATGTAAAATCTCAACGACTCTACGATGAGAGAGCCGTTAGCAGGTAGTTATACAAAACACTTGGAAGCCCCACAACCCCTCCAGGGAGAACACCGACCGATTTAACAATGGGAGAAATATTAACAGGTACTCAGACATTTACGAGTAGCCCCGAAACCCATTAAGAACGGAGATCACCCATACAAGACATTTGAGCGCCAGACCCTAAACAAAAGAATGGACATTAAGGTTGGGCGGGAAACGGAAGATTTTGCACTATAATTGCAGGCTCCAAACCGTCCAGCTTTCTCTTATCTTGTTGCTCTTATCCGATCGACTCTTATCATCGTGGCTGCTCCTGTGTACTCGTAGTCGGGCTTCTGCTTGCCTGTTGCCTTTTTGAAAAAGACTGTTGAACTTTCTGATCCGTTCGGATCTACCTCGTGTCGCGTAACGAAGACCTATGTTGGTAACTGGCAGCGGAACCAAAGGCCCGAGATGAGATGAGATGAGATGGGATGAGATGAGAAGAGAGGAAGACCATATCCATCGCCACGGTCAGTAAATCCCGACCGCGCCTGTAGGTCGAATAGCCAAGTTTTCCTTGCCAGGAAGACTTCTTCGAACTTGCAAAGAACATATCACATCGATGATATTAACAACTGTGCTCGGAAAGTACCTGTTAAACCAACCAACACAGGTCTTCATCACAGCAGACGGTCCAGCCTGCTAGCCGGAGCAGCAGAAGCAAGTAAACAAGTGGGACCAGGAGATCTCCTGACCGACACGTGGGTGCTGCGGTGAAAAACATCCGATCAGCTATTCGGAATTTCTCCGAGTTATCACGAGTGGTGAGCATGAGTCTCGAAATCCTACGAATCTAGTTAGGATAGATATTGATAGGGGAGGGTTTAAGGATTAAGGATATTTGTAATGTGTGCCCCTATTTACTATGTGCCGTTCGTTCCTCGTTTCCCTAAGATCGACTATATAACTGCTTGTAAGATTGTACTGTCATTAATCTGTGCTTATGACATGTATTTCATAATTTTAAGTATCATGCAATAAAGATTTTCCATTTCGTACCATTCAACCGAGTCTACATGAGTTTCATCTCCATTACTGCTCTCGCATCTAAGTCCAGTGTCTAGAACCGTAAGGGCGAGTGATTCGAACCACTCACAGGTGTGTCTAGTGTTCCCAGACTGGCTGGAGACCAGAACAGGCAACAAGGCCTAGACCCGCACTGACATATAGGCTGCACAGAGCCGCGTGAATCTCACAGGCTGCGAGACACGCAGGGTCAGAAGCCCTTACAGAAAATGGCGACCGCGGCAGGACACTGGCAGCGAGAGGGTAGTGTGTTAGACTTTGGAATGACTGTACGAAATGTTATGCAGGAAAAGATAGCAGATTATGTGTTTGGAAAGGTTAATCTAACTAAGAAATGGATAAGTGAATTGTTAGCGGATAAGAGTCCACTAGAGGCAGCCGAAAGGTGGACAGATAGTAAAGAACATAGAAAGACACTTGAGAAAGCAGTCTGGCTTATGTGTTACAAAAGGCAGGTTCAGATTTCAAACCAGACCATTACAGCGCTAGTAGCTCGAATCAGTCATTTAGAGGGAGAAATGGATGAGAAGGTTTCTGGAGGGGAGGTGCTCATTAAGAATTTAAATGAGTTGCACCAAGAAAGCCAGGAAATCTCCAGTCACCTTAAAACAAGGATAGATTATCTCGAGTGCCAGGTCACTGAGGCGAAGTTGAATGAGAGCAGGTTAAAGGAAAGATGTAACCGCCAAGCTGCCCAGATAAGAACTCAAGAAGAGAGCTTAACGGGGGTTAGGGCGGCATATAAGTTGGCCCTTGAGGATAAGTTTGAGGGAGCCGACCATAGCGCCTGCCAAAGGGAGATAGAGCACCTCAAGAAGGCCGTAAACAAAGCGAACGGCATGGTGTGCCTGATCAGTCCGTCAGCACACCAGCCGCTAGTAAGTGAGAAGTTTAAGAAATCCCCACCAAGCAAAGCAGAAGAAGTAGTAGCCACTGCGCCCTCCGCGCCACCCAACTATTCGGAAACCTGGGTAAGGGAGGAAGCAATGGAAGAAACGAAAGAGCCCATTGAAAAAGAAGTAGGAAAGGGACCGTTGTATCCAGTAACGGGTATTAAAAGGGGCCCAAACAGAAATGGTGGGGAAGAACCGGGGGATCTCCTCGGACAGCTTGTGTTGCCTCACAGCTCACACCAGCTGAGAGCTATGATAAATCACGTACGGAAGCTGACCGAGTCAGACGACCATTCCGTACATTTCAGAGAAGTTGAGCAAGCCGCAGCCATTAACGGCTGCGATGATGGGGAGACAGCAAAAATGCTGCTGTTCTCATTAGACAGCTCGGTCCTTCAGTGTCTCTCAGGCGAGAGCAAGAGGGGAACCAAGAGTTATGAGGAATTAAAGAATGAGGTCCTGGAAGTGTTGGGGGCGAACGATGAAGGTCCGTTTGCTAGAGTGGGACAGACAGTGCAGATGGAGGGAGAACCCCCGAAGGTTTTTGCCGACAGACTGTGGCCCGTATATGAGCGCAGCTGTCTAGGTGCGCCCGAGCGCGAAGATGTGGAAGGCGCCGCTTTAACTCATTGGCTTAGGTGCATAATAGCCAACAGTTTACCAGCCGTCAGAGAGCAGGCAAAAGCATGGTTTGATCCCAATGACCCCAACATTACGGAAGAGTCGGTCTTGAATCGACTCACGTTAGGATATCGCAATATAAGGGGTATGGCAACACGTCCCCTTAAGGGAAGAGTACATGAGGTACGACCCGCAGCCCCGTATCAAAGAGAGTGGCATCAGGAGGGTAATCGCGCCCCACAGGCAGGTAATGCTTGTTACGGGTGTGGGAAGACAGGGCACTGGCGCAAGCATTGCAGGAACCCTTGGAAGGATTCCAAGGATAAAAATCCCGCGGTCCGAGCCCAGGCGCCTGTCCCGGCTAAGGAAGCTAAGGCACCCACCCCTCCTGACGACCTCGAAGTAGTGTTAGGAGCCATGCGCAATCTAATCTTGAATGCGCGTGGACAGGTGGCGGTCGCAACCGGCCCCGTAGGTGCCGCAGGACCGTCTAATAGTACCCCATGACTAGAACCGGCGCAGCCCGTCTACCTGTGTCCGCTTAGCTATGATGCGTGGAAGCGACCTTTGGTGGAGATGGAGGTAGAGAAACAGAGGGGTAGTTATTTGTTGGACACGGGAGCTTCTTGCACCATAATCCATACAGATAACCCTTTTGACTCGCCGCTATCTACCAAGGTCCCATTCACGTTAGCGGGGTTCACAGGAAAAGAACAGGCTGGCACGTTTTCCCTTCCGCTATCCATTCGTTTAGGAACACTTCGCCTTAAGTGGAAGTGTATACTGATGGCATGGCAGGAGGGGGGTGGAAGAGGTATTCTCGGGTCTGATCTCCTATCGGGACACGGGATCCTCGTGGACCTCAGAAATCACTGTCTCTGGGGGGCTAAAGGTGAAAAAGGCGAGGTAATAGTGATTCCGGGGGAGGAAGAAACAGGGGTCCTGTGTACCGTACAGCCATCCGGAGGCTACGACCTCAGGCTTATGTTCGCAGATGTCCCAACGGACATGCAAACGTACGTGTCAGATAATATGCACGCGTTTACAACCCACAAGCACGATTGTGGGAGAGTGGTCGGGTTTGAGGTCAGCGTAGATGGGGACCCCATGACCCGACCCCAAAAGCAGTATAACTTCCCCAAAGAAGCAGAACCCGATATGGAGACAGCAATGTCCTCCTTGGTGCAGCAGGGCGTGTTGAGGCCGATAGCCACACACGTGAACTCCCCATTATGGCCGGTTAGGAAGCCGGATAATTCGTGGAGAGCCACGGTGGACTACAGAGTCCTTAACAGTAACATTCCCGCCTGCGCGCCCACGGTAGCAGCAGTTGCTGACCTAATAGGGAGCATCCTAGCGTCCGCAACCACGTTCACGGTGCTGGATATCTCGAACGGTTTTTGGTCCATCCCACTGCGGCGAGAGGACCAGTACAAGTTTGCCTTTACTTTCAAAGGACAACAGTACACATGGAACTGTCTGCCACAGGGTTTCCACAATAGCCCCAGTATTTTTCATCAGTGTATGGCAGGAAGTTTAAAGGAGTTTAGTCAGCCCAATCAGATAGTACAGTATGTGGATGATTTGCTCCTATTTACGGACTCAAGGGAGGAGCACGGACCACTACTGGACGAGTTATTGGAGCTGTTAGCGAGAAAGGGTTTTAAAATAAACCCTAAGAAAGCACGTATCGGTCAGCGGGAAGTAAAATTCCTGGGACTGACCATACGCGCTGGGGAAAGAGCCATAGACAAAGCAAGGAGGAAGTCGGTGCAAGAATTACCGATTCCCAACAACGTAAGGGGTGTGAGGTCCTTCTTGGGACTGACCGGTTACTGCAGGGATTTTATCGAAGATTATGCGGCCACAGCAGCGCCGCTCCTCCGACTCCTCCATAAGGGGGTGGAGTGGTTTTGGGACGAGGGCTGCCAAGCAGCCTTCGAGAAGTTAAAAAGGGATCTGCAGACCGCGCCAGCCTTAGGGGCCATAGATGGGGGGAAGGAGTTTTTCCTGGAGGTAGCTGCCAGCGGAGACAGCTTAAGCGCCGTACTGCTCCAAGAGCGTCACGGCAAGCTAAGGCCGGTTGTCTATTCATCCAGGGTGTTAACGGATGTGGAGAGAAGTTTCTCCAATTGCGAAAGGCACCTTTTAGCCACGCATTGGGCTGTGAAAAGATCAGCGATCTTCACAGGGCTCTCTCCCATCACTCTCCTCACACATCACACACCAACTAAGATGCTTCTGGATGGGAGGATTAAAGATGGGACCGTAAGCAGCGCGCGCATTGCGCGTTGGACCCTTCTTCTCTCCCAGTTGGATCTTAGAGTAAAAGGTCTTTGCGAGCCCAGGCTTGCGGCCAATTTGGTATACCCCGGTACAGCCCACCGGTGTTCGGTGGAAGGGGTGTGGGACGTCAACATAGGTTTACGGGCCGGGATACATCCCACTGGGCGCGAGATTTATGTTGATGGGTCTAGCACAGTATCTGCTGGCGAGCGACTCACAGGGTGTGGAGTTTATGACCCTGCGGCAGACCTTGCCCTGGCGATCAAGCTCCCTAGCACTATGAGCGCGCAGCAAGCTGAGCTGTCTGCCGTGGTGTACGTTGTGACCCACCCAGACATTTTCCCAACCCCATACACGATTTGCTCGGACAGTATGTTCACCTGCATTTCGTGTACGGAATACCTGGCCATTTGGTCCCGCCGCGGATACACCTCCGCGGACGGGCGACCTTTAACGGTGAAGCCCTTGCTGGAAAAGATCTTAGCAGCAGCAGTAGGGGAGGAAGGAGAGATTTTCATCCATAGGGTGAAAGCTCACTCCTCCACAGAGCCCCGTGGGGAGGGCAACCAGCAGGCGGATGCGCTAGCCAGGGAAGGTGCCCGCAACGGCATTTTCTGGAACCCCTATGGGACCAGACCCATAGCAGCGGTCCGAGGCAGGGACGGGAATCCCGGGAACACCAGGGTAGCATTGCCCCTAGACCTTAAGACCGTCCAAGCCCAGGATCCCGCCCTAAAAACAGTCCTAAAAACCATTGCTGAGGGAAGACAGGTAGAAGGTCCGTACAGTACGGCAACCCTCTCAGTTAAGGAAGGCATGCTGTTCCGCGAGGAGCAGTGGGTTGTGCCACAGCAGCACAGGAGGGAATTCCTCCAGTTGGCTCACGAGGGACCAGGGGCAGGGCACCCCGGGCCCGAGGTTACCTGGCAACGGGTAGAGCAAGCGGGATGGTGGCCAGGGCTCAGGGAACGAGTCCGCGAGTTCTGTGCAAACTGTCTTGTGTGCGCTGCAAACAACCCAGACCCCCAGAAAAGGAAGGTGCCCATGGGACACGTAAGAAGGGTAGAGGGACCATGGCAGTCGATACAGATCGACTATATAGGACCCCTGCCCACCACCCAGGGAGGTTATAAGTATTGCCTCGTCCTGGTGGATGTGTTTTCCAAGTGGGTGGAAGCCTTCCCTTGTCGAACAGCTACGGCACTGGGTACAGCAAAAATCTTGGTCCGGGAAGTGTTCTCGCGGTGGGGACTTCCCCGTTTTGTGGAGTCAGACCAAGGGAGTCATTTCACCGGCCAGGTGATGCAGAACACCCTCATGCTTTTGGGCATTGAAGGGAAGTGGCACGTAGCACACAATCCCCAGTCATCCGGGATTGTTGAACGCATGAACCGGACCCTGAAGGAGAAATTGAGGAAAGAGACTAGGAACTCGCCCCAAAAATGGGCGGAAGTTCTGCCTTTAGTCCTCATGGGGGTCCGGGCCAGTCAGTCAAAAAGTACGGGGTACTCCCCGCACGAGGTAATGACTGGGAGGCTCATGCGAACCCCCACCCATGTGCTAGCACCGGTGCTCACTGAGGGTCAGCTCCAGGAGATAAGCAGGGACAAGTTCGCCCAGACTCTCTTGGAGCGCCTGAAACAGGTTTATGAGCAGGCGGCTGGGAACATGGGAAGGCAGCATCAGGGCAATCACTTGTTGCTGGAACCCCGCAAAACGCGGGAGTGGGAAGTAGGAGACCAGGTCATGGTCAGAAACTACGCCAGAGTAGGGAGTCTGGAACCACTGTATATGGGACCCTACAACATTGTAGACAAGGCGAGTCCCATGGTTTACGCCGTAAAAGTACCTCGGCGCACTAAGTGGTTCCACATAAACCAATGCAAACTGTACCAGCCAGGTGCGCAAGGGAAAACTACAGGGGTAAATCCCGCCAATGGGAAAGCACAGCCCCAGGTAGGACCACAAGGCACACAGGCAGGTATAGCAGCTTGCATCAGGGGAAGGGACATCCCGGACGATCATGCAGCGTTTTTCTGGAATTGGGGGTTAGATGAGGAAGAATTCAGGGTACCCGGGTCAGATGAGGACAGTGCAGATGAGAATAGTGATGACGACGGGTGGTTTCTCAGGAACGGTCCCATTTACGATATGGAGGGAACGGGGGCTGCAGGTAGAGATCCACACAGGGTGGACACACGAGCTGCAGGTCCCGAAGACAGGAGGGAGGAGCTAGGGGAGGCAGGGCCAGCCGCTCTGGGAGCACAGAGAGTACCGGTGTGGCTCCCAGAGATGTGGCCGCCCGCTTTGAACGTCCCGTCCTTGGGGGAGGCAGAGATCACGAGTGAAGGGCCGCCTGCTGGGCCAAGCAGGGCGGGGCCACAAACTGCAAGCCCCGAGGTTAGGGAGGCGGAGTCAGCGGAGGCGGAGCCAGCGACTGTGTTGGAACCCCAGGTCATCCCGATGGAAGTCTCGGAACCCGGTCCGTCCGTCACGGAACCCCCGCCCATAGCAACTCCCCGTAGGTCAAGTAGAGAACCCCAGCCCAGGAGGATGTGGTCATGTCCCCAGACTGCCCCAAGGCGTAGAGTTAAGGTTAAGATAACCCAGATACAGGCCGGCCACATCGCAGCAGCAACAGGCTGCGGCAGATCAGAGGGAAGGGTCAGTGCCCTCCCACCGTCGGGAAGAGCTCGCAGCAGCCTTCTCAGAATTTAAAGGGGCCGCCCTGAGAACGGGCGGCACTGTAAAGTTATAAGTTTTAAGTTTTAAGTTAATAGTTCAAGGTTAAGTTTATAGTTTTTTTTAATAAGGTTAAGATTGTAGTGTTTTTAACAGAAAACGATAAAATGATGAGAGCTTTAAAGATAGGTTTAGTTGAAGTTTATTCAGCGAACGTTGAAGTTTACGTGAGGCGAGGTCAGGGGACCCGCTCACCCTTCACAAAAGCCAGAGACTCTTGCGAGGCTGGCTACTTCATTCTATCTGATCACAGGAACCAAGGAAGGATGGAACGAATTCTAGTATTGCTCGTGGCAATCGGATGTGGATTGGCCTATCGAGGCCGCACCAAGCATGTCGTGGTGTTTGGATGTTCCGGGGACACGGCCCCCATCGCGGTGGATGGGACCGGAAGACGGGAGGCAGAGGAGACCAGCACCTATTTCCACAAGGGAAGGTGGCCAGGATGGCTGGGAACGAACTCAACGGAGTATTCTAGCACATCGGGGTTTGCCTACAAAGAGACTTCTTTACTGTGCCCCAAAGTAAGGATCATCGCACCCAGGATCAGCGTCACCGTCGGCAAACGGATTTGTTTGACTTGCAGTGGGAATGTCCCATTGAGCCGATGGTGGTGGCTGCGAAAGCTGAGCAAAACTATGAGGAACTCTTCGGTCGAGTGGGAACGACTGGGTAATAATACCCATCGGACAATTACGGGGACAAACGGACAAGTGAAAGTCTGTTGGGACAAATGGTGGGAACCGGACGAGGGAATTTATGTATGTATGTGGGGGTCAAAGTACGTTTGCCCCAAAGGCATCTCCATATTTTTCATTA
Source organism: Squalus acanthias (assembly GCA_030390025.1). Taxonomy (NCBI): domain Eukaryota; kingdom Metazoa; phylum Chordata; class Chondrichthyes; order Squaliformes; family Squalidae; genus Squalus; species Squalus acanthias. The sequence continues at coordinate 74,772 of JASTWF010001454.1, forward strand.
ATCAATGGCAGGATAACGGACAGGGGATGAGGTGGGATGCGAGCACCAGGGGGTGCGGAGCCCCATTCTCCCCGATCCCAGTAAATGCCACTGAGCTCATTACGCGCCCACGCAAAGCCCCGCCCACAATTCCGGTGGTTCTAGCTGAGGAAGAAGGGTGCCCTAAAACTAGTAAGGGACCCGGGAATGGTTTGGTACTGGTCCCCACAGACCAGATACTATTTCAGGGAGTACATTACGCGGTGGCCTCGGTGATTTTAAATCTCACCGAGGTGCGGTTACCAGAGTGGTGCCCCAAAAAGACGGAACAGTTGTATCAGGTCCTGTTGACCAAGATGTTCAGACAATTTTACGAATTCGATTTCGCGGAAATTGATAAAACAAGTTTGTACACCGCACCACAGGAAGTTCTGAATCAAGCAGGGAGGCAAAGAAGGGGTTTGGTGAACGATGCGTTCACTGCTTTTAACACGGGTACATCTGTGGTCAACGCTCTAGACAGTGTGGAGCTGCAGACCCAGATTAATGGTTTAAAGACACAATTAAAAGACATTCTAACAGATGAGAATAAAGTGGTAGGGTCGGGTTTACACGAGGACCAAGCCATGACTCTCCATTTAAAGGAAATTATAGCAGAGCTGGAGAAACATGCAAAGACGGTAAATGCCCTGATTAGGGAAGATCGGAATGCATCCGATCAAGCTGCGCAGAACGAGGTGTGCGTGCTTTACGGGGCGTGGTTACTGTCCGAGGGCCGCAGTAATTTGGAGGATTTAAAACAAGGTTTGGTTCCGTCCTGGATAAGTAACAAACACCTACGGGCGCTCCACCCTTTTCAGAATGCATTAAGTCCGTGCCAGCTCAGGCTAGCTTCAGAAGCTTGCCCAGTCCCCGTGGACTGCGGACGATCAAACCATACTATTATGGGAATAGTATTACGCATGCCGGTTTTGGGCGACACAGCAAAGCCCGCCCCGGTGTATCGAGTAGAGAACATTGGTGTCATTCAGGGGGGAGCCCACATTCGTTATGCAGCGGTTCCACCTTACGTCATCCGCTGGGAGCAAACGATGACAGGTACAGATCTCTCTGGTTGTCGTGGCAGGGGAGCACACATAATACTGTGCCCCCAGCACTTGAATGCCTTTTTAACACCACAGTGTGGGTTCAGAACGACTGGCGCCAAGTCCATGAATTGCACCATGGAGGCAATGGCACAAGATCATGTGCCTCCGCAGGTAGCATACATCGGGGGTGGAACATATTGTGTTACCACTGCAGCGCAACACTACCAGCATGGAAACCGTAGCCGGTGTCCGGTGAGTGACAGCAGTTTCTGTTTTAAACCCAGGGCGGAAGTTCAAGTAGCACAACAGCGAATTATCCCAATCCCTGAACCATCCACTGTTCATCTCACAGTAAAAGAGAATTTCACCGACTTGCAGCGATTCGTCGCGCATTTTGGATACCTCATTCCCCCTCTCCCTGAACACCTCACCAAACTTTTAAAAGCCGTCGCGGTGTCACAGAAACATTTTTACACATTAGAGCAGAAAACTGTCGAAATAGGAACAGACATTCTGGATATAGTAGTTCCACCGTGGTGGAATCTGTTCACTAATATTGAAGTGCCTTCATGGATCAGAATAGCCTCCCACATTTTAGTCGTATGCCAAGTGTTTATTGTAGTGTACCTATTGGTCGTACATTGTAAAAGAGACAAACGCCTCACCAAGCATGAAAACACGGGAGAGTGGCGAGAACGTTACGTGCGCGTGCACGATGAAAGCACCGTGTAATCGGAAAATGGCGTCACTCCCGCTCGCCACGTGCGCCGCGGAAGTTTGTACTCGATCATGATTTTCAAAGATTGTAAATACGTTTGGAACTCGACATGTTTTAAGAGTTGGTGTTGATTATTTTGGTGATGGTGTTACAGTTAGAATTGATTGTTTGGTTTTGGGTTTTGTTTTTCCTTTCCCTGAATAAAAGATGAATATACAGGTGATACGAGAGGCATCGGCCTGGTTACGCCGGGAAGGAAAACAAGTGGTGTAAGTTTAAGGGCAAATAATGCCTACGGTGATATAAAATGTAATTTTCTTGGGAAATGAGGACGACACAGAGACCCTAGCTAGGTTAAAATTATGGGATTAATTTGCTGGATTCGGAGAGAAATCGAGATAATATTGCTCACCACTATGATTTTTGATACGATAAGCGGAGTTATTCGCATCAACAGGAGGGACTGTAGAATTCGCAATATATCGCGATTTTATTAATAAGGAGAAAACACAGAGTTTCGTTCAAACAGCTTTTATTTCAGCAGAATGCTGCCAGGTTTAAAGTGGACACAAGCAGCCTGTAAAATGGCCGCCGCACCTCGTGACAGAACATTCTAGACTTTTCAACAGGCAGACAAGATGGCGTTCCAATAAACATTTGTGCAAGATCGATTAAGAGTCAGCACAGTGAAGATAATACACGAGACATTATGGGTTTGCAGTATACACATAAATACTGAAATCGGTCTCCCAGGTACAAATGAAAGCCATTGTACCGAGTAATCAAGGGCCCATCCAAAAGATATTAATATGTAAAATCCCAACGACTCTATGATGAGAGAGCCGTTAGCAGGTAGTTATACAAAACACTTGGAAGCCCCACAACCCCTCCAGGGAGAACACCGACCGATTTAACAATGGGAGAAATATTAACAGGTACTCAGACATTTACGAGTAGCCCCGAAACCCATTAAGAACGGAGATCACCCATACAAGACATTTGAGCGCCAGACCCTAAACAAAAGAATGGACATTAAGGTTGGGCGGGAAACGGAAGATTTTGCACTATAATTGCAGGCTCCAAACCGTCCAGCTTTCTCTTATCTTGTTGCTCTTATCCGATCGACTCTTATCATCGTGGCTGCTCCTGTGTACTCGTAGTCGGGCTTCTGCTTGCCTGTTGCCTTTTTGAAAAAGACTGTTGAACTTTCTGATCCGTTCGGATCTACCTCGTGTCGCGTAACGAAGACCTATGTTGGTAACTGGCAGCGGAACCAAAGGCCCGAGATGAGATGAGATGAGATGGATGAGATGAGAAGAGAGGAAGACCATATCCATCGCCACGGTCAGTAAATCCCGACCGCCCCTGTAGGTCGAATAGCCAAGTTTTCCTTGCCAGGAAGACTTCTTCGAACTTGCAAAGAACATATCACATCGATGATATTAACAACTGTGCTCGGAAAGTACCTGTTAAACCAACCAACACAGGTCTTCATCACAGCAGACGGTCCAGCCTGCTAGCCGGAGCAGCAGAAGCAAGTAAACAAGTGGGACCAGGAGATCTCCTGACCGACACGTGGGTGCTGCGGTGAAAAACATCCGATCAGCTATTCGGAATTTCTCCGAGTTATCACGAGTGGTGAGCATGAGTCTCGAAATCCTACGAATCTAGTTAGGATAGATATTGATAGGGGAGGGTTTAAGGATTAAGGATATTTGTAATGTGTGCCCCTATTTACGGTGTGCCGTTCGTTCCTCGTTTCCCTAAGATCGACTATATAACTGCTTGTAAGATTGTACTGTCATTAATCTGTGCTTATGACATGTATTTCATAATCTTAAGTATCATGCAATAAAGATTTTCCATTTCGTACCATTCAAACCGAGTCTACATGAGTTTTATCTCCATTACTGCTCTCGCATCTCAGTCCAGTGTCTAGAACCGTAAGGGCGAGTGATTCGAACCACTCACAGGTGTGTCTAGTGTTCCCAGACTGGCTGGAGACCAGAACAGGCAACAAGGCCTAGACCCGCACTGACATACAGGCTGCACAGAGCCGCGTGAATCTCACAGGCTGCGAGACACGCAGGGTCAGAATCCCTTACAGAAAATGGCGACCGCGGCAGGACACTGGCAGCGAGAGGGTAGTGTGTTAGACTTTGGAATGACTGTACGAAATGTTATGCAGGAAAAGATAGCAGATTATGTGTTTGGAAAGGTTAATCTAACTAAGAAATGGATAAGTGAATTGTTAGCGGATAAAAGCCCGCTAGAGGCAGCCGAAAGGTGGACAGATAGTAAAGAACACAGAAAGACACTTGAGAAAGCAGTCTGGCTTATGTGTTACAAAAGGCAGGTTCAGATTTCAAACCAGACCATTACAGCGCTAGTAGCTCGAATCAGTCATTTAGAGGGAGAAATGGATGAGAAGGTTTCTGGAGGGGAAGTGCTCATTAAGAATTTAAATGAGTTGCACCAAGAGAGCCAGGAAATCTCCAGTCACCTTAAAACAAGGATAGATTATCTCGAGTGCCAGGTCACTGAGGCAAAGTTGAATGAGAGCAGGTTAAAGGAAAGATGTAACCGCCAAGCTGCCCAGATAAGAACTCAAGAAGAGAGCTTAACGGGGGTTAGGGCGGCATATAAGTTGGCCCTTGAGGATAAGTTTGAGGGAGCCGACCATAGCGCCTGCCAAAGGGAGATAGAGCACCTCAAGAAGGCCGTATACAAAGCGAACGGCATGGTGTGCCTGATCAGTCCGTCAGCACACCAGCCGTTAGTAGGTGAGAAGTTTAAGAAATCCCCACCAAGTAAAGCAGAAGAAGTAATAGCCACTGCGCCCTCCGCGCCACCCAGCTATTCGGAAACCTGGGTAAGGGAGGAAGCAATGGAAGAAACGAAAGAGCCCATTGAAAAGGAAGTAGGAAAGGGACCGTTGTATCCAGTAACGGGCATTAAAAGGGGCCCAAACAGAAACGGTGGGGAAGAACCGGGGGATCTCCTCGGACAGCTTGTGTTGCCTCACAGCTCACACCAGCTGAGAGCTATGATAAATCACGTACGGACGCTGACCGAGTCAGACGACCCTTCCGTACATTTCAGAGAAGTGGAGCAAGCCGCAGCCATTAACGGCTGCGATGATGGGGAGACAGCAAAAATGCTGCTGTTCTCACGAGACAGCTCGGTTCTTCAGTGTCTCTCAGGCGAGAGCAAGAGGGGAACCAAGACTTATGAGGAATTGAGGGATGAGGTCCTGGAAGTGTTGGGGGCGAACGATGAAGGTCCGTTTGCTAGAGTGGGACAGACAGTGCAGATGGAGGGAGAACCCCCGAAGGTTTTTGCCGACAGGCTGTGGCCAGTATATGAGCGCAGCTGTCTAGGTGCGCCCGAGCGCGAAGATGTGGAAGGCACCGCTTTAACTCATTGGCTTAGGTGCATAATAGCCAACAGTTTACCAGCCGTCAGAGAGCAGGCAAAAGCATGGTTTGATCCCAATGACCCCAACATTACGGAAGAGTCGGTCTTGAATCGACTCACGTTAGGTTATCGCAATATAAGGGGTATGGCAACACGTCCCCTTAAGGGAAGAGTACATGAGGTACGACCCGCAGCCCCGTATCAAAGAGAGTGGCATCAGGAGGGTAATCGCGCCCCACAGGCAGGTAATGCTTGTTACGGGTGTGGGAAGACAGGGCACTGGCGCAAGCATTGCAGGAACCCTTGGAAGGATTCCAAGGATAAAAATCCCGCGGTCCGAGCCCAGGCGCCTGTCCCGGCTAAGGAAGCTAAGGCACCCACCCCTCCTGACGACCTCGAAGTAGTGTTAGGAGCCATGCGCAATCTAATCTTGAGTGCGCGTGGACAGGTGGCGGTCGCTACCGGCCCCGTAGGTGCCGCAGGACCGTCTAATAGTACCCCATGACTAGAACCGGCGCAGCCCGTCTACCTGTGTCCGCTTAGCTATGATGCGTGGAAGCGACCTTTGGTGGAGATGGAGGTAGAGAAACAGAGGGGTAGTTATTTGTTGGACACGGGAGCTTCTTGCACCATAATCCATACAGATAACCCTTTTGACTCGCCGCTATCTACCAAGGTCCCATTCACGTTAGCGGGGTTCACAGGAAAAGAACAGGCTGGCACGTTTTCCCTTCCGCTATCCATTCGTTTAGGAACACTTCGCCTTAAGTGGAAGTGTATACTGATGGCATGGCAGGAGGGGGGTGGAAGAGGTATTCTCGGGTCTGATCTTCTATCGGGACACGGGATCCTCGTGGACCTCAGAAATCACTGTCTCTGGGGTGCTAAGGGTGAAAAAGGCGAGGTAATAGTGATTCCGGGGGAGGAAGAAACAGGGGTCCTGTGTACCGTACAGCCATCCGGAGGCTACGACCTCAGGCTTATGGTCGCAGATGTCCCAACGGACATGCAAACGTACGTGTCAGATAATAGGCACGCGTTTGCAACCCACAAGCACGATTGTGGGAGGGTTGTCGGGTTTGAGGTCAGCGTAGATGGGGACCCCATGACCCGACCCCAAAAGCAGTATAACTTCCCCAAAGAAGCAGAACCCGATATGGAGACAGCAATGTCCTCCTTGGTGCAGCAGGGCGTGTTGAGGCCGATAGCTACACACGTGAACTCCCCATTATGGCCGGTTAGGAAGCCGGATAATTCGTGGAGAGCCACGGTGGACTACAGAGTCCTTAACAGTAACATTCCCGCCTGCGCGCCCACGGTAGCAGCAGTTGCTGACCTAATAGGGAGCATCCCAGCGTCCGCGACCACGTTCACGGTGCTGGATATCTCGAACGGTTTTTGGTCCATCCCGCTGAGGCGAGAGGACCAGTACAAGTTTGCCTTTACTTTCAAAGGACAACAGTACACATGGAACTGTCTGCCACAGGGTTTCCACAATAGCCCCAGTATTTTTCATCAGTGTATGGCAGGAAGTTTAAAGGAGTTTAGTCAGCCCAATCAGATAGTGCAGTATGTGGATGATTTGCTCCTATTTACGGACTCAAGGGAGGAGCATGGACCACTACTGGACGAGTTATTGGAACTGTTAGCGAGAAAGGGTTTTAAAATAAACCCTAAGAAAGCACGTATCGGTCAGCGGGAAGTAAAATTCCTGGGACTGACCATCCGCGCTGGGGAAAGAGCCATAGATAAAGCAAGGAGGGAGTCGGTGCAAGAATTACCGATTCCCAACAACGTAAGGGGTGTGAGGTCCTTCTTGGGACTGACCGGTTACTGCAGGGATTTTATCGAAGATTATGCGGCCACAGCAGCGCCGCTCCTCCGACTCCTCCATAAGGGGGTGGAGTGGTTTTGGGACGAGGGCTGCCAAGCAGCCTTCGAGAAGTTAAAAAGGGATCTGCAGACCGCGCCAGCCTTAGGGGCCATAGATGGGGGGAAGGAGTTTTTCCTGGAGGTAGCTGCCAGCGGAGACAGCTTAAGCGCCGTACTGCTCCAAGAGCGTCACGGCAAGCTGAGGCCGGTTGTCTATTCATCCAGGGTGTTAACGGATGTGGAGAGAAGTTTCTCCAATTGCGAAAGGCACCTTTTAGCCACGCATTGGGCTGTGAAAAGATCAGCGATCTTCACAGGGCTCTCTCCCATCACTCTCCTCACACATCACACACCAACTAAGATGCTTCTGGATGGGAGGATTT
>JASTWF010001455.1:5000-42500 GCA_030390025.1 Squalus acanthias
TTATGCAGGTAAAACATGCAGAGTCCTTCACCGCCAAATCAGATGTTCTGTGATATGTACATCGCTCACTGCATCAATACAGGGTGATAAGCAGAAGCCATGGCTCAGTGGGCAGCAGTCTCGCCTCTCTGGTTTCAAGGTCCCACTCCAGAGACTTGAGCACAAAAAATCTAGATTCTGAGGGGGTTTGACAGGGTAGACGTCGAGAGGCTGTTCGCCCCGATGGCTGGAGAGTCTAGAACCAGGGGTCACAGTCTCAGGATAAGGGGTCGGCCATTTAGGACTCAGATGAGGAGGAATTTCTTCACTCGGAGGGTGGTGAATCTTTGGAATTCTCTACACCAGAGGGCTGTGGAGGCTCAGTCGTTGAGTATATTCAAGGCTGAGATCGAGAGAATTTTCGACTCTAGGGGAATCAAGGGATATGGGGATCGGGCGGGAAAGTGGAGTTCAGGTCGAAGACCAGCCATGATCTTATTAAATGGCGGAGCAGGCTCGAGGGGCCATATGGCCTCCTCCTGTTCTTAAGTCTTATGATCTTATATTCTTATCTACGCTGATGCTCCCTCAGTACCGCGCTGTCGGAGGGGCAGTACTGAGGGAGCGCCGCACTGTCGGAGGGGCAGTACTGAGGGAGCGCCGCACTGTCGGAGGGGCGGTACTGAGGGATCTCCGCACTGTCGGAGGGGCAGTACTGAGGGAGCGTCGCACTGTCGGAGGGGCAATGAAATAAATCACCAGATAATCTGTCTTTTGTGATGTTGGTTGAAGGATAAATATTGGCCCCAGGACACCGGGGAGAACGCCCCCTGCTCTTCTTCAAAATAGTGGCCGTGGCATCTTTTATGTCCACCTGAGAGGGCAGACGGGGCCTCGATTTAGCATCTCATCCGAAAGGCGGAACCTCCGACAATGCGGCGCTCCCTCAGTACCGCCCCTCCGACAGTGCAGCGCTCCCTCAGTACTGCCCCTCCGACAGTGCGGCGCCCCCTCAGTACCGCCCCTCCAACAGTGCGGCACTCCCTCAGTACCGCCCCTCCGACAGTGCGGCTCTCCCTCAGTACCGCCCCTCCGACAGTGCGGCGGTCCCTCAGTACTGCCCCTCCGACAGTGCGGCGCTCCCTCAGTACTGCCCCTCCGACAGTGCGGCGGTCCCTCAGTACTGCCCCTCCGACAGTGCGGCGTTCCCTCAGTAAAGCCCCTCCCACAGTGCGGTGCCTCCTCAGTACCGCCCCTCGGACAGTGCGGCGCTCCCTCAGTACCGCCCCTCCGACAGTGCCGGCCCGGATTACGCGCTCCAGTCTCTGGAGCGGGACTTGAACCCACCACCTTTCAGAGTCCGGTGTGCGACTGTCTGTGCCAGGAAGGCCAAGGCTCACAAAAGGCTCCCACTCTACACTCTCACACCTTGGGGTTGTCGGGGGGTGGGTGGAGGAGGGGGCGGTGAGAGATCTTTGCAAGCCGTGTCCCAGGTCACAAAACCTCTCTGCAGGGGGCAGTGACCGTCTCCCATTCCGATGATCTATATCGCCCATATATCATATCAACTAGTAAAAATCAAATCTGTACTGGCTTCCCATTTAGAATATTCCTGGCTCAAACAAACACTCCCTGTGGTTGTTTATAAACTGCAGTTAAAGGGTTCCCAATAGACAGTAATGATTTAAGGACCAGTAAAACAGTGATAGCAGACTGTTTTGCACGGGACCATTGCCATTACATGTTTACAGTCAGATTTATTTAGCATTTACATAAACACTCGTGTGCTTTTCCTGTTTAGACATCTTTAACCCTTAAGACCCAGCCGCCCGCCTCCTCACCCACACCGAGTCCCGTTCCCCCATCGCTCCCTACAATCCCCGCTATCTCTGTAACCTCCTCCAGCCCCCTACAACCCTCCCTATCTCTGTAACCTCCTCTGACCCCCCTACAACCTCCCTATCTCTGTAACCTCCTCCAGCCCCCTACAACCCTCCCTATCTCTGTAACCACCTCCAGCCCCTACAACCCTCCGTATCACTGTAACCTCCTCCAGCCCCCTACAACCCTCCCTATATCTGTAACCTCCTCCAGCCCCCTACAACCCTCTCTATCTCTCTGTAACCTCCTCCAGCCCCCTACAACCCTCCCTATCTCTGTAACCTCCTCTGACCCCCTACAACCTCCCTATCTCTGTAACCTCCTCCAGCCCCTACAACCCTCCCTATCTCTGTAACCTCCTCCAACCCCCTACAACCCTCCCTATCTCTGTAACCTCCTCCAGCCCCTACAACCCTCCCTATCTCTGTAACCACCTCCAGCCCCCTACAACCCTCCCTATCTCTGTAACCTCCTCCAGCCCCCTACAACCCTCCCTATCTCTGTAACCTCCTCCAGCCCCTACAACCCTCCCTATCTCTGTAACCTCCTCCAGCCCCCTACAACCCTCCCCATCTCTGTAACCTCCCCCAGCCCACTACAACCCTCCCTATCTCTGTAACGTCCTGCAGCCCCTACAACCCTCCCTATCTCTGTAACCTCCTCCAGCCCCCTACAACGCTCCCTATCTCTGTAACCTCCTCCAGCCCCTACAACCCTCCCTATCTCTGTAACCTCCTCCAGCCCCCTACAACCCTCCCTAGTCTCTGTAACCTCCTCCGGCCCCCTACAACCCTCCCTATCTCTGTAACCTCCTCCAGCCCCCTACAACCCTTCCTATCTCTGTAACCTCCTCCGGCCCCCTACAACCCTCCCTATCTCTGTAACCTCCTCCAGCCCCTACAACCCTCCCTATCTCTGTAACCTCCTCCAGCCCCCTACAAACCTCCCTATCTCTGTAACCTCCTCCGGCCCCCTACAACCCTCCCTATCTCTCTAACCTCCTCCAGCCCCCCACAACCCTCCCTATCTCTGTAACCTCCTCCAGCCCCTACAACCCTCCCTATCTCTGTAACCTCCTCAAGCCCCCTACAACACTCCCTACCTCTGTAACCTCCTCCGGCACCTACAACACTCCCTATCTCTGTAACCTCCTCCAGCACCTACAACCCATCCCTATCTCTGTAACCTCCTCCAGCCCCCTACAACCCTCCCTATCTCTGTAACCTCCTCCAGCCCCCTACAACCCTCCCTATCTCTGTAACCTCCTCCAGCCCCCTACAACCCGCCCTATCTCTGTAACCTCCTCCAGCCCCCTACAACCCTCCCTATCTCTGTAACCTCCTCCAGCCCCCTACAACACTCCCTATCTCTGTAACCTCCTCCAGCCCCTACAACCCTCCCTATCTCTGTAATCTCCTCCAGCCCCCGACAACCCTCCCTATCTCTGTAACCTCCTCCAGCCCCCTACAACCCTCCCTATCTCTGTAACCTCCTCCAGCCCCCTACAACACTCCCTATCTCTGTAACCTCCTCCAGCCCCTACAACCCTCCCTATCTCTGTAACCTCCTCAAGCCCCCTACAACACTCCCTACCTCTGTAACCTCCTCCAGCCCCTACAACACTCCCTATCTCTGTAACCTCCTCCAGCCCCTACAACCCTCCCTATCTCTGTAACCTCCTCCAGCCCCTACAACCCTCCCTATCTCTGTAACCTCCTCCAGCCCCCTACAACCCTCCGAGATCTCTGCGCTCCTCCGATTCTGGCCTCTTGAGCATCCCCCCGATTTCCATCGCTCCACCATTGGCGGCTGTGCCTTCAGCCGCCTGGGCTCGAAGCTCCGGAATTCCCTCCTTAAACCTCTCCGCCGCTCTCTCCTCCTGTAAGATGCTCCTTAAAACCTCCCTCTTTGACCAAGCTTGGTCACTAATATCTCCGTAAACCTGGAACTCTCTCCCCCAAAAAGCTGTCGAGGCTTGCGGGGGGAGGCGTCAATTGAAAATTTCCAAGACTGAGGTCGATAGATTTTTGTTGGATAAGGGTTATTACAGGCTCGGGAACCGAGGCGGACGGATGGAGTTAAGATACAGATCAGCCGTGATCTCATTGAATGGCGGAACAGGCTCGAGAGGCTTTTTTTAAATTCGTTTTATGGGATGTGGGCGTCGCTGGCAAGGCCAGCATTTATTGCCCATCCCTAGTTGCCCTTGAGAAGGTGGTGGTGAGCCGCCTTCTTGAACCGCTGCAGTCCGTGTGGTGAAGGTGCTCCCAACAGTGCCGTTAGTTCCAGGATTTTGACCCAGCGACGATGAAGGAACGGCCGATATATTTCCAAGTCGGGATGGTGTGTGACTTGGAGGGGAACTTGGAGGTGGTGGTGTTCCCATGCGCCTGCTGCCCTTGTCCTTCTAGGTGGTAGAGGTCGCGGGTTTGGGAGGTGCTGCCGAAGAAGCCTTGGCGAGTTGCTGCAGTGCATCTTGTAGATGGTGCACACTGCAGCCACGGTATGCCGGTGGTGGAGGGAGTGAATGTTTAAGGTGGTGGATGGGGTGCCAATCAAGCGTGCTGCTTTGTCTTGGTTGGTGTCGAGCTTCTTGAGTGTTGTTGGAGCTGCACTCATCCAGGCAAGTGGAGAGTGTTCCATCACACTCCTGACTTGTACCTTGTAGATGGTGGAAAGGCTTTAGGGAGTCAGGTTCTGAGACACTCGCCGCAGAATACCCAGCCTCTGACCTGCTCTTGTTGCCACAGTATTTATGTGGCTGATCCAGTTAAGTTTCTGGTCAGTGGTGACCCCCCAGAATGTTGATGGTGGGGGGATTCGGCGATGATAATGCTTTTGAATGTCAAGGGGTGGTGGTTAGACCCTCGCTTGTTGGAGATAGTCATTGCCTGGCACTTGTGTGGCGCGAATGTTACCTGCCACTTATCAGCCCAAGCCTGAACATCGTCCTGGTCTTGTTGCATGCGGGCATGGACTGCTTCATTATCTGAGGAGTTCTGACTGGCTGGATGGCCTCCTCCTGTTCTTAATTAAATAGATTAGGGAGGACCTGAGCTGGGGTGGAGGAGGGGGGATCTCTATTTTAAGTTGTATAAGGCTAGATCTAGGTTAGATGTCAAGAGGTGATACGTTGCCCAGTGCAGCGCTCCCTCAGTACTGCCCCTCCGACAGGGCGACGCTCCCTCAGTGCTGCCCCTCCGACAGTGCAGCGCTCCCTCAGTACTGCCCCTCCGACAGTGCGGCGCTCCCTCAGTACTGCCCCTCTGACAGTGCGGCGCGCCCGCAGTACTGCCCCTCCGACAGTGCGGCGCTCCCTCAGTACTGCCCATCCGACAGTGCGGTGCTCCCTCAGTACTGCCCCTCCGACAGTGCGGCGCTCCCTCAGTACTGACCCTCCGACAGTGCGGCGCTCCCTCAGTACCGCCCCTCCGACAGTGCGGCGCTCCCTCAGTACCGCCCCTCCGACAGTGCGGCGCTCCCCCAGTACCGCCCCTCCGACAGCACGGCACTCCCTCAGTACCGCCCCTCCGACAGCGCGGCGCTCTAACCACACGAGACAGCAGCCTGAGCGACACAGGACGGGTACAGTGTGGTTAGACGCCAATTCGCTGAATTCTTTCAGGAGACAGCTGGACCTGTTTCTGACTGGGAGATCACCTCAGCGAGAAGCTGGGTGGGGACTTGGTAGAGTTAATTGGAGCCCCAGTGGTCTTCTGGTTTTTAGCTTCTAGTGGGGGGGGGGGGGGGGGGGGCCGGCGAGTGGGGCTGGGGAAATACCCCAGATTAATTTTTCCGCCGGAAAGGCCTGGGTTGTTCTCTGGTTTTCCGCCTCTCCCGGATGCACCAGCCATTGCAGTGGTGTGGGACAGGCTAGATGGACAGAGCGACTTAAAGGAGGAGAGAGAGAGAGAGAGGCGGAGAGGTTTAGGGAGGGAATTCCAGAGCTCGGGGCCCAGGCGGCTAAAGGCACGGCCGCCAATGGTGGAGCGATGAAAATCGGTGTCCTGGGGCCAAAATAATCTCTCAACCAATATTACTAGAAATCAGATTATCCATTCATTGTCTCATCGCTGTTTGCGGGAGCTTGCTGTGCGTAGATTGGCTGCGTCACAACAGTGACCACACCTCAAAAAAGAAAGTGCTTCATTGGCTGTGAAGAGCTTTGGGACGTCCTGAGGTGGTGAAAGGCGCTGGAGAAAATGTGAGGAGGTTACAGAGATAGGGAGGGTTGTAGGGGGCTGGAGGAGGTTACAGAGATAGGGAGGGTTGTAGGCGGCTGGAGGAGGTTACAGAGATAGGGAGGGTTGTAAGGGGCTGGAGGAGGTTGCAGAGATACGGAGGGTTGTAGGGGGCTGGAGTAGGTTACAGAGATAGGGAGGGTTGTAGGGGGCTGGAGGAGGTTACAGAGATAGGGAGGGTTGTAGGGGCTGGAGGTGGTTACAGAGATAGGGAGGGTTGTAGGGGGCTGGAGGAGGTTACAGAGATAGGGAGGGTTGTAGGGGGCTGGAGGAGGTTACAGAGATAGGGAGGGTTGTAGGGAGATGGAGGAGGTTACAGAGATAGGGAGGGTTGTAGGGGCCAGAGGAGGTTACAGAGATTGAGAGGGTTGTAGGGGCTGGAGGAGGTTACAGAGATAGGGAGGGTTGTAGGGGGCTGGAGGAGGTTACAGAGATAGGGAGGGTTGTAGGGGGCTGGAGGAGGTTACAGAGATAGGGAGGGTTGTAGGGGGCTGGAGGAGGTTACAGAGATAGGAAGGGGCGCGAGGAGGCCATGGAGGGATTTGTAAACACGGATGAGAATTTTGAAATCGAGGCGTTGCTTAACCGGCAGCCAATGTCGGTCAGCGAGCACAGGGGTGATGGGTGAACGGGACTTGGTGCGTTAAAGAAGTTTCTCCTGGATTCCCCATTGGATTTATTCGTGACTGTCTTATATCGATGGCCCCTAGTTCTGGTCTCCCCCACCCCTCCTGCCCCCACAAGAGGAAACATCTTCTCTATGTCTACCCTATCGAACCCCCTTCATAATTTTTAAAGACTTCTATCAGGTCTCCTCTCTTTTCTAGAGAATAGAGGCCGTCCCCGCCCTCCCCCCCCACTGCTCACAAGCCGCATCAGTCTTTCCTGATAGACGCACCCTCTCACTTCCTCGCTCACCCCCACAAACCGCATAAGAACATAAGAAACAGGAGCAGGAGTAGGCCATTCGGCCCCTCGAGCCTGCTCCGCCATTCAATGAGATCATGGCTGATCTGAGCTTCGACCTCAACTCCACTTCCCTGCCCCGCTCCCCATAACCCTCGACCCCCCTGGAGCTGAAATATCTGTCGATCTCCGCCTTGAATATATTCAATGACTTTTTATTGTAAGGGGGATGGAGTATAAAAGTAGGGAAGTCTTGCTACAACTGTACAGGGTATTGGTGAGACCACACCTGGAGTACTGCGTACAGTTTTGGTCCCCTTATTTAAGGAGGGATATACTTGCATTGGAGGCAGTTCAGAGAAGGTCCACGAGGTTGATTCCTGAGATGAAGGGGTTGTCTTATGAGGAAAGGTTGAGCAGGCTGGGCCTATACTCATTAGAATTTAGAAGAATGAGAGGTGATCTTATTGAAACATCTAAGATACTGAGGGGGCTTGACAAGGTGGATGCAGAGAGGATGTTTCCCCTCGTGGGGGAAATCTAGAACTCAGGGGCATAGTTTCAGAATAAAGGGTCACCCTTTTAGAACTGAGATGAGGAGGAATTTCTTCTCTCAGAGGGTCGTAAATCTGTGGAATTCTCTGCCCCAGAGAGCCGTGGAGGCTGGGTCATTAAACACATTTAAGGTGGAGATAGACAGACTTTTGCAAGATAAGGGAGTGAAGGGTTATGGGGAGTGGGCAGGGAAGTGGCTTTGAGCCCAAGATCAGCCATGATCTTATTGAATGGCGGAGCAGGCTCGAGGGGCCAAGTGGCCTATTCCTGCTCCTATTTCTTATGTTCTTATGACCCCGCTTCCACAGCTCTCTGGGGTAGAGAATTCCAAAGATTCACTACCCTCTGAGAGAAGAAATTCCTCCTCATCTCCGTCTTAAACGGGTGACCCATTATTCTGAAATTATGCCCCCTAGTTCTAGATTCCCCCACGAGGGGAAACATCCTCTCTGCATCTACCTTGTCAAACCCCCTCAGAATCTTATATGTTTCAATAAGATCCCCTCTCATTCTTCTAAACTCCAATGAGTATAGGCCCAACCTGCTCAACCTTTCCTCATACAGACAACCCCTTCATCTCCGGAATCAGCCTAGTGAACCTTCTCTGAACTGCCTCCAATGCAAGTATATCCCTCCTTCGATAAGGAGACCAAAACTGCACACAGTACTCCAGATTCCAGTAAGGGAATCAAGGGATATGGGGATAGTTCAGGAAAGTGGAGTTGAGGTAGAAGATCAGCCACGATCTCATTGAATGGCGGAGCAGGCTCGAGGGGCCGAATGGCCTAATCCTGCTCAGAATTCTTATGTGGTCTCACCAACGCCCTGTACAGTTGTAGCAAGACTTCCCTACTTTTATACTCCATCCCCCTTGCAATAAAGGCCAATTTGCCTTCCTAATTACTTGCTGTACCTGCGTGCTGACTTTTTGTGTTTCATGTTTCATGATGGAGCTGTACAAACCGCTAGTTAGGCCACAGCTGGAATACTGTGTGCAGTTCTGGTCGCCACACTATAGGAGGGATGTGATTGCATTGGAGAGGGTGCAGAGGAGATTCACCAGGATGTCACCTGGGCTGGAGCGCTTCAGCTATGAAGAGAGACTGGACAGGCTGGGGTTGTTTTCCTTAGCGCAGAGAAGGCTGAGGGGGGGACCTGATTGAGGTGTACAAAATTATGAGGGGCATAGATAGGGTAGATAGAAAGGAACTTTTCCCCTTAGTAGAGGGGTCAATAACCAGGGGGCATAGTTTCAAGGTAAGGGGCAGGAGGTTTAGAGGGGATTGGGGGAAAAACTTTTTCACCCAGAGGGTGGTTGGAATCTGGAACTCACTGCCTGAAAGGGTGGTAGAGGCAGGAACCCTCACAACATTCAAGAAGCATTTAGATGAGCACTTGAAACGCCATAGCATACAAGGCTACGGACCGAGTGCTGGAAAATGGGATTAGAATAGATAGGGCTTGATGGCTGGCGTGGACACGATGGGCCGAAGGGCCTCTTTCTGAGCTGTATAACTCTATGAACCAGGACACCCCCCAGATCCCTTTGTACCGCTGCATTCCGCAGCCTCCCTAACATAAGAACATAAGAAATAGGAGCAGGAGTAGGCCAATCGGCCCCTCGAGCCTGCTCCGCCATTCAATAAGATCATGGCTGATCTGATCCTAACCTCAAATCTAAAGAACACAAGAAGTAGGAGCAGGACCAGGCCACTCAGTCCCTGGGCCCGCTCCGCCACCCACAGGGCCCTGACCGATCCGAACTCAGCCTCATGTCCTATTTCCTGCCCGCTCCCCGTAACCCCTAATTCCCTTTACTTCTAGGAAACTGTCTATTTCTGTTTTAAATTTATTTAATGATGTAGCTTCCACAGCTTCCTGGGGCAGCAAATTCCACAGACCTACTACCCTCTGAGTGAAGAAGTTTCTCCTCATCTCAGTTTTGAAAGAGCAGCCCCTTATTCTAAGATTATGCCCCCTAGTTCTAGTTTCACCCATCCTTGGGAACATCCTCCCCGCATCCACCCGATCCAACCCCTTCACAATCTTATATGTTTCAATAAGATCGCCTCTCATTCTTCTGAACTCCAATGAGTAGAGTCCCAATCTACTCAACCTCTCCTCATATGTCCACCCCCTCATCCCCGGGATTTACCGAGTGAACATTCTTTGTACTGCCTCGAGAGCAAGTATGTCTTTTCTTAAGTATGGACACCAAAAATGTATGCAGTATTCCAGGTGCGGTCTCACCAATACCTTATATAAGTAAAAAAATGAGAAGTCGCACAACACCAGGTTATAGTCCAACAGATTTATTTAAAATTACAAGCTTTCAGAGCTGTTGCCCCTTCATCAGGTAAAGGTACAATGAGGGAATCTGCAGTATTACACAGTATATAAACACAGAAAGCAATTTGTCTGCAGAGATACAATCTTTCAGGGAGGCATTACATCAAAGACACACCAGAGCACAGCCAAGACAATGAGATGGGTCACAGCGGGTCCAACGTGTCAAATCCTGCTGTCTGCAGTTGAGCTTTTAACCCTTTTTTTTGGGGGTTTTTTTTTTTTTGTGTTTTTTTTAAAAACTGGAAAGACAGACAACGATGTCGAGTCACGTTCTGTAGCGTGACATGAACCCGATATCCCTATTGAGGCCGTCCTTAGATTGTATCTCTGCAGTTTCTGTGTTTATATACTGTGTAATACTGTAGATTCCCTCATTGTACCTTTACCTGACGAAGGGGCAACAGCTCCGAAAGCTTGTAATTTTAAATAAATCTGTTGGACTATAACCTGGTGTTGTGCGACTTCTCATTTTTGTCCACCCCAGTCCAACACCGGCATCTCCGCATTATATAAGTAACAATCTGCTTTTTTTAATTCTTCCTCGCAAAGTGGATAACCTCGCACTTTCCCCGGCAATTACCCGTTCCGCATCTGCCCAATTTTTTTTAAACATATCTTTCCTTTTATTTATTTATTTTTTTTGGAAAGCCCGCTCCCGTCTTTGCTGCTGGTTCCGCCATCGTCTCGCTCACTCTGGTGGTGGTGTGGGGAGGGCGGAGGAGGAGGCGAGATGTGTGTGTGCGTGCGTCGACCGCATTGAGATTCTGTCATCGTAACCGTCGCGAGAAGGTCATTCCACTCTGAGTTATCTTTTATTTCGCCAAGATCTGTAAGTAAAGGCTGCTCCTGCAACCAGCCTGGGGGTAATGCTGCCTTTATCACCCACCTGGGGTTTACACGGGGACAAATTGTATCCCATCGACTCGTAAAAACGCAGCCTTGATTTACGCGCTCCAGCAGAATCCGATTACACGGAACATTCGGAGTCTTGGAGGGCTTTTTTGTCAGAGATATGTGGATCCCTGTAGCTTAAGAAAATTGCAATTAGGAATGACGGATTGCGGAATACAATGCCGCTCGCTGTTCCCCTGCCGTCTCGGATTTACTGCGCTGAGACCTGGCGTCTGCGAGTGGAAATAAATAGTTCGCACAGAAATGCAGCTCTGGGCTGTCACATTTTACGGAAACATTATTCCAACACGCAGGAATCTATTTTACACTGATGAAAAATTCAGGACTCTTTGCTTGATTCCCCCGCCCCCCCCCAACACACACACGGTGGTTTGTTTTAGCGCAAGAGAGAAGGGACGAGCGGGGGAGGAGGTGGGGGGGTGGGGGACATGGTGGGGAAGGGGGAAAACACCTCATGGTTTGGAACAACTCGCGTTTCCCCAGCGTCTTTCGCGCCCACAGGGCGTCCCAGAGCACGTCGCACCAATGAAGTACTTTCCCCACGCCCCCCGAAGTGTGGTCGCCGTTGTAATGTATGGAACGCGCTCCCTCAGTACCGCCCCTCCGACAGTGCGGCGCTCCCTCAGTACCGCCCCTCCGACAGTGCGGCGCTCCCTCAGTACCGCCCCTCCGACAGTGCGGCGCTCCCTCAGTACCGCCCCTCCGACAGTGCGGCACTCCCTCAGCACTGCCACTCCGACAGTGCGGCGCTCCCTCAGCACTGCACTGGAGTATCAGCCTAGATGTAAGTACTCAAGTCCCTGGAGTGGGACTTGAACCCACAACCTTCTGACTCAAGGGGCAATTAGGGGATGGGCAATAAATGCTGACCTTGCCAGCGACGCTCACATCTTGTGAACTGATAAGGAGTAAAATTAATCCAGTAAAACGTCCCAAGGGCACTTCACAGGAGCGATTATCAAACAAAATTTGACACCGAGCCACATCAGGAGATATTAGGGACAGGCGACCGAAAGCTTGGTCAAAGAGGGAGGTTTTAAGGAGGGTCTTAAAGGAGGAGAGAGAGACGGAGAGGTTTAGGGAGGGAATTCCAGAGCTCGGGGCCCAGGCGGCTGAAGGCACGGCCGCCAATGGTGGAGCGATGGAAATCAGGGGGATGCTCAAGAGGCCAGAATTGGAGGAGCGCAGAGATCTGGGAGGGTTGTAGGGGCTGGAGGAGGTTACAGAGATAGGGAGGGTTGTAGGGGCTGGAGGAGGTTACAGAGATAGGGAGGGTTGTAGGGGGCTGGAGGAGGTTACAGAGATAGGGAGGTTTGTAGGGGCTGGAGGAGGTTACAGAGATAGGGAGGGTTGTAGGGGGCTGAAGGAGGTTACAGAGATAGGGAGGGTTGTAGGCGGCTGGAGGAGGTTACAGAGATAGGGAGAGTTGTAGGGGCTGGAGGAGGTTACAGAGATAGGGAGGGTTGTAGGGGGCTGGAGGAGGTTACAGAGATAGGGAGTGTTGTAGGGGGCTGGAGGAGGTTACAGAGATAGGGAGGGTTGTAGGGGGCTGGAGGAGGTTACAGAGATAGGGAGGGTTGTAGGGGGCTGGAGGAGGTTACAGAGATAGGGAGGATTGTAGGGGCTGGAGGAGGTTACAGAGATAGGGAGGGTTGTAGGGGCTGGAGGAGATTACAGAGCTCGGGAGGGGGGTGAGGAGAACATGGAGGGATTTGAACAGGAGGAGGAGAATTTTAAAATCGAGGCATTGCCGGACCAGGAGCCAGTGTAGGTCAGTGAGCAGAGGGAGGGACGATAGTTGAACGGGACTTGGTGCGAGTTAGGACACGGGGGCCGCAGAGTTCTGGACGAGATAAAGTTTACGAAGGGTGGGAGACCGGCCAGGGGAGCCATGGAACAGACGAGCCTTCAGCCAGCCTCAGCGAGAGGGGTTAAAAGCAAAAAAATTAAAAAGGAAAGTTCTAAAAAATGGGATTAAAATCGATAAAAGGGAAAAGACTAATCTCCATCGCCACCTGGTGGGCAGAAAGGGGTGAGCAAGCTGTCAGCAGCCAGCTGATTCCAAACATTGAAATTAACTCCTCCGGCGTTGGAGGCCGCTGTTTATTTCACACCCAGAATTAAATATATCTGACTGGAGCTCTTCAAGATTATTGTCAACTTCCTCTACACTGTCCCATCAAACACTCCCAGGACAGGTACAGCACTGGTTAGATACAGAGTAAAGCTCCCTCTACACTGTCCCATCGAACACTCCCAGGGCAGGTATAGCATGGGGTTAGATACAGAGTAAAGCTCCCCCTACACTGTCTCATCAAACACTCCCAGGGCAGGTACAGCATGGGTTAGATACAGAGTAAAGCTCCCTCTACACTGTCCCATCGAACACTCCCAGGGCAGGTATAGCATGGGGTTAGATACAGAGTAAAGCTCCCCCTACACTGTCTCATCAAACACTCCCAGGGCAGGTACAGCATGGGTTAGATACAGAGTAAAGCTCCCTCTACACTGTCTCATCAAACACTCCCAGGGCAGGTACAGCATGGGTTAGATACAGAGTAAAGCTGCCTCTACACTGTCCCATCAAACATTCCCAGGGCAGGTACAGCACTGGTTAGATACAGAGTAAAGCTCCCTCTACACTGTCCCATCAAACACTCCGAGGGCAGGTACAGCACGGGTTAGATACAGAGTAAAGCTCCCTCTACACTGTCCCATCGAACACTCCCAGGGCAGGTATAGCATGGGGTTAGATACAGAGTAAAGCTCCCCCTACACTGTCTCATCAAACACTCCCAGGGCAGGTACAGCATGGGTTAGATACAGAGTAAAGCTCCCTCTACACTGTCCCATCGAACACTCCCAGGGCAGGTATAGCATGGGGTTAGATACAGAGTAAAGCTCCCCCTACACTGTCTCATCAAACACTCCCAGGGCAGGTACAGCATGGGTTAGATACAGAGTAAAGCTCCCTCTACACTGTCTCATCAAACACTCCCAGGGCAGGTACAGCATGGGTTAGATACAGAGTAAAGCTGCCTCTACACTGTCCCATCAAACATTCCCAGGGCAGGTACAGCACTGGTTAGATACAGAGTAAAGCTCCCTCTACACTGTCCCATCAAACACTCCGAGGGCAGGTACAGCACGGGTTAGATACAGAGTAAAGCTCCCTCTACACTGTCCCATCGAACACTCCCAGGGCAGGTATAGCATGGGGTTAGATACAGAGTAAAGCTCCCCCTACACTGTCTCATCAAACACTCCCAGGGCAGGTACAGCACGGGTTAGATACAGAGTAAAGCTCCCTCTACACTGTCCCATCGAACACTCCCAGGGCAGGTATAGCATGGGGTTAGATACAGAGTAAAGCTCCCCCTACACTGTCTCATCAAACACTCCCAGGGCAGGTACAGCATGGGTTAGATACAGAGTAAAGCTGCCTCTACACTGTCCCATCAAACATTCCCAGGGCAGGTACAGCACTGGTTAGATACAGAGTAAAGCTCCCTCTACACTGTCCCATCAAACACTCCGAGGGCAGGTACAGCACGGGTTAGATACAGAGTAAAGCTCCCTCTACACTGTCCCATCGAACACTCCCAGGGCAGGTACAGCACGGGGTTAGATACAGAGTAAAGCTCCCTCTACACTGTCCCATCAAACACTCCCAGGGCAGGTACAGCATGGGTTTAATACAGAGTAAATCTCCCTCTACACTGTCCCATCAAACACTTCCAGGGCAGGTACAGCACGGGGTTAGATACAGAATAAAGCTCCCTCTACACTGTCCCCATCAAACACTCCCAGGGCAGGTACAGCACGGGGTTAGATACAGAGTAAAGCTCCCTCTACACTTGGCGATCATGGCTGATCTGTATCTTAACTCCATCTACCCCTTTGGGTTCCGTATCCCTCGATCCCCTTACCCAACAAAAATCTATCCATCTCAGTCTTGTAAGCTCCAATTGACCCCCAGCCTCAACAGCTTTTGTGGGGGGAGAGAGTTCCAGATTTCCACCACCCTTTGTGTGAAGAAGTGCTTCCTGACATCACCCCTGAACGGCCTGGCTCTAATTTTAAGGTTCTGCCCCCCTTGTTCTGGACTCCCCCCACCAGAGGAAATAGTTTCTCTCTATCGACCCTATCGAATCCTTTAATCATCTTAAACACCTCGATTAGATCAACCCCTTAATCTTCTACACTCGAGGGAACACAAGCCTCGTCTGTGCAACCTGTCCTCGTAATTTAACCCCTTTTAGGTATCGGTCTCGGTGTTTATGCTCCACACGAGCCTCCTCCCACCCCTACTTCATCTCACCCCATCACCATATCCTTCTATTCCTTTCTCCCTCGTGCGTTTGAACATAAGAACATAAGAAACAGGAGCAGGTGTCGGCCAATCGGCCCCTCGAGCCTGCTCCGCCATTCAATAAGATCATGGCTGATCCAACCTTGTCCTCAACTCCACTTTCCCGCTCTCTCCCCATACTCCTTGACTCCCCTGTAGTTCAAATGTCTGTCAATCTCCGCCTTGAATATATCCATGAAGTGGCGATGCCGGTGTTGGACTGGGGTGGACAAATGTGAGAAGTCACACAACACCAGGTTATAGTCCAACAGCTTTATTTGAAATCACAAGCTTTCGGAGCGCTGCTCTTTCGTCAGGTGAAGAGATGCATATAGGCACAGCATATATAGTCAGAGAACACTGCCAGGTGACTACAGTTAATCTTTCTGGATGACTCTACGTCAGGTGGGGTTACATGTAGCGTGACATGAACCCAAGATCCCGGTTGAGGCCGTCCTCATGGGTGCGGAACTTGGCTATCAGTTTCTGCTCGACGATTTTGCGTTGTCGTGTGTCTCGAAGGCCGCCTTGGAGAACGCTAACCCGCAGATCCGAGGCTGAATGTCCTTGACTGCTGAAGAGTTCCCCGACTGGGAGGGAACACACCTGCCTGGCGATTGTTGCGCGGTGTCCGTTCATACGTTGTCGCAGTGTCGCAGTGTCTGCATATATTCAGTGACTCCGCCTCCACAGCTCTCTGGGGTAGAGGATTCCAAAGATTCACGACCCTCAGAGAGAAGAAATTCCTCCTCATCTCCGTCTGAAATGGGCGACCCCTTATTCTGAGACTGTGACCCCCTCGTTCTAGATTCCCCCACGAGGGGAAACATCCTCTCAGCTTGGCAGAAGGTGGGTAGTGGTGTTCCACAAGGATCAGTGCTGGGACCACTGCCATTCACAATTTACATTAACGATTTAGACTTAGGAATCGAAAACACAATTTCCAAATTTGCAGATGGACACCAAATTGGGGGGGATAGTCAATACTGAGGAGGACTGCAACAATCAGAGGGTGGTAGGTCCATGGAATATGCTGCCCCAAACAGCTGTAGAAGCTACATCATTACATAAATTTAAAACAGAAATAGACAGTTTCCTAGAAGTAAAGGGAATTAAGGGTTACGGGGAGCAGGCAGGAATTTGGACATGAGTCTAGGTTCGGATCGGTCATGGCCCTGTGGGTAGCGTAGCGGGCCCAGGGGCCGTGTAGCCTGATCCTGCTCCTATTTCGTATGTCCAATTCTGTTAGATTCAGGAGATGGTTCTGTGATAGTAGATTGGCGGTTAGGATCAGATCAGCCATGATCTTATTGAATGGCGGAGCAGGCTCGAGGGGCCAATTGGCCGACTCCTGCTCCTATTTCTTATGTTATGTTCTTATGTAAATTACAGGAGGACATTAATAAACTTGCAGAATGGGCATATAATTGGGAAATGAATTTCGACACCGATAAATGTGAGGTATTACATTTTGGTCAGAATAATAGGGAGATCACTTATCACTTGGAGGGTGAGAGTCTGGGTGGGGTAGAGGAGCAAAGGGATCTCAGAGTACAAATACACAAATCACTAAAATTTGCGACGCAGGTTAGCAAGGCCATAAAAAAAAGCAAACCAAGCACTAGGGTTTATTTCTCGAGGGATAGAATTGAAAAGTAGGGAAGTTATGCTAAACCTGTATCGAACCTTGGTTAGACCACACTTAGAGCACTGCGTACAGTTCTGGTGGCCATATTATAATAAGGATATAGAGGCACTGGAGAGGGTGCAGAGAAGATTTACAAGGATGATAACCAGAAATGCGAGGGTATACATATCAGGAAAGGATGGACAGGCTGGGTCTCTTTTCACTTGAAAAAAGAAGGCTGAGGGGTGACCTAATAGAGGTCTTTAAAATTATGAAAGGTTTTGATAGATACAGAGAGAATGTTTCCACTTGTGGGGAAGAGCATAACTAGAGGCCAATCAATATAAGATAGTCACCAAGAAATCCAATAGGGAATTCAGGAGAAACTTCTTTACCCAGAGAGTGGTGAGAATGTGGAACTCGCTACCACAGGGAGTGGTTGAGGCGAATAGTATCGATGCATTTAAGTGGAGGCTGGACAAGCATATGAGGGAGAAGGGAACAGAGGGTTATGCTGATAGATTTAGATGAGGAAAGACAGGAGGAGGCTCGAGTGCAGCATACACGCTGGCATGGACTGGTTGGGCCGAATGGCCTGTCCTGTGCCGTATATCCTATGTAATCCGATGTTTATCTAGCTTTCCATTAAATGCATCTAAGCTATTCACCTCAACCACTCACTATTAGTGACTGTCTTATATTGATGGCCCCTAGTTCTGGTCTCCCCCAACACAAGTGGAAACATCTTCTCTACGTCTACCCTATCGAAACCCCTTTATAATCTTAAAGACCTCTATTAGGTCACCCCCACCCCAGCCTTCTCTTTTCTAGAGAAATGAATATATAGAATATACAAAATGATTCTTCTTAGGCAGACCCTCGGAACCGAGGATGACTTGCTTCCACATTAAGAATGAGATCGCAGGTGACTGATGAGTCCAATGCGGGACCTACAGTCTCTGTCACAGGGTGGGGCAGACGGTGGTTGAAGCGGTGGGTGGGGTGCTTGGATTGACGTGCGCTCCTTGCGCTGCCTGCGCTTGGCTTCCGCTTGCTCCCGGCGAAGAGACTCGAGGTGTTCGGCGCCTTCCCGGATGCTTCTCCTCCACTTTGAGCGGTCTTGGGCTAGGGATTCCCAGGTGTCGGTGGGGATGTTGCACTTTTTCAAGGAGGCTTTGAGGGTGTCCTTGAAGCGTTTCCTCTGCCCACCTGGGGCTCTCTTGCCGTGTTGGAGCTCCGAGTAGAGCGCTTGTTTTGGGAGTCTCGTATCGAGCATGCGGACGATGTGACCCGTCCATCAGAGCTGATCAAGCGTGGTCAAAGCTTCGATGCTGGGGATGTTGGCCTGAGCGAGAGCACTGACATTGGTGCGCCTATCCTGCCAATGGATTGGCAGGATCTAGCGGAGGCAGCGTTGGTGGTACCTCTCCAGTGCTTCGAGGTACCTGCTGATAGGGATGAGGTGGTGAGTTGGAAGCAATTGGGTATTTTTAGATTGGCGAGCCACGTTGGGTCTTCCTCCCTATCCATCTTGCGGGTCCCCTGCTCGGAGTTAGCGTCCTGCCCCTCCGCGCCCATCACCGCGGCATTGAGCGAGGAGACTCGGGCCGGGAATCCCCCACTCTTCGAAGCGACTGGCGTCCCCGTAGATGCATCGAACGGGCTTCTACGGGGAAAATGTGCGGGTTAGGTTGATTTGGCTATGATAAATTGACCCTTAGTGTTAGGGGGGGATTAAATATGTGGGGTTATGGGGATAGGATGGGATATGTTAGGGGGAATTAAATACGTGGGGTTACGGGGGTAGGGTGGGATGTGTACTGTGGGGATTAAAGCAGGGACAGGGTACTGGATTTGGATGATCAGCCATGATCGTATTGAATGGTGGAGCAGGCTCGACGGGCCGAATGGCCTACTCCTGCTCCTAGATTCTATGTTTCTATGTTTCTTGCGCCAGGGATTTATTCTGCCACGTTAAACTGGGCCGTCGGCAAACGGCCAAGTTGTTGTCGTTCTCGTTTGCGCCACGGTTCACCGAGACGGTCACGTAACGTTACGGCCAAGCTCCTTGACGTCCCGGGGGTAGGCCTCGGCGGCGGCCCGTGATGTTTGGGGGCCGGCCACCTTTTCCACACAGCAAGCTCCCAGGAAAAGAATGAAAGAGAGACTTGCATCTATATAGCGCCTTTCACAACCACCGGACGTCTCAAGGCGCTTCACAGCCAATGAAGTACTTTGTTTTCGAAGTGTAGTCGCTGTTGTAATGTGGGAAACGCAGCAGCCAATTTGCGCACAGCAAGCTCCCACAAGCAGAAATGTGATAATGACCAGATCATCTGTTTTGGTGATGTTGTTTGAAGGATAAATATTGGCCCCAGGACACCAGGGAGAACTCCCCTCCTGCTCTTCTTCAAAATAGTGCCCTGGGATCTTTTACGTCCACCTGGGATGACGGACGGGGCTCTCAGTTTAACGTCTCATCCGAAAGACGGCACCTCTGAAGTGCGGCGCTCCCTCAGCACTGACCCTCCGACAGTGCGGCGCTCCCTCAGTACTGCCCCTCCGACAGTGCGGCGCTCCCTCAGTACCGCCCCTCCGACAGTGCGGCGCTCCCTCAGTACTGCCCCTCTGACAGTGCGGCGCTCCCTCAGTACTGTCCCTCCGACAGTGTGGCGCTCCCTCAGTACTGCCCCTCCGACAGTGCGGCGCTCCCTCGGTACTGTCCCTCCGACAGTGCAGCGCTCCCTCAGTACTGCCCCTCCGACAGTACGGCGCTCCCTCAGCACTGCCCCTCCCACAGTGCGGCGCTCCCTCAGTACTGCCCCTCCAACATTGCAGCGCTCCCTGAGCACTGTCCCTCCCACAGTGCGGCGCTCCCTCAGTACTGCCCCTCCGACATTGCGGCGCTCCCTCAGTACTGCCCCTCCGACAATGCGGCACTCCCTCAGTACCGCCCCACCGACAGTGCGGCGCTCCCTCAGTACCGCCCCACCGACAGTGCGGCCCTCCCTCAGTACCGCCCCACCGACAGTGCGGCCCTCCCTCAGTACTGCCCCTCTGACATTGCAGCGCTCCCTGAGCACTGTCCCTCCCACAGTGCGGCCCTCCCTCAGTACTGCCCCTCCGACATTGCAGCGCTCCCTGAGCACTGTCCCTCCCACAGTGCGGCCCTCCCTCAGTACCGCCCCTCCGACAGTGCGGCGCTCCCTCAGTGCAGCCCCTCCGACAGTGCGGCGCTCCCTCAGTACTGCCCCTCCGACAGTGCGGCGCTCCCTCAGTACCGCCCCTCCGACAGTGCACGTACTGAGGAAGCACCGACCTGGATTAAGGGACTCACGTCACTGTCAGTGCGACTACGCATGCTTAATATCTCCTTACATAGCTCGGTCGGTGTCAATTTGTTTTGGGCTGGTTCAGGCTCATGTGAATCGCCTCGGGGACCTTTCACTGTGTGAAATAAGCTGTCTAAATGCGGGTTGTTGCTGTACTGTATCTGCTGGGATATGTTTTTTTAGTGTGTGTGTGTGTGTGTTAATTGCAGAATAAAATAGATTTTTCTCCCCCTCCGGAGACAACAGGAGATGTTACCAGTAACTCTTCACCTTGTCTCTGCACTGGGACAGTTTTCTGTTTATTTCCGTGCAGAATTCAATATGCAATTTACTGCTTGTTGTATTGATTTGCAACATAAATCTCAAACAGGAGCAGGGGGTGGGCTGTCTGGCGTAAGGATAACAAAAAAGCCAATTACCTGTTTCTCGGAATATTCGCTTAGTATTTCATGAATTGTGTTATTTCCGTACAAATCTTGTGGAACACAACATAATTTTTCGGTCGTTTGTTTTTTTTTTCTCCGCTGTCTGGTTTTAAGACTTCAACCGAGAATCGATCTCCGTCTCCCCTTCGCTGCATCCCCTCCACCTCCAAATTCTCATCCTCCTCTTCAAATCCCTCCTCGCCCCCCTACCTCCCTATCTCTGTAACCTCCTCCAGCCCCCTACAACCCTCCCTATCTCTGTAACCTCCTCCAGCCCCTACAACCCTCCCTATCTCTGTAACCTCCTCCAGCCCTACAACCCTCCCTATCTCTGTAACCTCCTCCCGCCCCTACAACCCTCCCTATCTCTGTAACCTCCTCCAGCCCCCTACAACCCTCCCTATCTCTGCAACCTCCTCCAGCCCCCTACAACCCTCCCTACCTCTGTAACCTCCTCCAGCCCCAACAACCCTCCCTATCTCTGTAACCTCCTCCAGCCCCCTACAACCCTCCCTATCTCTGGAACCTCCTCCAGCCCCTACAACCCTCCCTAACTCTGTAACCTCCTCCAGCCCCCTACAACACTCCCTATCTCTGTAACCTCCTCCGGCCCCCTACAACCCTCCCTATCTCTGTAACCTCCTCAAGCCCCTACAACCCTCCCTATCTCTGTAACCTCCTCCGGCCCCCTACAACCCTCCCTATCTCTGTAACCTCCTCTAGCCCCTACACCCCTCCCTATCTCTGTAACCTTCTCCAGCCCCTACAACCCTCCCTATCTCTGTAACCTCCTCCAGCCCCCTACAACCCTCCCTATCTCTGTAACCTCCTCCAGCCCCCTACAACCCTCCCTATCTCTGTAACCTCCTCCAGCCCCCTACAACCCTCCCTATCTCTGTAACCTCCTCCAGCCCCCTACAACCCTCCCTATCTCTGTAACCTCCTCCAGCCCCCTACAACCCTCCCTATCTCTGTAACCTCCTCCAGCCCCCTACAACCCTCCCTATCTCTGTAACCTCCTCCAGCCCCCTACAACACTCCCAATCTCTGTAACCTCCTCCAGCCCCTACAACCCTCCCTATCTCTGTAACCTCCTCCAGCCCCCTACAACCCTCCCTATCTCTGTAACCTCCTCCAGCCCCCTACAATCCTCCCCATCTCTGTAACCTCCTCCAGCCCCCTACAACCCTCCCTATCTCTGTAACCTCCTCCAGCCCCCTACAACCCTCCCTATCTCTGTAATCTCCTCCAGCCCCTACAACCCTCCCTATCTCTGTAATCTCCGCCAGCCCCCTACAACCCTCCCTATCTCTGTAACCTCCTCCAGCCCCCTACAACCCTCCGTATCTCTGTAACCTCATTCAGCCCCCTACAACCCTCCCTATCTCTGTAACCTCCTTCAGCCCCCTACAACCCTCCCTATCTCTGTAACCTCCTCCAGCCCCTACAACCCTCCCTATATCTGTAACCTCCTCCAGCCACTACAACCCTCCCTATCTCTGTAACCTCCTCCAGCCCCCTACAACCCTCCCTATCTCTGTAACCTCATTCAGCCCCCTACAACCCTCCCTATCTCTGTAACCTCCTCCAGCCCCCTACAACCCTCCGAGATCTCTGCTCTCCTCCAATTCTGGCCTCTTGAGCATCCTCCCGATTTCCATCGCTCCACCATTGGCGGCCGTGCCTTCAACCGCCTGGGCTCTAAGCTCTGGAATTCCCTCCCTAAACCTCTCCGCCTCTCTCTCTCTCTCCTTTAAGACGCTCCTTAAAACCTCCCTCTTTGACCAAGCTTTTGGTCACCTGTCCCTAATATCTCCCTTGGGAGGGTTGTAGGGGGCTGGAGGAGGTTACAGAGATAGGGAGGGTTGTAGGGGGCTGGAGGAGGTTACAGAGATAGGGAGGGTTGTAGGGGGCTGGAGGAGGTTACAGAGATAGGGAGGGTTGTAGGGGGCTGGAGGAGGTTACAGAGATAGGGAGGGGTGTAGGGGGCTGGAGGAGGTTACAGAGATAGGGAGGGTTGTAGGGGCTGGAGGAGGTTACAGAGATAGGGAGGGTTGTAGGGGGCTGGAGGAGGTTACAGAGATAGGGAGGGTTGTAGGGGCTGGAGGAGGTTACAGAGATAGGGAGGGTTGTAGGGGCTGGAGGAGGTTACAGAGATAGGGAGGGTTGTAGGGGCTGGAGGAGGTTACAGAGATAGGGAGGGTTGTAGGGGGTTACAGAGATAGGGAGGTTTGTAGGGGCAACACGGTGGCATAGTGGTTAGCACTGGTACCTCACAGCGCCAGGGACCCGGGTTCGAATCCGGCCTCGGGGTGACTGTCTGTGTGGAGTTTGCACATTCTCCCCGTGTCTGCGTGGGTTTCCTCCGGGTGCTCCGGTTTCCTCCCACAGTCCAAAGATGTGCGGGTTAGGTTGATTTGGCTATGATAAATTGACCCTTAGTGTTAGGGGGGGATTAAATATGTGGGGTTACGGGGATAGGATGGGATATGTGTTGGTGCAGGCTCGATGGGGATTCTGTGTGAGAAAGCAGGGACAGGGTACTGCATTTGGATGATCAGCCATGATCGTATTGAATGGTGGAGCAGGCTCGACGGGCCGAATGGCCTACTCCTGCTCCTAGTTTCTATGTTTGTAGGGGGCTGGAGGAGGTTACAGAGATAGGAAGGGTTGTAGAGGGCTGGAGGAGGTTACAGAGATAGGGAGGGGTGTAGGGGGCTGGAGGAGGTTACAGAGATAGGGAGGGTTGCAGGGACTGGAGGAGGTTACAGAGATAGGGAGGGTTGTAGGGGGCTGGAGGAGGTTACAGAGATAGGAAGGGTTGTAGAGGGCTGGAGGAGGTTACAGAGATAGGGGGCTGGAGGAGGTTACAGAGATAGGGAGGGTTGTAGGGGGCTGGTTGAGGTTACAGAGATAGGGAGGGTTGCAGGGACTGGAGGAGGTTACAGAGATAGGGAGGGTTGTAGGGGCCTGGAGGCGGTTACAGAGAATGGGAGGGTTGTAGGGGCTGGAGGAGGTTACAGAGATAGGGAGGGTTGTAGGGGGCTGGAGGAGGTTACAGAGATAGGGAGGGTTGTAGGGGCTGGAGGAGGTTACAGAGATAGGGAGGGTTGTGGGGGCTGGAGGAGGTTACAGAGAGAGGGAGAGTTGTAGGGGCTGGAGGAGGTTACAGAGATAGGGAGGGTTGTAGGGGCTGGAGGAGTTTACAGAGATAGGGAGGGTTGTAGGGGGCTGGAGGAGTTTACAGAGATAGGGAGGGTTGTAGGGGCTGGAGGAGTTTACAGAGATAGGGAGGGTTGTAGGGGCTGGAGGAGTTTACAGAGATAGGGAGGGTTGTAGGGGCTGGAGGAGTTTACAGAGATAGGGAGGGGGCGAGGAGGCCACAGAGGGATTTTAACACACGGATGAGAATTTTAAATCGAGGCGTTGCTGGACCGGGAGCCAATGAGAGATCCATCCCCTGTCTGTGCCGAGTTAGCAGGTCTCAGTCGGGGCAGGTGATAAGTGGATCTACAGGCACCCCTGGGTTAGGAAATAATGCCGTTATTTTGATACAGCGCCCTCCTCCTCTAACAGAATTTGAGCTTGCTTTGATGGGGAATGCTTGAAAGAGATAGAGGGACAAAAAAAGGATGGTGCCTTTGAGAGAGATAAAGGGAGAGAGAGAAAAAAAAACAATGTGAGAGAGAGAGGGAAAGGAAGAGAGAGAAAAACAGAGTGAAAGAGACTTTTAGAGAGAGACACAGAGAGAATGACAGGGAGGTAGAGAGAGAATAGACACAGAAAGAGTCAGAGAGAGAAAGAGAAATAGTGAGACAGAGAGAGAGAGGGAGCGAGACAGAGAGAAAGAGACGGCAAGACAGAAAAAGATACAGATGGAGACAGAGAGCTATAGAAGTGAGAGAGAAAATAAGAGAAAGAGACAGAGAGAAAGTGAGAAAGATAGACAGAAGGAAAGAGAGAAATAAAGAGATGCTAAAATAGGACTGCACCTTTAAGAGGGAAACAGAAATGTAAAAAAGGATTGAGTGAAAAATTAGGATTGAACTTTTAAGAGCGTAAAGTGGAGAAAACAGGAAAAAATGTGGAGAAAACAGGAAAAAAAAGTGGAGGAAACGGACAAAGTTGAGAAAAATAAAAGAACAAAGCGAAGATTTTGAGAAAAATTGGAGAAAACAGGGGAAAAGTGGAGAAAATGGGGAAAAAGTGGAAAGAACAGGAGAAAAAGTGGAGAAAACAGGGGGAAAAGTGGAGAAAACAGGAGAAAAATTGGGAAAAAAAGGGCAAAAGTGGAAAAACAACAGCGAAAAAAGAGGAAAAAACCAGGGGGACAAAGTTGAGAAAAAGTTGGAGTGAGAACCGGCCCCTCCTCCCTCAGGAGCCGCCGCCTCACCACTTGAGCCTTCTCGGAGAAATGCCCTCCGTGCCCTTTCAACCCGCACGGAGGCGTTTCCTGTACGGGCTGCTCCTGCACACTTTCCACTTTGCCATCTTCGTCTGCCGTCCGGACACGCCTTGGCGTACCATCCTGCCGTCCGGCGGAGGCGAAGGTCCCCAATGGAGGGCTCTCTACGCTGGAGTCTTCCCTTGTTCTATTGGGGACTTGGCCTGGAGGGTGTTGCACGGAGCAGTCCCGTGCAATAGGTTATTAAGTAGGTTTACGGACTCCCAGGCCGCTTGCCATTTCTGCGGCCTGGAGGAGTCCGTATTTCACGTATATATAGAGTGTGAGAGGTTGCAGCCCCTCTTTCATTACCTGAAGGGGCTGCTCCTCAATTTCTGGTTGCACTTCAGCCCCACGCTCCTGATCTACGGTCACCCGGTGTGGAGGGGAGCGGGCAGGTCGGAGGACCTCCTCGTGGGACTGCTCCTGGGCCTGGCTCTATCTATATATGTTCTCTATCTATATATGCTTTGGCGATTCTGTATCTATTTACTTCACCTGAGGAAGGGGCAATCGATAGCTCCGAAAGCTTGTGATTTCAAATAAAACTGTTGGACTATAACCTGGTGTTGTGCGACCTCTCAATTTTGTCCACCCCAGTCCAACACCGGCATCTCCGCATCATGACCACTATCGACACCACAAACTGCCGGCATAAAGTGGAGAGAATCGCCAAGAAGATCGCGCATATCGACACCGACATCAAGTATCTACAGAGATGCAAGAAAGCAGACAAGATCCCGAAAGGACTACAGATCACGAACCCACTCAAGTCGACATACAACACAGACTACGCTGAGAGACTCTGCCGTCGTACCTCTCGCACACTCCTCAACCATCTCGTACACCAGCTCTACAGCAAACGCCACAACCTCGAAACCAAGATAGAGTCCATGCTCTCAGCCTGTGCTCAGGACACAGCAGACCAGTTACAAGACACCACCAAACAGACGAGGCAACGGAACTACGCTGCCGACATGCGCATCAAGAACAGGAAGCTTGAGAAACTCGGCATCACCACCAGCAGCAACCAAGCCTCCCCCGGTACCACGGCTGCAACCACAGGGAAGTCCATCGTCAACTTGTCCGACCATACCCTTCAACCAGACGAAATCGAAGTTCTCGCCCTAGGGCTCAAGTTCTGCCCAACCACCAAAATGGACCCCATCGGTCTCGCGGCAGACACGGAGGAATTCATCAGGAGAATGAGGCTCCGGGAATACTTCCACAAATCCCAAGATGTCAGCAACAAACCCAATGAGACAATCAATGATCCAGAACAGCAGACAGAGGGACTCGCAGTGCAGCAACCGAAGAAAAAAGAGTCAAACTGGACCCCTCCGGAGGGTCGCTGCCCCAAGCTTGACATGTATGCTCAAGCTGTCAGGAGATGCATCAACGCCAGATTCATCAGCCGCACTCACAAGACAGTCCAGAATGTCACCCGAGCACAACGCAACGCCATCCACGCTCTCAAGACCAACCGCAACATTGTCATCAAACCAGCGGACAAAGGAGGAGCCATCGTCATACAGAACAGAACGGACTATTGTAAAGAAGCATACCGACAACTGGACAACCAGGAACACTACAGACAGCTACCCGCAGATCCGACCAAAGAACACACCCGCCAACTCAATAGACTGATCAAGACCTTCGATCCAGACCTTCAAAACATCCTACGCGCTCTCATCCCACGTACTCCCCGCGTGGGAGACTTCTACTGCCTCCCAAAGATACACAAAGCCAACACACCCGGACGTCCTATCGTATCAGGCAATGGAACCCTGTGTGAGAACCTCTCTGGATACGTCGAGGGCATTCTGAAACCCATCGTACAGGGAACCCCCAGCTTCTGTCGCGACACTACAGACTTCTTACAGAAACTCAGCACCCACGGACCAGTTGAACCAGGAACACTCCTTGCCACGATGGACGTATCGGCACTCTACACCAGTATCCCCCACGATGACGGCATCGCTGCAACAGCCTCAGTACTCAACACCAACAACAGCCAATCTCCAGACGCCATCCTACAACTCATCCGCTTCATCCTTGACCACAATGTCTTCACCTTCGACAACCATTTTTTTACCCAAACACACGGAACAGCCATGGGGACCAAATTCGCACCCCAATACGCCAACATCTTCATGCACAAGTTCGAGCAAGACTTCTTCGCTGCACAGGACCTCCAGCCAACGCTGTACACCAGATACATCGACGACATTTTCTTCCTTTGGACCCATGGCGAAGGATCACTGAAAAGACTACACGATAACATAAACAAGTTCCATCCCACCATCAAACTCACCATGGACTACTCCTCAGAATCGGTTTCATTCCTGGACACACGAATCTCCAACAAAGACGGACACCTCAGCACTTCACTCTACCGCAAGCCCACGGACAACCTCACGATGCTCCACTTCTCCAGCTTCCACCCTAACCATGTTAAAGAAGCCATCCCCTATGGACAAGCCCTGCGAATACACAGGATCTGCTCAGACGAGGAGGAACGCGATGGACACCTACGGACGCTGAAAAACGCCCTCGTAAGAACGGGATATGACGCTCGACTCATCGATCGACAGTTCCGACGGGCCACAGCGAAAAATCGCATAGACCTCCTCAGAAGGCAAACACGGGACACAACCAACAGGGTACCCTACGTCGTCCAGTACTTCCCCGGAGCGGAGAAACTACGCCATGTTCTTCGCAGCCTTCAACATGTCATCGATGACGACAAACACCTCGCTAAGGCCATCCCCACGCCTCCACTACTTGCCTTCAAACAGCCGCCTAACCTCAGAAGTACCATCGTTCACAGCAAATTACCCAGCTTTCAGGATAACAGCGACCACGACACCACACAACCCTGCCACGGCAAACTCTGCAAGACATGCCAGATCATCAACACAGATACCACCATCACACGTGAGGACACTAACCACCAGGTACATGGTACATACTCATGTGACTCGGCCAACGTTGTCTACCTCATACGTTGCAGGAAAGAATGCACCGCGGCATGGTACATCGGCGAGACCATGCAGATACTGAGACAACGTATGAACGAGCACCGCGCAACAATCGCCAGGCAGGATTGTTACCTCCCAGTCGGGGAACACTTCAGCAGTCAAGGACATTCAGCCTCGGATCTGCGGGTAAGCGTTCTCCAAGGCAACCTTAGAAACACACGACAACGCAAAATCATCGAGCAGAAACTGATAGCCAAGTTCCGCACTCATGAAGACGGTCTCAACCGGGATCTTGGGTTTATGTCACGATACATGACGTGATCCGGACTCGAGTCGTCGTTGGCTTGTTCACAGATGTGATTCCCAGTAAAAAAGTAAAAATTTTCCCAGTAAAAAAGTAAAAATTTTAAAGCTTTTCGTTTTACATACAGACGGCAGCTTTTGACACGTTAGAACCCCTGCGACTACACCTCATTGTCTCAGTTGTATCTTGCTATGTCTTTGATGTGGTACCTTCCTGGCTGACCTGATTAACTTTATCACACCTCGGCAGATAGTCAGGATGATTTAATTTAGTGGTCTGCAATTGTAAGGTACACATGCTTTGTTTTCTATCTATATATGCTTTGGCTATTCTGTATCTATTTACTTCACCTGAGGAAGGGGCAATCGATAGCTCCGAAAGCTTGTGATTTCAAATAAAACTGTTGGACTATAACCTGGTGTTGTGCGACCTCTCAATTCTGGCTAAGAAAGCCATTAATTGGTCCAGGCAGCGGGCGGTCGAGGGGGTCGTTCGGCCCGATTGCCTGCCTCTCTTCCGCGGCCATGTTCGCGCCCGGGTGGCCCTGGAGATGGAGCACGCGGTGTCCGCCGGCACGCTTGAGTTTTTCCGCGACCGGTGGGCGCCGCGGGGGCTGGAGTGCATCGTCACCCCGGACTACCAAATTTTAATTTGATTTGTTAAGTTTCCTTTAAAGTTTTATTTAGTTACAGTTACGTTATTGGTTTGATCAAAAAGAGGGAGAACCGGCCCTGCGCCTTGAAGAGGGATTTAGCGCCGCGGCCAAATTAAAATCCTTTAAGCGGTGGGCGGACGACGCATGCGCATCCCGGGCCCTACGCATGCGCGGTCTCTCCGCTCCTTTTCCTGCCGCGGGTAAGTGTCATGGCGGTGATTGGGATGGGGGGAGTGCTTGCAATCGGCCTCCATCCGCCTCTTTAACCCCTCCAGCCGGCCCTCGGTCCCGTCAAATCCCTTCGATGAGCGCCCTGGCCGGTACCTGGCGCGGCGATTGCGTGTTTTAGGTCCTTGTAATCGCCGATGTGCGGCCAATTTCTGCTAGTGTCTCTAACCCATCCTCCATTTTGTCTCTTTTTCCTTCTAGGAAGTCGTATTTTTCCCCCTCCTGCACACTGGAGCTCCCTCTGTCTCTGTCAGCCATGTTCACCTGCGCCAAGTTCGTCTCCACGCCCGCCGCCTTGGTAAGAGAAGATGGGGGGAGTGTGAAAGTGGGCCAAGGAGAGGAAAAGAGAGAAGGAAGGAGGGAAGGAGAGGGGTGGGGGTGACCTCTGGCCCAGAACAAGGCCTCAATGCAAGGCGGGGAAAAGTGCATTTGCTGCATTGCAGCAGGTGGGTTGCAATTAAATGCAGTTTGCAAACTGGCATCCCTGATGCGTTTTAAATCAGGTCATTCACTCAATTCAAATCTGCAGTTTTTGCACTAGTGGGGGTGCAGAGGGGATTTAGGGGGATGTTACCAGGACTGGAGAATTTTAGCTATGAGGAAAGATTGGATAAGGCTGGGGTTGTTTTCTTTGGAACAGAGGAGGCTGAGGGGGAGATTTAATTGAGGTGTACAAAATGATGAGGGGCCTCGATAGAGTGGATAGGAAGGACTTATTTCCCTTAGCAGAGAGGTCAATAACCAGGGGGCATAGATTTGAAGTAATTGGTTGGAGGTTTAGAGGGGATTTGATGAGAGTATTTTTCACCCAGATGGGGGTGTGGAACTCACTGCCTGAAAGGGTGGTAGAGGCAGAAACCCTCATCACATTTAAACAGTACTTGGATATACACTTGAAGTACCGTGAGACCACACCTTGTGTATTGTGTGCAGATTTGGTCGCCTTATCTGAGGAAGGATGTTCTTGCCATGGAGGGAGTGCAGCGAAGATTCACCAGGCTGATACCTGGGATGGCAGGAATGACGTATGAGGAGAGATTGGGTCGATTGGGCTTATACTCGCTGGAGTTTAGAAGAATGAGAGGGGATCTCATTGAAACTTATAAAATTCTAACAGGACAGGACAAACTAGATGCAGGAAGGATGTTCCCGATGGCCGGGGAGTCCAGAACCAGGGGTCACAGTCTAAGGATAAGGGGTAAGCCATTTAGGACTGAGATGAGGAGGAATTTCTTCACCCAGAGAGTGGTGAACCTGTGGAATTCTCTACCACAGAAGGCAGTAGAGGCCAATTCATTAAATATATTCAAGAAGGAGTTGGATATATTTCTTAAAGCTAAAGGGATCAAGGGATATGGGGAGAAAGCAGGGACAGGGTACTGAGTTTGGATGATCAGCCATGATCTCATTGAATGGCGGAGCAGGCTCGAGGGGCTGAATGGCCTACTCCTGCTCCTATCTTCTATGTTTCTGTTTCAAGGCTGAGATCGATAGATTTTTGGACTCTAGGGGAATCGAGGGATATGGGGATCGGGCGGGAAAGTGGAGTTAAGGTCGAAGATCAGCCATGATCTGATTGAATGGCGGAGCAGGCTCGAGGGGCCGAATGGCCGACTCCTGCTCCTGTTGCTTATGTTCTTAAAATCAATTCAAATGTGCACTTGCAGTTTATAATTGTGCGATTGCTCTCGTGAATCGATGCAGTTTGCAAACTGGCTCCTGGTGCGTTTCGAACCAGTTGAAATCTGCAGTTTTTCTTTTTACTGAAGAGCTGCAGTTTAAAGTTGTCCCATTTAGTGAATCGATGCTTGGCCAGATGGATATTTCTGCGAGGCACTCAGCGAATTGAAAAGTTATCAAATGTAGTTTGAAAACTGGCATCCACTTGGTTTAAAACCTGCAACTCGGAGTCTGCGGTTGTTTTTATATTTTTAAATTTAAAATGTCCAATTTCGCTGGGGTGGCAGTGTAGCCAGGGGAAGATTTAAAAAAAAATTAATGCAGATTGCAAACTATTACATTGGTTGGTGTGATATAAATCCACGTAACTTTTGTTAATTTTTAACTCTGTGCTTAATTCAGTTTTCATGCAGTGAATCAAAGGAGGGCGCATTTTCTTTGGGATGTGGGTGTCGCTGGCAAGGCCCAGCATTTATTGCCCATCCCTAATTGCCCTTGAGAAGGTGGTGGTGAGCCGCCGCCTTGAACCGCTGCAGTCCGTGGGGTGAAGGTGTTCCCACAGTGCTGTTAGGGAGGGAGTTCCAGGATTTTGACCCAGTGACGATGAAGGAACGGCCGATACATTTCCAAGTCGGGATGGTGTGTATGGGACTTGGAGGTGGTGGTGTTCCCATGCGCCTGCTGCCCTTGTCCTTCTAGGTGGTGGAGGCCGCGGGTTTGGGAGGTGCTGCTGAAGAAGCCTTGACGAGTTGCTGCAGTGCATCTTGTAGATGGTACACACTGTAGCCACGGTACGCCGGTGGTGGAGGGAGTGAATGTTTTAAGGTGGTGGATGGGGTGCCGATCAAGCGGGCTGCTTTGTCCTGGATGGTGTCGAGCTTCTTGAGTGTTGTCGGAGCTGAACTCATCCAGGCAAGTGGAGAGTATTCCGTCACACTCCTGACTTGTCTTTAAAATGCAGTTTATAAATTAATCTTTTGCATCTATTAACTGCTGCGATGCTGTGATTGTTTTTTTTTTAAAGCCGTGCAGCTAAAAATGTGATTGCGTTCAACCGGTTTGTCTCAAAATTAAACCAAGTCCAATAGCTGAGAATATAACCCAATGTAGCTGTTTAAAAGGGAGATATGTTCGGAAGAGAATGTATTAAGTTCAGTGGCTGCCCTGTCGGAGGGGCAGTACTGAGGGAGCGCCGCACTGTCGGAGGGGCGGTACTGAGGGAGCGCCGCACTGTCGGAGGGGCGGTACTGAGGGAGCGCCGCACTGTCGGAGGGGCAGTACTGAGGGAGCGCCGCACTATCGGATGGGCAGTCTTTCTGTCGAGACGTTAAACTGAGGCCCCCATTAGCCCTCTTGGGATGATATACAGGCGCAGACTTGTACCCACCAGTACTGTACCCCAGTGTTATACAGTGACAGACCTGTACCCACCAGTACTGTACCCCAGTGTTATACAGTGACAGACCTGTACCCACCAGTACTGTACCCCAGTGTTACACAGTGACAGACCTGTACCCACCAGTACTGTACCCCAGTGTTATACAGTGACAGACCTGTACCCACCAGTACTGTACCCCAGTGTTCTACAGTGACAGACCTGTACCCACCAGTACTGTACCCCAGTGTTCTACAGTGACAGACCTGTACCCACCAGTACTGTACCCCAGTGTTATACAGTGACAGACCTGTACCCACCAGTACTGTACCCCAGTGTTATACAGTGACAGACCTGTACCCACCAGTACTGTACCCCAGTGTTATACAGTGACAGACCTGTACCCACCAGTGCTGTAACCCAGTGTTATACAGTGACAGACCTGTACCCACCAGTACTGTAACCCAGTGTTATACAGTGACAGACCTGTACCCACCAGTACTGTACCCAGTGTTATACAGCGACAGACCTGTACCCACCAGTACTGTACCCCAGTGTTATACAGTGACAGACCTGTACCCACCAGTACTGTACCCCAGTGTTATACAGTGACAGACCTGTACCCACCAGTACTGTACCCCAGTGTTATACAGTGACAGACCTGTCCCCACCAGTACTGTACCCCAGTGTTCTACAGTGACAGACCTGACACACCAGTACTGTACCCCAGTGTTATACAGCGACAGACCTGTACCCACCAGTACTGTACCCCAGTGTTATACAGCGACAGACCTGTACCCACCAGTACTGTACCCCAGTGTTATACAGCGACAGACCTGTACCCACCAGTACTGTACGACCCTCCCAGCAAAATTAAACATTCACTCCCTCCACCACCGGCGCACCGTGGCTGCAGTGTGTACCATCTACAAGATGCACTGCAGCAACTCCCCAAGGCTGCTTCAGCAGCACCTCCCAAACCCGCGACCTCCACCACCTAGAAGGACAAGGGCAGCAGGCGCATGGGAACACCACCACCTCCAAGTTCCCCTCCATGTCACACACCAGCCTGACTGGGAAATGCATCGGCCGTTCCTTCATCGTCACTGGGTCAAAATCCTGGAACTCCCTCCCTAACAGCACTGTGGGAGCACCTTCACCACACGGACTGAACTCCCTCCCTTAAAAGAAAGACTTGCATTTCTCCAGCGCCTTGAAAGAACTCGGGATGTCCCAAAGCGCTTTACAGGCAATGAAGTACTTTTTTGAAGTGTAGTCAGTGCAACACTCCCTCAGTACCGCCCCTCCACAGTGCGGCGCTCCCTCAGCACCGCCCCTCCGACAGTGCGGCGCTCCCTCGGTACTGCCCCTCCGACAGTGCGGTGCTCCCTCAGTACCGCCCCTCCACAGTGCGGCGCTCCCTCAGCACCGCCCCTCCGACAGTGCGGCGCTCCCTCGGTACTGCCCCTCCAACAGTGCGGCGCTCCTTCAGTACCGCCCCTCCGACAGTGCGGCGCTCCCTCAGTACCGCCCCTCCGACAGTGCGGCGCTCCCTCAGTACCGCCCCTCCGACAGTGTGGAGCTCCCTCAGCACCGCCCCTCCGACAGTGTGGAGCTCCCTCAGTACCGCCCCTCCGACAGTGCGGCGCTCCCTCAGTACCGCCCCCTCCGACAGCACGGCGCTCCCTCGGCGCCGCCCCTCCGACAGCGCGGCGCTCGCTCGGCACCGCCCCTCCGACAGCGCGGCGCTCCGACAGTGCGGTGCTCCCTCCGACAGCGCGGCGCTCGCTCGGCACCTCCCCTCCGACAGCGCGGCGCTCCCTCAGCACCGCCCCTCCAACAGCGCAGCGCTCCGACAGTGCGGTGCTCTCTCCGACAGTGCGGCGCTCGCTCGGCACCGCCCCTCCAACAGTGCGGCGCTCGCTCGGCACCGACAGTGCGGCGCTCCCTCGGCACCGCCCATCCGACAGTGCGGCGCTCCCTCGGTGCGGCGCTCCGACAGTGCGGTGCTCCCTCCAACAGTGCGGTGCTCCCTCCGACAGCGCGGTGCTCCCTTGGCGCCGCCCCTCCGACAGCGCGGCGCCCCCTCCGACAGCGCGGCGCTCCCTCGGCGCCGCCCCTCCGGCAGCGCGGCGCTCCCTCGGCGCCGCCCCTCCGGCAGCGCGGCGCTCCCTCGGCGCCGCCGCTCCGGCAGCGCGGCTCTCGCTCGGCGCGGCTCTCCCTCGGCACCGCCCCTCCGACAGCGCGGCGCTCGCTCGGCACCTCCCCTCCGACAGCGCGGCGCTCCCTCAGCACCGCCCCTCCGACAGCGCAGCGCTCCGACAGTGCGGTGCTCTCTCCGACAGCGCGGCGCTCCCTCAGCACCGCCCCTCCGACAGTGTCAGCCTGGATTGCGGGGTTCAAATCGCTGAAGTGGGGACTCGAAAATACAACCTTCTGACTTTGAGGAGAGAGAGAGGGAGCGCTGCCCACTGAGCCACGGGCTGACAGCGCTGTGGGAGTACCTTCACGGCATGGGACTGCAGTGGTTACAAGAAGGCGGCTCACCACCACTTTCTCGAGGTGGGGGGGACGGGCAGTGAACGACACTGGTGCGGCGAGACCCACTAAGATGCGTCCTTTGGACCTGTGCCAGGTTCCTGACTCCTGTCGAAACCTTGCGGCTTTAAGTCTCGCTGATTTACCTGATGTGTTGTTTTTGCGTGCGTTGTGTTGCAGGTCCGTGCTAGTTCGAGATTGCTGTACCGACCGGTCTCCGTATCGGCCCTGAGCAGACCAGAGTCTGGGAAGCAGCAGGTAGGTCCGGAGTCATGTCATCTGTTTGTTTTAAGATCGTTTTTTTTTTAAGAAAAAAAATTGCCCCATTCAATTTCACGACCAGTTGGGATTCCCTTGTTTCGAGGGTTGGGGAATTCTTTAAGTGAGGTGTTTAAGATGATTAAAGGATTCGATAGGGTCGATAGAGAGAGAAACTATTTCCTCTGGTGGGGGGAGTCCAGAACAAGGGGGGGCGTAACCTTAAAATTAGAGCCAGGCCGTTCAGGGGTGATGTCAGGAAGCACTTCTTCACACAAAGGGTGGTGGAAATCTGGAACTCTCTTTCCCCCCCCCCCCCGCCCCCCAAAAAGTTGTTGAGGCCGGGGGTCAATTGATAATTTCAAAACCGAGATCGATAGATTTTTGTTGGGTAAGGGTTATGGAACCAAGGCGGGTGGATGGAGTTAAGATACAGATCAGCCATGATCTGATTGAATGGCGGGACAGGCTCTAGGGGCTGAACGGCCTCCTCCTGTTCCTAATGTAACAGGCACGAGGGGGGCTGAATGGTCTCCTCCTGTTCCTAATGTAACAGGCGAGGGGGGCTGAATGGCCTCCTCCTGATCCTAATGTAACAGGCTCAAGGGGGCTGAATGGGCTCCTCCTGTTCCTGTGTAACAGGCTCAAGGGGCTGAATGGCCTCCTCCTGTTCCTAATGTAACAGGCTCGAGGGGGGCTCAATGGGCTCCTGTTTCCTGATGTTCCTCCCTCGAAGGTATCGGGACTCCCGGTCCTAACATGATCGACGATATCTCCTCCGAACTGGTCCAGCTTTTGAAAGGGTGGGGTGGGGAACAAATCTGCCTTGGCGCTGGGTTAATGGGCGGTCGGTTAGAGACATGGTGTGGGAGTGTTGACAATGTTGCCCCCGCCGTTACTGAGGTCTGAGGGAGCCTCGTCTGGGAACCCCTCAGTGTCGACAAGGAAAAACCTCTCGGGGGCCCGTTCTCAAGATGGGGAAACGGTTGGGGGGCGGGGGGGATAGTTTGGCTTTTTTTAGCAAGGGTTAGGACTTCCAGAATGTGCTCTGGTATCTAATGTGGATCTCCCTTCTTCTCCATGCCCTACGTTCCTCTTTCTCTTTCACTCCTGCCCTCTCTTCCTCTCTCTCCTCTCGGCCCTTCTCTCTCTCTCCTCTCGGCCCTTCTCTCTCTCTCCTCACGGCCCTTCTCTCTCTCTCCTCTCGGCCCTTCTCTCTCTCTCCTCTCGGCCCTTCTCTCTCTCTCCTCTCGGCCCTTCTCTCTCTCTCCTCTCGGCCCTTCTCTCTCTCTCTCTCCTCTCGGCCCTTCTCTCTCTCTCTCTCCTCTCGGCCCTTCTCTCTCTCTCTCTCCTCTCGGCCCTTCTCTCTCTCTCTCTCTCCTCTCGGCCCTTCTCTCTCTCTCTCTCTCCTCTCGGCCCTTCTCTCTCTCCTCTCGGCCCTTCTCTCTCTCTCTCTCCTCTCGGCCCTTCTCTCTCTCTCTCTCTCCTCTCGGCCCTTCTCTCTCTCTGTCTCTCTCCTCTCGGCCCTTCTCTCTTTCTGTCTCTCTCCTCTCGGCCCTTCTCTCTCTCTCTCTCTCTCTCTCTCCTCTCGGCCCTTCTCTCTCTCTCTCTCTCCTCTCGGCCCTTCTCTCTCTCTCTCTCTCTCTCTCTCTGTCTCTCTCTCTCTCTCCTCTCGGCCCTTCTCTCTCTCTCACTCTCTCTCTCGGCCCTTCTCTCTCTCTCTCTCTCTCCTCTCGGCCCTTCTCTCTCTCTCTCTCTCTCTCTCCTCTCGGCCCTTCTCTCTCTCCTCTCGGCCCTTCTCTCTCTCTCTCTCTCTCTCTCTCTCTCTCTCTCTCTGTCTCTCTCTCTCCTCTCGGCCCTTCTCTCTCTCTCTCTCTCCTCTCGGCCCTTCTCTCTCTCTCTCCTCTCGGCCCTTCTCTCTCTCTCTCTCTCTCTCGGCCCCTCTCTCTCTCTCTCTCTCGGCCCCTCTCTCTCTCTCTCT
The DNA here is from genome assembly GCA_030390025.1 of Squalus acanthias. Taxonomy (NCBI): domain Eukaryota; kingdom Metazoa; phylum Chordata; class Chondrichthyes; order Squaliformes; family Squalidae; genus Squalus; species Squalus acanthias. The sequence goes on from JASTWF010001455.1 coordinate 42,003, forward strand.
CTCGGCCCCTCTCTCTCTCTCTCTCTCTCTCTCTCTCTCTCGGCCCCTCTCTCTCTCTCTCTCTCTCTCTCTCTCTCGGCCCCTCTCTCTCTCTCTCTCTCGCTCTCTCGGCCCCTCTCTCTCTCTCTCTCTCTCGGCCCCTCTCTCTCTCTCTCTCTCTCTCGGCCCTTATCTCTCTCTCTCGGCCCTTCTCTCTCTCTCGGCCCCTCTCTCTCGCTCTCTCGGCCCCTCTCTCTCTCTCTCTCGGCCCCTCTCTCTCTCTCTCTCTCTCTCTCTCTCTCTCTCTCTCTCTCTCTCTCTCTCTCTCGGCCCCTCTCTCTCTCTCTCTCTCTCTCTCGGCCCCTCTCTCTCTCTCGCTCTCTCGGCCCTTCTCTCTCTCCCTCTCCTCTCGGCCCTTCTCTCCCTCTCCTCTCGGCCCTTCTCTCCCTCTCCTCTCGGCCCTTCTCTCTCTCTCTCTCCCTCTCCTCTCGGCCCTTCTCTCTCTCTCTCTCCCTCTCC
>JASTWF010001455.1:47500-82198 GCA_030390025.1 Squalus acanthias
ACTGAGGGAGCGCCGCAATGTTGGAGGGGCGGTGCTGAGGGTGAGCCGCACTGTCGGAGGGGCGGTACTGAGGGAGCGCCGCACTGTCGGAGGGTCGGTACTGAGGGAGCGCAGCACTGTCGGAGGGGCAGTACTGAGGGAGCGCCGCACTGTCGGAGGGGCAGTACTGAGGGAGCGCCGCACTGTCGGAGGGGCGGTGCTGAGGGTGAGCCGCACTGTCGGAGGGGCGGTACTGAGGGAGCTCTAAACTATCGGAGAAGGCAATGCCGAGGCAGTGCCGCACTGTCGGAGATGCCATATTTCGGATGAGACATTAAACCGAGGCCCCGTCTGCCCTCTCGGGTGGACGTAAAAGATCCCAAGGGCCGCTATTTTGAAGAAGAGCTGGGGGGGAGATCTCCCAGTGTCCTGGGGCCAATATTTATCCCTCAACCAACATCAGCAAAAAAACAAATGACCTGGTCATTTATCACATTGCTGTTTGTGCGATTTCTTTAAATTTAATTCTGTGTGTGTGTGTATAACTGCTGTATATTTAATACCGTGTTGCACTATTTAACGCTCCCTCCTCTCTCTTTCTCTGTCTCCTGCAGGAACCCCTCGCTCAAACAGCAATTATTCTCCTACGCCATCTTGGGTTTCGCCCTCTCCGAGGCGATGGGGCTGTTCTGCTTGATGGTGGCGTTCCTCATCCTGTTTGCCATGTGAGAGGAGGGGGTGGAGCGTCTCGTCGGATCGCCACCTCTCCCCCCGTCGATCAGTGTGTGTACCTCTGTGTCTGTCCTGACCTTTCGTCCTGTGGCCTGGAACCCCGCAGGGCGGTGACCCTGGGGCGGGGGGGAGGTTCCGCATTCGTGTCTAGAATCTAAATGTAAATTTACCGAAGGGTTTGGGCTCGGTTGCGGGGGGGAGAAAATAGATACAAGGGGGAAAAAAGAAACAATTATGGAGAAATATTCAATAAATCTTACTTTAAATAAGCCAGTGTGGTTTCTGCTCCTGTTTGAGGCTGAGCATATAAATAGAATCGTTGAACGATACCGCGCAGGAGGAGGCCATTCGGCCCATCGTGCCTGTGCCGGCTCTTTGAACGAGCTCTCCAATTAGTCCCACTCTCCCCCTGCTCTTTCCCCCCGTAGCCCTGCATATATTTCTCCTTCAAGTATTTATCCAGTTCCCCTTTTGAAAGTTACTATTGAATCTGCTCCCACCGCCCTTTCAGGCAGCGCGTTCCAGATCACAACAACTCGCTGCGTAAAAAACATTCTCCTCATCTCCCCCTCTGGTTCTTTTGCCGATTTATCTTGAATCTGTGCCCTCTGGTTACCGACCCTCCTGTCACTGGAAACAGTTTCTACCCCCTCCACTCGTATCGAAAACCCCTCGCAATTTTGAACGCCTCTATTAATTCTCCTCTTAACCTTCTCTGCTCCAAGGAGAACAACCCCAGCTTCTCCAGTGTCTCCACGTAACTGAAGTCCCTCATTTCCCCCCCACCCCCCTTCCCCGGAACCATTCTGGTAAATCTCCGCACCCTCTCCAAAGCCTTCCCATCCTTCCTGAAGTGTGGTGCCCAGAATTGTGGGACACGACTTCAGGGACGGTCACAATATTCAATAAGACCATGGCTGATCTTCGACCTCAACTCCACTTTCCAGCCAGATCCCTCCGTTCCCTTAGTGTCTGAAAATCATAATCGATCTCAGCCTTGAATATACTGCATGACTGAGCCTCCACAGCCCTCTGGGGCAGAGAATTCCAAAGATTCACCACCCTCTGAGTGAAGTTATCCACTTCGGTAGGAAAAACAGAAAGGCAGAGTATTATTTAAATGGTGGTAGATTGGGAAATGCTGATGGCAAATGGTATGTTGGCCTTCATTGCAAGAGGATTTGAGTACAGGAGCAAGGATGTCTTACTACAGTTGTACAGGGCCTTGGTGAGACCACACCTTGAGTACTGTGTGCAGTTTTGGTCGCCTTATCTGAGGAAGGATGTTCTTGCCATGGAGGGGGTGCAGCGAAGATTCACCAGACTGATACCTGGGATGGCAGGAATGACTTATGAGGAGAGATTGGGGCGATTGGGCTTATACTCGCTAGAGTGTAGAAGAATGAGAGGGGATCTGATTGAAACTTATAAAATTCTAACAGGACGAGACAGACTAGATGCAGGAAAGATGTTCCCGATGGTCGGGGAGTCCAGAACCAGAGGTCACAGTCTAAGGATAAGGTAAGCCATTTAGGACTGAGATGAGGAGGAATTTCTTCACCCAGAGAGTGGTGAACCTGCGGAATTCTCTACCACAGAAGGCAGTTGAGGCCAATTCATTAAATATATTCAAGAAGGAGTTCGATATATTTCTTAAGGCTAAAGGGATATGGGGAGAAAGCAGGTACAGGGTACTGAGTTTGGATGATCAGCCATGATCTCATTGAATGGCGGAGCAGGCTCGAGGGGCCGAATGGCCTACTCCTGCTCCTATCTTCGATTACACCGATGGGGAAGACAGGTCTCTACTGGCACACCAGGAGACTCCTCGTGGTAACCTCGTGCATATTTCCGTTACCCTGTTTTAATTGTCTTTAGGGCCCGCGTGCGCAGTTGCTGATTGGCTTATTCCCTATCTGGCGTCACTCAACCTTTCGCCTATATTTGTATTGTCACATGATCTTCATGATCTCACCTGTTGCTATAATTTTGGTACCTGGAGTAAAGCCACACGTCTGCATTTCTGTCTGCCCCGTGTGGTTTTACCGAGCTCCAGGTTCCATCGTTTGTGGCTGGTGTCTCTTGAGCTAGTTTCATCTAATCTTGCGAAAAAGCATCAAGACCTCAAGACCTTGTGGTCAGCGCGTCTGACCTGTCTCCGCCCGTCTGTCCAGCAATGCAAGCTGGGTTGTTAACCCCTTAATTCCTGAAGGGTGCCGATGCTCTAAATTTCCCCCCCGCCGCCCGCCCACCCACCAATTTCGTCTTTGGCGAACCTACCCAAGGTGACCAATTACGACTACTACCACCGCCTCAGGCGTCCCGCCCCACTTTCAGTGGCCAGCTGCTAGGTTGGGGACACAGTGCGTTTTGGAGCTCAATAATTCGTTCGTCTGGCACTCGTCTGAGCAGCTTACTCTGTTCCTTAACTATCGCCCTTTGCCCTGGTTTTGTTTCTACAATGATACAACACCATATATCCCCTACAACCCTCCCTATCTCTGTAACCTCCTCCAGCCCCTACAACCCTCCCTATCTCTGTAACCTCCTCCAGCCCCCTACAACCCTCCCTATCTCTGTAACCTCCTCCAGCCCCCTACAACCCTCCCTATCTCTGTAACCTCCTCCAGCTCCCTACAACCCTCCCTATCTCTGTAACCTCCTCCAGCCCCCTACAACCCTCCCTATCTCTGTAACCTCCTCCAGCCCCTACAACCCTCCCTATCTCTGTAACCTCCTCCAGTCCCCGACAACCCTCCCTATCTCTGTAACCTCCTCCAGTCCCCGACAACCCTCCCTATCTCTGTAACCTCCTCCAGCCCCCTACAACCCTCCCTATCTCTGTAACCTCCTCCAGCCCCCTACAACCCTCCCTATCTCTGTAACCTCCTCCAGCCCCGACAACCCTCCCTATCTCTGTAACCTCCTCCAGCACCTACAACCCTCCCTATCTCTGTAACCTCCTCCAGCCCCTACAACCCTCCCTATCTCTGTAACCTCCTCCAGCCCCTACAACCCTCCCTATCTCTGTAACCTCCTCCAGCCGCCGACAACCCTCACTATCTCTGTAACCTCCTCCAGCCCCCTACAACCCTCCCTATCTCTGTAACCTCCTCCAGCCCCCTACAACCCTCCCTATCTCTGTAACCTCCTCCAGCCCCTACAACCCTCCCTATCTCTTAACCTCCTCCAGCCCCTACAACCCTCCCTATCTCTGTAACCTCCTCCAGCCCCCTACAACCCTCCCTATCTCTGTAACCTCCTCCAGCCCCTACAACCCTCCCTATCTCTGTAACCTCCTCCAGCCCCTACAACCCTCCCTATCTCTGTAACCTCCTCCAGCCCCCTACAACCCTCCCTATCTCTGTAACCTCCTCCAGCCCCTACAACCCTCCCTATCTCTGTAACCTCCTCCAGCCCCTACAACCCTCCCTATCTCTGTAACCTCCTCCAGCCCCTACAACCCTCCCTATCTCTGTAACCTCCTCCAGCCCCTACAACCCTCCCTATCTCTGTAACCTCCTCCAGCCCCTACAACCCTCCCTATCTCTGTAACCTCCTCCAGCCCCTACAACCCTCCCTATCTCTGTAACCTCCTCCAGCCCCTACAACCCTCCCTATCTCTGTAACCTCCTCCAGCCCCGACAACCCTCCCTATCTCTGTAACCTCCTCCAGCCCCCTACAACCCTCCCTATCTCTGTAACCTCCTCCAGCCCCTACAACCCTCCCTATCTCTGTAACCTCCTCCAGCCCCTACAACCCTCCCTATCTCTGTAACCTCCTCCAGCCCCTACAACCCTCCCTATCTCTGTAACCTCCTCCAGCCCCTACAACCCTCCCTATCTCTGTAACCTCCTCCAGCCCCCTACAACCCTCCCTATCTCTGTAACCTCCTCCAGCCCCTACAACCCTCCCTATCTCTGTAACCTCCTCCAGCCCCTACAACCCTCCCTATCTCTGTAACCTCCTCCAGCCCCTACAACCCTCCCTATCTCTGTAACCTCCTCCAGCCCCCTACAACCCTCCCTATCTCTGTAACCTCCTCCAGCCCCCTACAACCCTCCCTATCTCTGTAACCTCCTCCAGCCCCTACAACCCTCCCTATCTCTGTAACCTCCTCCAGCCCCTACAACCCTCCCTATCTCTGTAACCTCCTCCAGCCCCCTACAACCCTCCCTATCTCTGTAACCTCCTCCAGCCCCCTACAACCCTCCCTATCTCTGTAACCTCCTCCAGCCCCCTACAACCCTCCCTATCTCTGTAACCTCCTCCAGCCCCCTACAACCCTCCCTATCTCTGTAACCTCCTCCAGCCCCTACAACCCTCCCTATCTCTGTAACCTCCTCCAGCCCCTACAACCCTCCCTATCTCTGTAACCTCCTCCAGCCCCTACAACCCTCCCTATCTCTGTAACCTCCTCCAGCCCCCTACAACCCTCCCTATCTCTGTAACCTCCTCCAGCCCCTACAACCCTCCCTATCTCTGTAACCTCCTCCAGCCCCTACAACCCTCCCTATCTCTGTAACCTCCTCCAGCCCCTACAACCCTCCCTATCTCTGTAACCTCCTCCAGCCCCTACAACCCTCCCTATCTCTGTAACCTCCTCCAGCCCCTACAACCCTCCCTATCTCTGTAACCTCCTCCAGCCCCTACAACCCTCCCTATCTCTGCAACCTCCTCCAGCCCCCTACAACCCTCCCTATCTCTGTAACCTCCTCCAGCCCCCTACAACCCTCCCTATCTCTGTAACCTCCTCCAGCCCCTACAACCCTCCCTATCTCTGTAACCTCCTCCAGCCCCCTACAACCCTCCCTATCTCTGTAACCTCCTCCAGCCCCCTACAACCCTCCCTATCTCTGTAACCTCCTCCAGCCCCCTACAACCCTCCCTATCTCTGTAACCTCCTCCAGCCCCTACAACCCTCCCTATCTCTGTAACCTCCTCCAGCCCCTACAACCCTCCCTATCTCTGTAACCTCCTCCAGCCCCTACAACCCTCCCTATCTCTGTAACCTCCTCCAGCCCCCTACAACCCTCCCTATCTCTGTAACCTCCTCCAGCCCCCTACAACCCTCCCTATCTCTGTAACCTCCTCCAGCCCCTACAACCCTCCCTATCTCTGTAACCTCCTCCAGCCCCTACAACCCTCCCTATCTCTGTAACCTCCTCCAGCCCCCTACAACCCTCCCTATCTCTGTAACCTCCTCCAGCCCCCTACAACCCTCCCTATCTCTGTAACCTCCTCCAGCCCCTACAACCCTCCCTATCTCTGTAACCTCCTCCAGCCCCAACAACCCTCCCTATCTCTGTAACCTCCTCCAGCCCCTACAACCCTCCCTATCTCTGTAACCTCCTCCAGCCCCCTAGAACCCTCCCTATCTCTGTAACCTCCTCCAGCCCCCTACAACCCTCCCTATCTCTGTAACCTCCTCCAGCCCCTACAACCCTCCCTATCTCTGTAACCTCCTCCAGCCCCTACACCCCTCCCTATCTCTGTAACCTCCTCCAGCCCCTACACCCCTCCCTATCTCTGTAACCTCCTACAGCCCTCCCTATCTCTGTAACCTCCTCCAGCCCCGACAACCCTCCCTATCTCTAACCTCCTCCCGCCCCTACCACCCTCACTATCTCTGTAACCTCCTCCAGCCCCCTACAACCCTCCCTATCTCTGTAACCTCCTCCAGCCCCCTACAACCCTCCCTATCTCTGTAACCTCCTCCAGCGCCCTACGACCCTCCCTATCTCTGTAACCTCCTCCAGCCCCCTACAACCCTCCCTATCTCTGTAACCTCCTCCAGCCCCCTACAACCCTCCCTATCTCTGTAACCTCCTCCAGCCCCCTACAACCCTCCCTATCTCTGTAACCTCCTCCAGCCCCCTACAACCCTCCCTATCTCTGTAACCTCCTCCAGCGCCCTACAACCCTCCCTATCTCTGTAACCTCCTCCAGCCCCCTACAACCCTCCCTATCCCTGTAACCTCCTCCAGCCCCCGACAACCCTCCCTATCTCTGTAACCTCCTCCAGCCCCCTACAACCCTCCCTATCTCTGTAACCTCCTCCAGCCCCTACAACCCTCCCTATCTCTGTAACCTCCTCCAGCCCCTACAACCCTCCCTATCTCTGTAACCTCCTCCAGCCCCCTACAACCCTCCCTATCTCTGTAACCTCCTCCAGCCCCCTACAACCCTCCTATCTCTGTAACCTCCTCCAGCCCCTACAACCCTCCCTATCTCTGTAACCTCCTCCAGCCCCCTACAACCCTCCCTATCTCTGTAACCTCCTCCAGCCCCTACAACCCTCCCTATCTCTGTAACCTCCTCCAGCCCCTACAGCCCTCCCTATCTCTGTAACCTCCTCCAGCCCCTACAACCCTCCCTATCTCTGTAACCTCCTCCAGCCCCTACAACCCTCCCTATCTCTGTAACCTCCTCCAGCCCCTACAACCCTCCCTATCTCTGTAACCTCCTCCAGCCCTACAACCCTCCCTATCTCTGTAACCTCCTCCAGCCCCTACAACCCTCCCTATCTCTGTAACCTCCTCCAGCCCCTACAACCCTCCCTATCTCGAACCTCCTCCAGCTCCCTATCTCTGTAACCTCCTCCAGCCCCTACAACCCTCCCTATCTCTGTAACCTCCTCCAGCCCCTACAACCCTCCCTATCTCTGTAACCTCCTCCAGCCCCTACAACCCTCCCTATCTCTGTAACCTCCTCCAGCCCCCTACAACCCTCCCTATCTCTGTAACCTCCTCCAGCCGCCAACAACCCTCCCTATCTCTGTAACCTCCTCCAGCCCCGACAACCCTCCCTATCTCTGTAACCTCCCCCAGTCCCTACACCCCTCCCTATCTCTGTCACCTCCTCCAGCCCCTACAGCCCTCCCCATCTCTGTAACCTCCTCCAGCCCCGACAACCCTCCCTATCTCTAACCTCCTCCCGCCCCTACCACCCTCACTATCTCTGTAACCTCCTCCAGCCCCCTACAACCCTCCCGATCTCTGTAACCTCCTCCAGCCCCCGACAACCCTCCCTATCTCTGTAACCTCCTCCAGTCCCTACAACCCTCCCTATCTCTAACCTCCTCCAGCCTCCTACGACCCTCCCTATCTCTAACCTCCTCCAGCCCCTACAACCCTCCCTATCTCTGTAACCTTCTCCAGCCCCCTACAACCCTCCCTATCTCTGCGGGAAGAGGTCCTACAAGCAGAATTTAGGGAGCTAGGAGCTAAATTAAAAAGTAGGACCTCTGAGGTAGTAATCTCTGGATTGCTACCAGGGCCACGTGCTAATCAGAATAGAGAGAACAGGATAGTGAGATTGAATACGTGGCTTGAGCAGTGGTGCAGGAGGGAGGGATTCAAATACCTGAGGCATTGGAACCAGTTCTGGGGGAAGTGGGACCTGTACAAAAGGGACAGTCTGCACTTGGGCAGGACTGGAACCGATGTCCTCGGGGTAATATTTGCTAAAGCAGTTCGGGAGGATTTAAACTAATATGGCAGGGGAATGGGAACCTATGTAGCGAAACAGGGGGAAGTAATCTGCAGTCAGAAAAAAATGTTAGAAGGGTGAGAAACAATAGGGGAAGGCCGAGTAAACAAAGGCAAGAAACACAAAGTGCCATACTAAATCATAAGTCTAAAAGGACAAAGGATGTTAATAAAACAAGCCTAAAGGCTCTGTGTCTTAATGCAAGGAGTATCCGTAATAAGGTGGATGAATTGACTGTGCAAATAGATGTTAACGGATACGATGTGATTGGGATTACAGAGACGTGGCTCCAGAACAATCAAGGCTGGGAACTGAACATCCAGGGGTATTCAACATTCAGAAAGGATAGAATAAAAGGAAAAGGGGGTGGGGTAGCATTGCTGGTTAAAGAGGAGATTAATGCAATAGCTAGGAAGGACATCAGCTTGGAGGATGTGGAATCAATATGGGTTGAGCTGCAGAACACCAAAGGGCAGAAAACGTTAGTGGGAGTTGTGTACAGACCTCCAAACAGCAGTAGTGAGGTGGGGGAGGGTATGAAACAGGAAATCAGAGGTGCGTGCCAAAAAGGCACGGCAGTTATCATGGGTGACTTTAATATGCATATAGATTGGGCTACTCAAACTGGAAGCAATACGGTGGAGGAGGATTTCCTGGAGTGTTTAAGGGATGGTTTCCTAAACCAATATGTTGAGGAACCAACTCGAGGGGAGGCCATCCTGGACTGGGTGTTGTGTAATGAGGAAGGACTAATCAGCAATCTTGTGGTACGAGGCCCCCTGGGGAAGAGTGACCATAGTATGGTGGAGTTCTACATTAGGATGGAGAAGGAAACAGTTAAGTCAGAGACCATGGTCCAGAACTTAAATAAGGGCAACTTTGAGGGTATGAGGCGTGAATTGGCGAGGTTAAATTGGCAAGCGATATTTAAGGGGCTATCAGTGGAAGGGCAATGGCAGACATTTAGAGATCGCATGGATGAACTACAAAAATTGTACATCCCGGTCTGGCGTAAAAATAAAAAAGGGAAGGTGGCTCAACCATGGCTAACAAGGGAAATCAGGGATAGTATTAAAACCAAGGAAGTTGCATACAAATTGGCCAGAAGTAGCAGCAAACCCGGGGACTGGGAGAACTTCAAAACTCAGCAGAGGAGGACGAAGGGTTTGATTAGGGCAGGGAAAATAAAATATGAAAGGAAGCTTGCAGAGAACATTAAAATGGACAGCAAAAGCTTCTATAAATATGTAAAAAGAAAGAGGTTAGTAAAAACAAACGTAGGTCCCCTGCAGTCGGAAACAGGGCAAGTCGTAATGGGGAACAAGGAAATGGCAGATCAATTGAACAAGTACTTTGGTTCGGTGTTTACTGTGGAGGACACACACAACCTGCCGGAAATAAAAGGGGTCAGAGGATCTGGTAAGAGGGAGGAGCTGAGGGAAATCCTTATTAGTCGGGAAAAGGTATTGGGAAAATTGATGGGACTGAAGGCTGAAAAATCCCCGGGGCCTGATGGTCTGCATCCCAGAGTACTTAAGGAGGTGGCCTTGGAAATAGTGGATGCATTGACGATCATTTTCCAACATTCCTTAGACTCTGGATCAGTTCCGATGGAGTGGAGGGTGGCCAATGTAACCCCTCTTTTTAAAAAAGGAGGGAGGGAGAAAGCAGGGAATTATAGACCGGTCAGCCTGACATCGGTTGTGGGTAAAATGATGGAAGCAATTATTAAAGATGTCATAACAGACCATTTGGAAAGTGGCGACATGATAGGTCCAAGTCAGCATGGATTTGTGAAAGGGAAATCATGCTTGACAAATCTTCTGGAATTTTTTGAGGATGTTTCCAATAGGGTGGACAGGGGGGAACCAGTAGATGTGGTGTATTTGGACTTTCAGAAGGCCTTCGACAAGGTTCCACACAAGAGATTGGTGAGCAAAGTTAAAGCACATGGGATTGGGGGTAATGTGTTGACGTGGATTGAGAACTGGTTGGCACACAGGAAACAAAGAGTAGGAGTAAATGGGTACTTTTCAGAATGGCAGGCAGTGACCAGCGGGGTACCGCAGGGTTCGGTGCTGGGACCCCAGCTGTTTACATTATATATTAATGATTTGGACGAAGGGATTAAATGTAATATCTCCAAATTTGCGGATGACACTAAATTGGGAGGCAGTGTGAACAATGAGGAGGATGCTAGGAGGCTACAGAGTGACTTGGACAGGTTGGGTGAATGGGCAAATGTATGGCAGATGAAGTACAATGTGGATAAATGTGAGGTTATCCACTTTGGTGGTAAAAATAGAGAGGCGGACTATTACCTGAATGGTGGCAGATTAGGGAAAGGGGAGGTGCAACGAGACCTGGGCATCATGGTACATCAGTCATTGAAGGTGGGTATGCAAGTGCAGCAGGCAGTCAAGAAAGCAAACGGAATGATGGCCTTCATAGTAAGGGGATTTGAGTACAGGAGTAGGGAGGTGATGCTGCAGTTGTACAGGGCCTTGGTGAGGCCACACCTGGAGTATTGTGCGCAGTTTTGGTCTCCTAACTTAAGTAAGGACATTCTTGCTATTGAGGGAGTGCAGCGAAGGTTCACTAGATTGATTCCTGGGATGGCCGGACTGACATATCAAGAAAGATTGGGTCAACTGAACTTGTATCCTCTGGAGTTCAGAAGAATGAGGGGGGATCTTATAGAGACATTTAAAATCCTGACTGGTTTAGACAAATTAGATGCGGGCAGAATGTTCCCAATGGTAGGGAAAACTAGAACCAGGGGTCACAGTCTAAGGATTAAGGGGAAGCCATTTAGGACTGAGCTGAGGAGGAACTTCTTCACCCAGAGAGTGGTGAATCTATGGAATTCTCTTCCACAGAAGGTTGTTGAGGCCAGTTCGCTAAATATATTCAAAAGGGAGTTAGATATAACACTCACAACTAGGGGGATCAAGGGGTATGGCGAGAAAGCAGGAATGGGGTACTGAGGTAGCATGTTCAGCCATGAACGCATTGAATGGCGGTGCAGGCTCGAAGGACCGAATGGTCTCCTCCTGTACCTATTTTTTCTATGTTTAACCTCCTCCAGCCCCTACAACCCTCCCTATCTCTGTAACCTCCTCCAGCCCCGACAACTCTCCCTTTCTCTGTAACCTCCTCCAGCCCCTACAACCCTCCCTATCTCTAACCTCCTCCAGCCCCGACAACCCTCCCTATCTCTGTAACCTCCTCCAGCCCCCGACAACCCTCCCTATCTCTTAAAATCCTCCAGCCCCTACAACCCTCCCTATCTCGAACCTCCTCCAGCCCCTACAACCCTCCCTATCTCTGTAACCTCCTCCAGCCCCGACAACCCTCCCTATCTCTGTAACCTCCTCCTGCCCCTACAACCCTCCCTATCTCTGTAACCTCCAGCCCCGACAACCCTCCCGATCTCTGTAACCTCCTCCAGCCCCTACAACCCTCCCTATCTCTGTAACCTCCTCCAGCCCCCTACAACCCTCCCTATCTCTGTAACCTCCTCCAGCCGCTACAACCCTCCCTATCTCTGTAACCTGCTCCAGCCCCGACAACCCTCCCTGTCTCTAACCTCCTCCAGCCCCTACAACCCTCCCTATCTCTGTAACCTCCTCCAGTCGCTACAACCCTCCCTATCTCTGTAACCTCCTCCAGCCCCGACAACCCTCCCTATCTCTGTAACCTCCTCCAGCCCCTACAACCCTCCCTGTCTCTGTAACCTCCTCCAGCCCCTACAACCCTCCCTATCTCTGTAACCTCCTCCAGCCCCTACAACCCTCCCTATCTCTGTAACCTCCTCCAGCCCCCTACAACCCTCCCTATCTCTGTAACCTCCTCCAGCCCCTACAACCCTCCCTATCTCTGTAACCTCCTCCAGCCCCTACAACCCTCCCTATCTCTGTAACCTCCTCCAGCCCCTACAACCCTCCCTATCTCTGTAACCTCCTCCAGCCCCCTACAACCCTCCCTATCTCTGTAACCTCCTCCAGCCCCTACAACCCTCCCTATCTCTGTAACCTCCTCCAGCCCCCTACAACCCTCCTATCTCTGTAACCTCCTCCAGCCCCCTACAACCCTCCCTATCTCTGTAACCTCCTCCAGCCCCCTACAACCCTCCCTATCTCTGTAACCTCCTCCAGCCCCCTACAACCCTCCCTATCTCTGTAACCTCCTCCAGCCCCCTACAACCCTCCCTATCTCTGTAACCTCCTCCAGCCCCTACAACCCTCCCTATCTCTGTAACCTCCTCCAGCCCCTACAACCCTCCTATCTCTGTAACCTCCTCCAGCCCCTACAACCCTCCCTATCTCTGTAACCTCCTCCAGCCCCTACAACCCTCCCTATCTCTGTAACCTCCTCCAGCCCCCTACAACCCTCCCTATCTCTGTAACCTCCTCCAGCCCCTACAACCCTCCCTATCTCTGTAACCTCCTCCAGCCCCTACAACCCTCCCTATCTCTGTAACCTCCTCCAGCCCCGACAACCCTCCCTATCTCTGTAACCTCCTCCAGCCCCTACAACCCTCCCTATCTCTGTAACCTCCTCCAGCCCCGACAACCCTCCCTATCTCTGTAACCTCCTCCAGCCCCTACAACCCTCCCTATCTCTGTAACCTCCTCCAGCCCCTACAACCCTCCCTATCTCTGTAACCTCCTCCAGCCCCTACAACCCTCCCTATCTCTGTAACCTCCTCCAGCCCTACAACCCTCCTATCTCTGTAACCTCCTCCAGCCCCTACAACCCTCCCTATCTCTGTAACCTCCTCCAGCCCCGACAACCCTCCCTATCTCTGTAACCTCCTCCAGCCCCTACAACCCTCCCTATCTCTGTAACCTCCTCCAGCCCCTACAACCCTCCCTATCTCTGTAACCTCCTCCAGCCCCTACAACCCTCCCTATCTCTGTAACCTCCTCCAGCCCCTACAACCCTCCCTATCTCTGTAACCTCCTCCAGCCCCTACAACCCTCCCTATCTCTGTAACCTCCTCCAGCCCCTACAACCCTCCCTATCTCTGTAACCTCCTCCAGCCCCCTACAACCCTCCCTATCTCTGTAACCTCCTCCAGCCCCTACAACCCTCCCTATCTCTGTAACCTCCTCCAGCCCCCGACAACCCTCCCTATCTCTGTAACCTCCTCCAGCCCCTACAACCCTCCCTATCTCTGTAACCTCCTCCAGCCCCTACAACCCTCCCTATCTCTGTAACCTCCTCCAGCCCCTACAACCCTCCCTATCTCTGTAACCTCCTCCAGCCCCGACAACCCTCCCTATCTCTGTAACCTCCTCCAGCCCCTACAACCCTCCCTATCTCTGTAACCTCCTCCAGCCCCTACAACCCTCCCTATCTCTGTAACCTCCTCCAGCCCCGACAACCCTCCCTATCTCTAACCTCCTCCAGCCCCTACAACCCTCACTATCTCTGTAACCTCCTCCAGCCCCTACAACCCTCCCGATCTCTGTAACCTCCTCCAGCCCCCGACAACCCTCCCTATCTCTGTAAGCTCCTCCAGCCCCTACAACCCTCCCTATTTCTGTAACCTCCTCCAGCCCCTACAACCCTCCCTATCTCTGTAACCTCTCCAGCCCCCTACAACCCTCCCTGTCTCTGTAACCTCCTCCAGCCCCTACAACCCTCCCTATCTCTGTAACCTCCTCCAGCCCCTACAACTCTCCCTATCTCTGTAACCTCCTCCAGCCCCCTACAACCCTCCCTATCTCTGTAACCTCCTCCAGCCCCTACAACCCTCCCTATCTCTGTAACCTCCTCCAGCCCCTACAACCCTCCCTATCTCTGTAACCTCCTCCAGCCCCTACAACCCTCCCTATCTCTGTAACCTCCTCCAGCCCCTACAACCCTCCTATCTCTGTAACCTCCTCCAGCCCCTACAACCCTCCCTATCTCTGTAACCTCCTCCAGCCCCTACAACCCTCCCTATCTCTGTAACCTCCTCCAGCCCCTACAACCCTCCCTATCTCTGTAACCTCCTCCAGCCCCTACAACCCTCCCTATCTCTGTAACCTCCTCCAGCCCCCTACAACCCTCCCTATCTCTGTAACCTCCTCCAGCCCCTACAACCCTCCCTATCTCTGTAACCTCCTCCAGCCCCGACAACCCTCCCTATCTCTGTAACCTCCTCCAGCCCCTACAACCCTCCCTATCTCTGTAACCTCCTCCAGCCCCTACAACCCTCCCTATCTCTGTAACCTCCTCCAGCCCCGACAACCCTCCCTATCTCTGAAAATCCTCCAGCCCCTACAACCCTCCCTATCTCGAACCTCCTCCAGCCCCTACAACCCTCCCTATCTCTGTAACCTCTCCAGCCCCCTACAACCCTCCCTATCTCTGTAACCTCCTCCAGCCCCTACAACCCTCCCTATCTCTGTAACCTCCTCCAGCCCCCTACAACCCTCCCTATCTCTGTAACCTCCTCCAGCCCCCTACAACCTTCCCTATCTCTAACCTCCTCCAGCCCCGACAACCCTCCCTATCTCTGTAACCTCCTCCAGCCCCCTACAACCCTCCCTATCTCTGAAACTCCTCCAGCCCCTACAACCCTCCCTATCTCGAACCTCCTCCAGCCCCTTACACCCTCCCTATCTCTGTAACCTCTCCAGCCCCTACAACCCTCCCTATCTCTGTAACCTCCTCCAGCCCCTACAACCCTCCCTATCTCTGTGACCTCCTCCAGCCCCGACAACCCTCCCTATCTCTGTAACCTCCTCCAGCCCCTACAACCCTCCCTATCTCTGAAACTCCTCCAGCCCCTACAACCCTCCCTATCTCGAACCTCCTCCAGCCCCTTTCACCCTCCCTATCTCTGTAACCTCCTCCAGCCCCCTACAACCCTCCCTATCTCTGTAACCTCCTCCAGCCCCTACAACCCTCCCTATCTCTGTAACCTCCTCAGCCCCTACAACCCTCCCTATCTCTGTAACCTCCTCCAGCCCCTACAACCCTCCCTATCTCTGTAACCTCCTCCAGCCCCCTACAACCCTCCCTATCTCTGTAACCTCCTCCAGCCCCGACAACCCTCCCTATCTCTGTAACCTCCTCCAGCCCCTACAACCCTCCCTATCTCTAACCTCCTCCAGCCCCTTCACCCTCCCTATCTCTGTAACCTCCTCCAGCCCCCTACAACCCTCCCTATCTCTGTAACCTCCTCCAGCCCCTACAACCCTCCCTATCTCTGTAACCTCCTCCAGCCCCCGACAACCCTCCCTATCTCTGTAACCTCCTCCAGCCCCCTACAACCCTCCCTATCTCTGTAACTCCTCCAGCCCCTACAACCCTCCCTATCTCTGAACCTCCTCCAGCCCCTTCAACCCTCCCTATCTCTGTAACCTTCTCCAGCCCCCTACAACCCTCCCTATCTCTGTAACCTCCTCCAGCCCCCTACAACCCTCCCTATCTCTGTAACCTCCAGCCGCTACAACCCTCCCTATCTCTGTAACCTCCTCCAGCCCCTACAACCCTCCCTATCTCTGTAACCTCCTCCAGCCCCCTACAACCTTCCCTATCTCTGTAACCTCCTCCAGCCCCTACAACCCTCCCTATCTCTGTAACCTCCTCCAGCCCCTACAACCCTCCCTATCTCTAACCTCCTCCAGCCCCGATAACCCTCCCTATCTCTGTAACCTTCTCCAGCCCCCTACAACCCTCCCTATCTCTGTAACCTCCTCCAGCCCCCTACAACCCTCCCTATCTCTGTAACCTCCTCCAGCCGCCGACAACCCTCCCTATCTCTGTAACCTCCTCCAGCCCCCTACAACCCCCCTATCTCTGTAACCTCCTACAGCCCTCCCCATCTCTGTAACCTCCTCCAGCCCGCTACTACTCTCCCTATCTCTGTAACCTCCTCCAGCCCCGACAACCCTCCCTATCTCTAACCTTCTCCCGCCCCTACCACCCTCACTATCTCTGTAACCTCCTCCAGCCCCCGACACCCCTCCCTATCTCTGTAACCTCCTCCAGCCCCCGACAACCCCCTCTATCTCTGTAACCTCCTCCAGCCCCCAACAACCCTCCCTATCTATGGAACCTCCTCCAGCCCCCGACAACCCTCTCTATCTCTGTAACCTCCTCCAGCCCCCGACAACCCTCCCTATCTCTGTAACCTCCTCCAGCCCCCTGCAACCCTCTCTATCTCTGGAACCTCCTCCAGCCGCCTACAACCCTCCCTATCTCTGTAACCTCCTCCAGCCCCTGCAACCCTCCCTATCTCTGTAACCTCCTCCAGCCCCTACAACCCTCCCTATCTCTGTAACCTCCTCCAGCCCCTACAACCCTCCCTATCTCTGTAACCTCCTCCAGCCCCCTACAACCCTCCCTATCTCTGTAACCTCCTCCAGCCCCTACAACCCTCCCTATCTCTGTAACCTCCTCCAGCCCCTACAACCCTCCCTATCTCTGTAACCTCCTCCAGCCCC
The DNA here is from genome assembly GCA_030390025.1 of Squalus acanthias. Classification (NCBI taxonomy): domain Eukaryota; kingdom Metazoa; phylum Chordata; class Chondrichthyes; order Squaliformes; family Squalidae; genus Squalus; species Squalus acanthias. The sequence continues at coordinate 64,148 of JASTWF010001455.1, forward strand.
TACAACCCTCCCTATCTCTGTAACCTCCTCCAGCCCCCTACAACCCTCCCTATCTCTGTAACCTCCTCCAGCCCCTACAACCCTCCCTATCTCTGTAACCTCCTCCAGCCCCTACAACCCTCCCTATCTCTGTAACCTCCTCCAGCCCCCTACAACCCTCCCTATCTCTGTAACCTCCTCCAGCCCCTACAACCCTCCCTATCTCTGTAACCTCCTCCAGCCCCTACAACCCTCCCTATCTCTGTAACCTCCTCCAGCCCCTACAACCCTCCCTATCTCTGTAACCTCCTCCAGCCCCTACAACCCTCCCTATCTCTGTAACCTCCTCCAGCCCCTACAACCCTCCCTATCTCTGTAACCTCCTCCAGCCCCTACAACCCTCCCTATCTCTGTAACCTCCTCCAGCCCCTACAACCCTCCCTATCTCTGTAACCTCCTCCAGCCCCTACAACCCTCCCTATCTCTGTAACCTCCTCCAGCCCCTACAACCCTCCCTATCTCTGTAACCTCCTCCAGCCCCTACAACCCTCCCTATCTCTGTAACCTCCTCCAGCCCCCTACAACCCTCCCTATCTCTGTAACCTCCTCCAGCCCCTACAACCCTCCCTATCTCTGTAACCTCCTCCAGCCCCTACAACCCTCCCTATCTCTGTAACCTCCTCCAGCCCCTACAACCCTCCCTATCTCTGTAACCTCCTCCAGCCCCTACAACCCTCCCTATCTCTGTAACCTCCTCCAGCCCCTACAACCCTCCCTATCTCTGTAACCTCCTCCAGCCCCTACAACCCTCCCTATCTCTGTAACCTCCTCCAGCCCCTACAACCCTCCCTATCTCTGTAACCTCCTCCAGCCCCTACAACCCTCCCTATCTCTGTAACCTCCTCCAGCCCCTACAACCCTCCCTATCTCTGTAACCTCCTCCAGCCCCTACAACCCTCCCTATCTCTGTAACCTCCTCCAGCCCCTACAACCCTCCCTATCTCTGTAACCTCCTCCAGCCCCTACAACCCTCCCTATCTCTGTAACCTCCTCCAGCCCCTACAACCCTCCCTATCTCTGTAACCTCCTCCAGCCCCTACAACCCTCCCTATCTCTGTAACCTCCTCCAGCCCCCTACAACCCTCCCTATCTCTGTAACCTCCTCCAGCCCCTACAACCCTCCCTATCTCTGTAACCTCCTCCAGCCCCTACAACCCTCCCTATCTCTGTAACCTCCTCCAGCCCTACAACCCTCCCTATCTCTGTAACCTCCTCCAGCCCCTACAACCCTCCCTATCTCTGAAACCTCCTCCAGCCCCTACAACCCTCCCTATCTCGAACCTCCTCCAGCCCCTACAACCCTCCCTATCTCTGTAACCTCCTCCAGCCCCCTACAACCCTCCCTATCTCTGTAACCTCCTCCAGCCCCTACAACCCTCCCTATCTCTGTAACCTCCTCCAGCCCCGACAACTCTCCCTATCTCTGTAACCTCCTCCAGCCCCCTACAACCCTCCCCATCTCTGTAACCTCCTCCAGCCCCTAAAACCCTCCCTATCTCTGTAACCTCCTCCAGCCCCTACAACCCTCCCGATCTCTGTAACCTCTCCAGCCCCGACAACCCTCCCTATCTCTGAAACTCCTCCAGCCCCTACAACCCTCCCTATCTCTGTAACCTCCTCCAGCCCCCTACAACCCTCCCTATCTCTAACCTCCAGCCCCCGACAACTCTCCCTATCTCTAACCTCCTCCAGCCCCGACAACCCTCCCTATCTCTGTAACCTCCTCCAGCCCCCTACAACCCTCCCTATCTCTGTAACCTCCTCCAGCCCCTACAACCCTCCCTATCTCTGTAACCTCCTCCAGCCCCTACAACCTCCCTATCTCTGTAACCTCCTCCAGCCCCTACAACCCTCCCTATCTCTGTAACCTCCTCCAGCCCCGACAACCCTCCCTATCTCTGTAACCTCCTCCAGCCCCTACAACCCTCCCTATCTCTGTAACCTCCTCCAGCCCCTACAACCCTCCCTATCTCTGTAACCTCCTCCAGCCCCTACAACCCTCCCTATCTCTGTAACCTCCTCCAGCCCCTACAACCCTCCCTATCTCTGTAACCTCCTCCAGCCCCTACAACCTCCCTATCTCTGTAACCTCCTCCAGCCCCTACAACCCTCCCTATCTCTGTAACCTCCTCCAGCCCCTACAACCCTCCCTATCTCTGTAACCTCCTCCAGCCCCGACAACCCTCCCTATCTCTGTAACCTCCTCCAGCCCCTACAACCCTCCCCATCTCTGTAACCTCCTCCAGCCCGCTACTACACTCCCTATCTCTGTAACCTCCTCCCGCCCCTACCACCCTCACTATCTCTGCAGCCCCCGACAACCCTCCCTATCTCTGTAACCTCCGACAGCCCTCCCTATCTCTGTAACCTCCTCCAGCCCCGACCACCCTCCCTATCTCTGAACCTCCTCCCGCCCCGACCACCCTCACTATCTCTGTAACATCCTCCAGCCCCCTACAACCCTCCCTGTCTCTCTAACCTCCTCCAGCCCCGACAACCCTCCCTATCTCTGTAACCTCCTCCAGCCCCCTACAACCCTCCCTATCTCTGAAAATCCTCCAGCCCCTACAACCCTCCCTATCTCGAACCTCCTCCAGCCCCTATAACCCTCCCTATCTCTGTAACCTCCTCCAGCCCCTACAACCCTCCCTATCTCTGTAACCTCCTCCAGCCCCTACAACCCTCCCTATCTCTGTGACCTCCTCCAGCCCCCTACAACCCTCCCTATCTCTGTAACCTCCTCCAGCCCCTACAACCCTCCCTATCTCTGTAACCTCCTCCAGCCCCTACAACCCTCCCTATCTCTGTAACCTCCTCCAGCCCCTACAACCCTCCCTATCTCTGTAACCTCCTCCAGCCCCTACAACCCTCCCTATCTCTGTAACCTCCTCCAGCCCCTACAACCCTCCCTATCTCTGTAACCTCCTCCAGCCCCCTACAACCCTCCCTATCTCTGTAACCTCCTCCAGCCCCTACAACCCTCCCTATCTCTGTAACCTCCTCCAGCCCCTACAACCCTCCCTATCTCTGTAACCTCCTCCAGCCCCTACAACCCTCCCTATCTCTGTAACCTCCTCCAGCCCCTACAACCCTCCCTATCTCTGTAACCTCCTCCAGCCCCCTACAACCCTCCCTATCTCTGTAACCTCCTCCAGCCCCTACAACCCTCCCTATCTCTGTAACCTCCTCCAGCCCCTACAACCCTCCCTATCTCTGTAACCTCCTCCAGCCCCCTACAACCCTCCCTATCTCTGTAACCTCCTCCAGCCCCTACAACCCTCCCTATCTCTGTAACCTCCTCCAGCCCCTACAACCCTCCCAATCTCGAACCTCCTCCAGCCCCGACAACCCTCCCCATCTCTGTAAACTCCTCCAGCCCCTACAACCCTCCCTATCTCTGTAACCTCCTCCAGCCCCTGACAACCCTCCCTATCTCTGTAACCTCCTCCAGCCCCTACAACCCTCCCTATCTCTGTAACCTCCTCCAGCCCCCTACAACCCTCCCTATCTCTGTAACCTCCTCCAGCCCCTACAACCTCCCTATCTCTGTAACCTCCTCCAGCCCCTACAACCCTCCCTATCTCTGTAACCTCCTCCAGCCGCCTACAACCCTCCCTATCTCTGTAACCTCCTCCAGCCCCTACAACCCTCCCTATCTCTGTAACCTCCTCCAGCCCCTACAACCCTCCCTATCTCTGTAACCTCCTCCAGCCCCTACAACCCTCCCTATCTCTGTAACCTCCTCCAGCCCCTACAACCCTCCCTATCTCTGTAACCTCCTCCAGCCCCTACAACCCTCCCTATCTCTGTAACCTCCTCCAGCCCCTACAACCCTCCCTATCTCTGTAACCTCCTCCAGCCCCTACAACCCTCCCTATCTCTGTAACCTCCTCCAGCCCCTACAACCCTCCCTATCTCTGTAACCTCCTCCAGCCCCTACAACCCTCCCTATCTCTGTAACCTCCTCCAGCCCCTACAACCCTCCCTATCTCTGTAACCTCCTCCAGCCCCTACAACCCTCCCTATCTCTGTAACCTCCTCCAGCCCCTACAACCCTCCCTATCTCTGTAACCTCCTCCAGCCCCTACAACCCTCCCTATCTCTGTAACCTCCTCCAGCCCCTACAACCCTCCCTATCTCTGTAACCTCCTCCAGCCCCTACAACCCTCCCTATCTCTGTAACCTCCTCCAGCCCCTACAACCCTCCCTATCTCTGTAACCTCCTCCAGCCCCTACAACCCTCCCTATCTCTGTAACCTCCTCCAGCCCCTACAAACCTCCCTATCTCTGTAACCTCCTCCAGCCCCTACAACCCTCCCTATCTCTGTAACCTCCTCCAGCCCCAACAACCCTCCCTATCTCTGTAACCTCCTCCAGCCCCCTACAACCCTCCCTATCTCTAACCTCCAGCCCCCTACAACCCTCCCTATCTCTGTAACCTCCTCCAGCCCCGACAACCCTCCCTATCTCTGTAACCTCCTCCAGCCCCGACAACCCTCCCTATCTCTGTAACCTCCTCCAGCCCCCGACAACCCTCCCTATCTCTGAAACCTCCTCCAGCCCCTACAACCCTCCCTATCTCTGTAACCTCCTCCAGCCCCTACAACCCTCCCTATCTCTGTAACCTCCTCCAGCCCCTACAACCCTCCCTATCTCTGTAACCTCCTCCAGCCCCTACAACCCTCCCTATCTCTGTAACCTCCTCCAGCCCCCTACAACCCTCCCTATCTCTGTAACCTCCTCCAGCCCCTACAACCCTCCCTATCTCTGTAACCTCCTCCAGCCCCTACAACCCTCCCTATCTCTGTAACCTCCTCCAGCCCCTACAACCCTCCCTATCTCTGTAACCTCCTCCAGCCCCTACAACCCTCCCTATCTCTGTAACCTCCTCCAGCCCCTACAACCCTCCCTATCTCTGTAACCTCCTCCAGCCCCTACAACCCTCCCTATCTCTGTAACCTCCTCCAGCCCTACAACCCTCCCTATCTCTGTAACCTCCTCCAGCCCCTACAACCCTCCCTATCTCTGTAACCTCCTCCAGCCCCTACAACCCTCCCTATCTCTGTAACCTCCTCCAGCCCCTACAACCCTCCCTATCTCTGTAACCTCCTCCAGCCCCTACAACCCTCCCTATCTCTGTAACCTCCTCCAGCCCCTACAACCCTCCCTATCTCTGTAACCTCCTCCAGCCCCTACAACCCTCCCTATCTCTGTAACCTCCTCCAGCCCCTACAACCCTCCCTATCTCTGTAACCTCCTCCAGCCCCTACAACCCTCCCTATCTCTGTAACCTCCTCCAGCCCCTACAACCCTCCCTATCTCTGTAACCTCCTCCAGCCCCTACAACCCTCCCTATCTCTGTAACCTCCTCCAGCCCCTACAACCCTCCCTATCTCTGTAACCTCCTCCAGCCCCTACAACCCTCCCTATCTCTGTAACCTCCTCCAGCCCCTACAACCCTCCCTATCTCTGTAACCTCCTCCAGCCCCTACAACCCTCCCTATCTCTGTAACCTCCTCCAGCCCCTACAACCCTCCCTATCTCTGTAACCTCCTCCAGCCCCTACAACCCTCCCTATCTCTGTAACCTCCTCCAGCCCCTACAACCCTCCCTATCTCTGTAACCTCCTCCAGCCCCTACAACCCTCCCTATCTCTGTAACCTCCTCCAGCCCCTACAACCCTCCCTATCTCTGTAACCTCCTCCAGCCCCTACAACCCTCCCTATCTCTGTAACCTCCTCCAGCCCCCTACAACCCTCCCTATCTCTGTAACCTCCTCCAGCCCCTACAACCCTCACTATCTCTGTAACCTCCTCCAGCCCCCTACAACCCTCCCTATCTCTGTAACCTCCTCCAGCCCCTACAACCCTCCCTATCTCTGTAACCTCCTCCAGCCCCCTACAACCCTCCCTATCTCTGTAACCTCCTCCAGCCCCTACAACCCTCCCTATCTCTGTAACCTCCTCCAGCCCCTACAACCCTCCCTATCTCTGTAACCTCCTCCAGCCCCGACAACCCTCCCTATCTCTGTAACCTCCTCCAGCCCCTACAACCCTCCCTATCTCTGTAACCTCCTCCAGCCCCCTACAACCCTCCCTATCTCTGTAACCTCCTCCAGCCCCCTACAACCCTCCCTATCTCTGTAACCTCCTCCAGCCCCTACAACCCTCCCTATCTCTGTAACCTCCTCCAGCCCCCTACAACCCTCCCTATCTCTGTAACCTCCTCCAGCCCCTACAACCCTCCCTATCTCTGTAACCTCCTCCAGCCCCTACAACCCTCCCTATCTCTGTAACCTCCTCCAGCCCCTACAACCCTCCCTATCTCTGTAACCTCCTCCAGCCCCTACAACCCTCCCTATCTCTGTAACCTCCTCCAGCCCCTACAACCCTCCCTATCTCTGTAACCTCCTCCAGCCCCTACAACCCTCCTATCTCTGTAACCTCCTCCAGCCCCTACAACCCTCCCTATCTCTGTAACCTCCTCCAGCCCCTACAACCCTCCCTATCTCTGTAACCTCCTCCAGCCCCTACAACCCTCCCTATCTCTGTAACCTCCTCCAGCCCCTACAACCCTCCCTATCTCTGTAACCTCCTCCAGCCCCTACAACCCTCCCTATCTCTGTAACCTCCTCCAGCCCCTACAACCCTCCCTATCTCTGTAACCTCCTCCAGCCCCTACAACCCTCCCTATCTCTGTAACCTCCTCCAGCCCCTACAACCCTCCCTATCTCTGTAACCTCCTCCAGCCCCTACAACCCTCCCTATCTCTGTAACCTCCTCCAGCCCCTACAACCCTCCCTATCTCTGTAACCTCCTCCAGCCCCTACAACCCTCCCTATCTCTGTAACCTCCTCCAGCCCCTACAACCCTCCCTATCTCTGTAACCTCCTCCAGCCCCTACAACCCTCCCTATCTCTGTAACCTCCTCCAGCCCCTACAACCCTCCCTATCTCTGTAACCTCCTCCAGCCCCTACAACCCTCCCTATCTCTGTAACCTCCTCCAGCCCCTACAACCCTCCCTATCTCTGTAACCTCCTCCAGCCCCTACAACCCTCCCTATCTCTGTAACCTCCTCCAGCCCCTACAACCCTCCCTATCTCTGTAACCTCCTCCAGCCCCTACAACCCTCCCTATCTCTGTAACCTCCTCCAGCCCCTACAACCCTCCCTATCTCTGTAACCTCCTCCAGCCCCTACAACCCTCCCTATCTCTGTAACCTCCTCCAGCCCCTACAACCCTCCTATCTCTGTAACCTCCTCCAGCCGCCTACAACCCTCCCTATCTCTGTAACCTCCTCCAGCCCCTACAACCCTCCCTATCTCTGTAACCTCCTCCAGCCCCTACAACCCTCCCTATCTCTGTAACCTCCTCCAGCCCGCTACAACCCTCCCTATCTCTGTAACCTCCTCCAGCCCCTACCACCCCTCTCTGTAACCTCCTCCAGCCCGACAACCCTCCCTATCTCTGTAACCTCCTCCAGCCCCCGACAGCCCTCCCTATCTCTGTAACCTCCTCCAGCCCCTACCACCCTCCCTATCTCTGTAACCTCCTCCCGCCCCTACAACCCTCCCTATCTCTGTAACCTCCTCCAGCCCCTACAACCCTCCCTATCTCTGCTAACCTCCTCCAGCCCCGACAACCCTCCCTATCTCTGTAACCTCCTCCAGCCCCTACAACCCTCCCTATCTCTGTAACCTCCTCCAGCCCCTACAACCCTCCCTATCTCTGTAACCTCCTCCAGCCCCCTACAACCCTCCCTATCTCTGTAACCTCCTCCAGCCCCTACAACCCTCCCTATCTCTGTAACCTCCTCCAGCCCCTACAACCCTCCCTATCTCTGTAACCTCCTCCAGCCCCTACAACCCTCCCTATCTCTGTAACCTCCTCCAGCCCCCTACAACCCTCCCTATCTCTGTAACCTCCTCCAGCCCCTACAACCCTCCCTATCTCTGTAACCTCCTCCAGCCCCTACAACCCTCCCTATCTCTGTAACCTCCTCCAGCCCCGACAACCCTCCCTATCTCTGTAACCTCCTCCAGCCCCTACAACCCTCCCTATCTCTAACCTCCAGCCCCTACAACCCTCCCTATCTCTTAACCTCCTCCAGCCCCGACAACCCTCCCTATCTCTGTAACCTCCTCCAGCCCCTACAACCCTCCCTATCTCTGTAACCTCCTCCAGCCCCGACAACCCTCCCTATCTCTGTAACCTCCTCCAGCCCCTACAACCCTCCCTATCTCTGTAACCTCCTCCAGCCCCTACAACCCTCCCTATCTCTGTAACCTCCTCCAGCCCCTACAACCCTCCCTATCTCTGTAACCTCCTCCAGCCCCTACAACCCTCCCTATCTCTGTAACCTCCTCCAGCCCCCTACAACCCTCCCTATCTCTGTAACCTCCTCCAGCCCTACAACCCTCCCTATCTCTGTAACCTCCTCCAGCCCCTACAACCCTCCCTATCTCTGTAACCTCCTCCAGCCCCCTACAACCCTCCCTATCTCTGTAACCTCCTCCAGCCCCTACAACCCTCCCTATCTCTGTAACCTCCTCCAGCCCCTACAACCCTCCCTATCTCTGTAACCTCCTCCAGCCCCTACAACCCTCCCTATCTCTGTAACCTCCTCCAGCCCCTACAACCCTCCCTATCTCTGTAACCTCCTCCAGCCCCTACAACCCTCCCTATCTCTGTAACCTCCTCCAGCCCCCTACAACCCTCCCTATCTCTGTAACCTCCTCCAGCCCCTACAACCCTCCCTATCTCTGTAACCTCCTCCAGCCCCTACAACCCTCCCTATCTCTGTAACCTCCTCCAGCCCCTACAACCCTCCCTATCTCTGTAACCTCCTCCAGCCCCTACAACCCTCCCTATCTCTGTAACCTCCTCCAGCCCCTACAACCCTCCCTATCTCTGTAACCTCCTCCAGCCCCTACAACCCTCCCTATCTCTGTAACCTCCTCCAGCCCCTACAACCCTCCCTATCTCTGTAACCTCCTCCAGCCCCTACAACCCTCCCTATCTCTGTAACCTCCTCCAGCCCCTACAACCCTCCCTATCTCTGTAACCTCCTCCAGCCCCTACAACCCTCCCTATCTCTGTAACCTCCTCCAGCCCCTACAACCCTCCCTATCTCTGTAACCTCCTCCAGCCCCTACAACCCTCCCTATCTCTGTAACCTCCTCCAGCCCCTACAACCCTCCCTATCTCTGTAACCTCCTCCAGCCCCTACAACCCTCCCTATCTCTGTAACCTCCTCCAGCCCCGACAACCCTCCCTATCTCTGTAACCTCCTCCAGCCCCTACAACCCTCCCTATCTCTGTAACCTCCTCCAGCCCCTACAACCCTCCCTATCTCTGTAACCTCCTCCAGCCCCTACAACCCTCCCTATCTCTGTAACCTCCTCCAGCCCCTACAACCCTCCCTATCTCTGTAACCTCCTCCAGCCCCTACAACCCTCCCTATCTCTGTAACCTCCTCCAGCCCCTACAACCCTCCCTATCTCTGTAACCTCCTCCAGCCCCTACAACCCTCCCTATCTCTGTAACCTCCTCCAGCCCCTACAACCCTCCCTATCTCTGTAACCTCCTCCAGCCCCTACAACCCTCCCTATCTCTGTAACCTCCTCCAGCCCCTACAACCCTCCCTATCTCTGTAACCTCCTCCAGCCCCTACAACCCTCCCTATCTCTGTAACCTCCTCCAGCCCCCTACAACCCTCCCTATCTCTGTAACCTCCTCCAGCCCCTACAACCCTCCCTATCTCTGTAACCTCCTCCAGCCCCTACAACCCTCCCTATCTCTGTAACCTCCTCCAGCCCCTACAACCCTCCCTATCTCTGTAACCTCCTCCAGCCCCTACAACCCTCCCTATCTCTGTAACCTCCTCCAGCCCCTACAACCCTCCCTATCTCTGTAACCTCCTCCAGCCCCCTACAACCCTCCCTATCTCTGTAACCTCCTCCAGCCCCTACAACCCTCCCTATCTCTGTAACCTCCTCCAGCCCCTACAACCCTCCCTATCTCTGTAACCTCCTCCAGCCCCTACAACCCTCCCTATCTCTGTAACCTCCTCCAGCCCCTACAACCCTCCCTATCTCTGTAACCTCCTCCAGCCCCCTACAACCCTCCCTATCTCTGTAACCTCCTCCAGCCCCTACAACCCTCCCTATCTCTGTAACCTCCTCCAGCCCCTACAACCCTCCCTATCTCTGTAACCTCCTCCAGCCCCTACAACCCTCCCTATCTCGAACCTCCTCCAGCCCCTTTCACCCTCCCTATCTCTGTAACCTTCTCCAGCCCCCTACAACCCTCCCTATCTCTGTAACCTCCTCCAGCCCCCGACAAACCTCCCTATCTCTGTAACCTCCTCCAGCCCCCTACAACCCTCTCTATCTCTGTAACCTCCTCCAGCCGCCTACAACCCTCCCTATCTCTGTAACCTCCTCCAGCCCCGACAACCCTCCCTATCTCTGTAACCTCCTCCAGCCCCTACACCCCTCCCCATCTCTGTAACCTCCTCCAGCCCGCTACTACACTCCCTATCTCTGTAACCTCCTCCCGCCCCTACCACCCTCACTATCTCTGCAGCCCCCGACAACCCTCCCTATCTCTGTAACCTCCGACAGCCCTCCCTATCTCTGTAACCTCCTCCAGCCCCGACCACCCTCCCTATCTCTGGAACCTCCTCCCGCCCCGACCACCCTCACTATCTCTGTAACATCCTCCAGCCCCCTACAACCCTCCCTATCTCTGTAACCTCCTCCAGCCCCTACAACCCTCCCTATCTCTGTAACCTCCTCCAGCCCCTACAACCCTCCCTATCTCTGTAACCTCCTCCAGCCCCTACAACCCTCCCTATCTCTGTAACCTCCTCCAGCCCCTACAACCCTCCCTATCTCTGTAACCTCCTCCAGCCCCTACAACCCTCCCTATCTCTGTAACCTCCTCCAGCCCCTACAACCCTCCCTATCTCTGTAACCTCCTCCAGCCCCTACAACCCTCCCTATCTCTGTAACCTCCTCCAGCCCCTACAACCCTCCCTATCTCTGTAACCTCCTCCAGCCCCTACAACCCTCCCTATCTCTGTAACCTCCTCCAGCCCCTACAACCCTCCCTATCTCTGTAACCTCCTCCAGCCCCTACAACCCTCCCTATCTCTGTAACCTCCTCCAGCCCCTACAACCCTCCCTATCTCTGTAACCTCCTCCAGCCCCTACAACCCTCCCTATCTCTGTAACCTCCTCCAGCCCCTACAACCCTCCCTATCTCTGTAACCTCCTCCAGCCCCTACAACCCTCCCTATCTCTGTAACCTCCTCCAGCCCCTACAACCCTCCCTATCTCTGTAACCTCCTCCAGCCCCTACAACCCTCCCTATCTCTGTAACCTCCTCCAGCCCCTACAACCCTCCCTATCTCTGTAACCTCCTCCAGCCCCTACAACCCTCCCTATCTCTGTAACCTCCTCCAGCCCCTACAACCCTCCCTATCTCTGTAACCTCCTCCAGCCCCTACAACCCTCCCTATCTCTGTAACCTCCTCCAGCCCCTACAACCCTCCCTATCTCTGTAACCTCCTCCAGCCCCTACAACCCTCCCTATCTCTGTAACCTCCTCCAGCCCCTACAACCCTCCCTATCTCTGTAACCTCCTCCAGCCCCTACAACCCTCCCTATCTCTGTAACCTCCTCCAGCCCCTACAACCCTCCCTATCTCTGTAACCTCCTCCAGCCCCTACAACCCTCCCTATCTCTGTAACCTCCTCCAGCCCCCTACAACCCTCCCTATCTCTGTAACCTCCTCCAGCCCCTACAACCCTCCCTATCTCTGTAACCTCCTCCAGCCCCTACAACCCTCCCTATCTCTGTAACCTCCTCCAGCCCCTACAACCCTCCCTATCTCTGTAACCTCCTCCAGCCCCTACAACCCTCCCTATCTCTGTAACCTCCTCCAGCCCCTACAACCCTCCCTATCTCTGTAACCTCCTCCAGCCCCTACAACCCTCCCTATCTCTGTAACCTCCTCCAGCCCCTACAACCCTCCCTATCTCTGTAACCTCCTCCAGCCCCTACAACCCTCCCTATCTCTGTAACCTCCTCCAGCCCCTACAACCCTCCCTATCTCTGTAACCTCCTCCAGCCCCTACAACCCTCCCTATCTCTGTAACCTCCTCCAGCCCCTACAACCCTCCCTATCTCTGTAACCTCCTCCAGCCCCTACAACCCTCCCTATCTCTGTAACCTCCTCCAGCCCCTACAACCCTCCCTATCTCTGTAACCTCCTCCAGCCCCTACAACCCTCCCTATCTCTGTAACCTCCTCCAGCCCCTACAACCCTCCCTATCTCTGTAACCTCCTCCAGCCCCTACAACCCTCCCTATCTCTGTAACCTCCTCCAGCCCCTACAACCCTCCCTATCTCTGTAACCTCCTCCAGCCCCTACAACCCTCCCTATCTCTGTAACCTCCTCCAGCCCCTACAACCCTCCCTATCTCTGTAACCTCCTCCAGCCCCTACAACCCTCCCTATCTCTGTAACCTCCTCCAGCCCCTACAACCCTCCCTATCTCTGTAACCTCCTCCAGCCCCTACAACCCTCCCTATCTCTGTAACCTCCTCCAGCCCCTACAACCCTCCCTATCTCTGTAACCTCCTCCAGCCCCTACAACCCTCCCTATCTCTGTAACCTCCTCCAGCCCCTACAACCCTCCCTATCTCTGTAACCTCCTCCAGCCCCTACAACCCTCCCTATCTCTGTAACCTCCTCCAGCCCCTACAACCCTCCCTATCTCTGTAACCTCCTCCAGCCCCTACAACCCTCCCTATCTCTGTAACCTCCTCCAGCCCCTACAACCCTCCCTATCTCTGTAACCTCCTCCAGCCCCTACAACCCTCCCTATCTCTGTAACCTCCTCCAGCCCCTACAACCCTCCCTATCTCTGTAACCTCCTCCAGCCCCTACAACCCTCCCTATCTCTGTAACCTCCTCCAGCCCCTACAACCCTCCCTATCTCTGTAACCTCCTCCAGCCCCTACAACCCTCCCTATCTCTGTAACCTCCTCCAGCCCCTACAACCCTCCCTATCTCTGTAACCTCCTCCAGCCCCTACAACCCTCCCTATCTCTGTAACCTCCTCCAGCCCCTACAACCCTCCCTATCTCTGTAACCTCCTCCAGCCCCTACAACCCTCCCTATCTCTGTAACCTCCTCCAGCCCCTACAACCCTCCCTATCTCTGTAACCTCCTCCAGCCCCTACAACCCTCCCTATCTCTGTAACCTCCTCCAGCCCCTACAACCCTCCCTATCTCTGTAACCTCCTCCAGCCCCTACAACCCTCCCTATCTCTGTAACCTCCTCCAGCCCCTACAACCCTCCCTATCTCTGTAACCTCCTCCAGCCCCTACAACCCTCCCTATCTCTGTAACCTCCTCCAGCCCCTACAACCCTCCCTATCTCTGTAACCTCCTCCAGCCCCTACAACCCTCCCTATCTCTGTAACCTCCTCCAGCCCCTACAACCCTCCCTATCTCTGTAACCTCCTCCAGCCCCTACAACCCTCCCTATCTCTGTAACCTCCTCCAGCCCCTACAACCCTCCCTATCTCTGTAACCTCCTCCAGCCCCTACAACCCTCCCTATCTCTGTAACCTCCTCCAGCCCCTACAACCCTCCCTATCTCTGTAACCTCCTCCAGCCCCTACAACCCTCCCTATCTCTGTAACCTCCTCCAGCCCCTACAACCCTCCCTATCTCTGTAACCTCCTACACCCCTCCCTATCTCTGTAACCTCCTCCAGCCCCCTACAACCCTCCCTATCTCTGTAACCTCCTCCAGCCCCGACAACCCTCCCTATCTCTGTAACCTCCTCCAGCCCCCTACAACCCTCCCTATCTCTGTAACCTCCTCCAGCCCCTACAACCCTCCCTATCTCTGTAACCTCCTCCAGCCCCTACAACCCTCCCTATCTCTGTAACCTCCTCCAGCCCCTACAACCCTCCCTATCTCTGTAACCTCCTCCAGCCCCTACAACCCTCCCTATCTCTGTAACCTCCTCCAGCCCCTACAACCCTCCCTATCTCTGTAACCTCCTCCAGCCCCTACAACCCTCCCTATCTCTGTAACCTCCTCCAGCCCCTACAACCCTCCCTATCTCTGTAACCTCCTCCAGCCCCTACAACCCTCCCTATCTCTGTAACCTCCTCCAGCCCTACAACCCTCCCTATCTCTGTAACCTCCTCCAGCCCCTACAACCCTCCCTATCTCTGTAACCTCCTCCAGCCCCTACAACCCTCCCTATCTCTGTAACCTCCTCCAGCCCCTACAACCCTCCCTATCTCTGTAACCTCCTCCAGCCCCTACAACCCTCCCTATCTCTGTAACCTCCTCCAGCCCCTACAACCCTCCCTATCTCTGTAACCTCCTCCAGCCCCTACAACCCTCCCTATCTCTGTAACCTCCTCCAGCCCCTACAACCCTCCCTATCTCTGTAACCTCCTCCAGCCCCTACAACCCTCCCTATCTCTGTAACCTCCTCCAGCCCCTACAACCCTCCCTATCTCTGTAACCTCCTCCAGCCCCTACAACCCTCCCTATCTCTGTAACCTCCTCCAGCCCCTACAACCCTCCCTATCTCTGTAACCTCCTCCAGCCCCTACAACCCTCCCTATCTCTGTAACCTCCTCCAGCCCCTACAACCCTCCCTATCTCTGTAACCTCCTCCAGCCCCTACAACCCTCCCTATCTCTGTAACCTCCTCCAGCCCCTACAACCCTCCCTATCTCTGTAACCTCCTCCAGCCCCTACAACCCTCCCTATCTCTGTAACCTCCTCCAGCCCCTACAACCCTCCCTATCTCTGTAACCTCCTCCAGCCCCTACAACCCTCCCTATCTCTGTAACCTCCTCCAGCCCCTACAACCCTCCCTATCTCTGTAACCTCCTCCAGCCCCTACAACCCTCCCTATCTCTGTAACCTCCTCCAGCCCCTACAACCCTCCCTATCTCTGTAACCTCCTCCAGCCCCTACAACCCTCCCTATCTCTGTAACCTCCTCCAGCCCCTACAACCCTCCCTATCTCTGTAACCTCCTCCAGCCCCTACAACCCTCCCTATCTCTGTAACCTCCTCCAGCCCCTACAACCCTCCCTATCTCTGTAACCTCCTCCAGCCCCTACAACCCTCCCTATCTCTGTAACCTCCTCCAGCCCCTACAACCCTCCCTATCTCTGTAACCTCCTCCAGCCCCTACAACCCTCCCTATCTCTGTAACCTCCTCCAGCCCCCTACAACCCTCCCTATCTCTGTAACCTCCTCCAGCCCCTACAACCCTCCCTATCTCTGTAACCTCCTCCAGCCCCTACAACCCTCCCTATCTCTGTAACCTCCTCCAGCCCCTACAACCCTCCCTATCTCTGTAACCTCCTCCAGCCCCTACAACCCTCCCTATCTCTGTAACCTCCTCCAGCCCCTACAACCCTCCCTATCTCTGTAACCTCCTCCAGCCCCTACAACCCTCCCTATCTCTGTAACCTCCTCCAGCCCCTACAACCCTCCCTATCTCTGTAACCTCCTCCAGCCCCTACAACCCTCCCTATCTCTGTAACCTCCTCCAGCCCCTACAACCCTCCCTATCTCTGTAACCTCCTCCAGCCCCTACAACCCTCCCTATCTCTGTAACCTCCTCCAGCCCCTACAACCCTCCCTATCTCTGTAACCTCCTCCAGCCCCTACAACCCTCCCTATCTCTGTAACCTCCTCCAGCCCCTACAACCCTCCCTATCTCTGTAACCTCCTCCAGCCCCTACAACCCTCCCTATCTCTGTAACCTCCTCCAGCCCCTACAACCCTCCCTATCTCTGTAACCTCCTCCAGCCCCTACAACCCTCCCTATCTCTGTAACCTCCTCCAGCCCCTACAACCCTCCCTATCTCTGTAACCTCCTCCAGCCCCTACAACCCTCCCTATCTCTGTAACCTCCTCCAGCCCCTACAACCCTCCCTATCTCTGTAACCTCCTCCAGCCCCTACAACCCTCCCTATCTCTGTAACCTCCTCCAGCCCCTACAACCCTCCCTATCTCTGTAACCTCCTCCAGCCCCTACAACCCTCCCTATCTCTGTAACCTCCTCCAGCCCCTACAACCCTCCCTATCTCTGTAACCTCCTCCAGCCCCTACAACCCTCCCTATCTCTGTAACCTCCTCCAGCCCCTACAACCCTCCCTATCTCTGTAACCTCCTCCAGCCCCTACAACCCTCCCTATCTCTGTAACCTCCTCCAGCCCCTACAACCCTCCCTATCTCTGTAACCTCCTCCAGCCCCTACAACCCTCCCTATCTCTGTAACCTCCTCCAGCCCCTACAACCCTCCCTATCTCTGTAACCTCCTCCAGCCCCTACAACCCTCCCTATCTCTGTAACCTCCTCCAGCCCCTACAACCCTCCCTATCTCTGTAACCTCCTCCAGCCCCTACAACCCTCCCTATCTCTGTAACCTCCTCCAGCCCCTACAACCCTCCCTATCTCTGTAACCTCCTCCAGCCCCTACAACCCTCCCTATCTCTGTAACCTCCTCCAGCCCCTACAACCCTCCCTATCTCTGTAACCTCCTCCAGCCCCCTACAACCCTCCCTATCTCTGTAACCTCCTCCAGCCCCTACAACCCTCCCTATCTCTGTAACCTCCTCCAGCCCCTACAACCCTCCCTATCTCTGTAACCTCCTCCAGCCCCTACAACCCTCCCTATCTCTGTAACCTCCTCCAGCCCCTACAACCCTCCCTATCTCTGTAACCTCCTCCAGCCCCTACAACCCTCCCTATCTCTGTAACCTCCTCCAGCCCCTACAACCCTCCCTATCTCTGTAACCTCCTCCAGCCCCTACAACCCTCCCTATCTCTGTAACCTCCTCCAGCCCCCTACAACCCTCCCTATCTCTGTAACCTCCTCCAGCCCCTACAACCCTCCCTATCTCTGTAACCTCCTCCAGCCCCTACAACCCTCCCTATCTCTGTAACCTCCTCCAGCCCCTACAACCCTCCCTATCTCTGTAACCTCCTCCAGCCCCTACAACCCTCCCTATCTCTGTAACCTCCTCCAGCCCCTACAACCCTCCCTATCTCTGTAACCTCCTCCAGCCCCTACAACCCTCCCTATCTCTGTAACCTCCTCCAGCCCCTACAACCCTCCCTATCTCTGTAACCTCCTCCAGCCCCTACAACCCTCCCTATCTCTGTAACCTCCTCCAGCCCCGACAACCCTCCCTATCTCTGTAACCTCCTCCAGCCCCTACAACCCTCCCTATCTCTGTAACCTCCTCCAGCCCCTACAACCCTCCCTATCTCTGTAACCTCCTCCAGCCCCTACAACCCTCCCTATCTCTGTAACCTCCTCCAGCCCCTACAACCCTCCCTATCTCTGTAACCTCCTCCAGCCCCTACAACCCTCCCTATCTCTGTAACCTCCTCCAGCCCCTACAACCCTCCCTATCTCTGTAACCTCCTCCAGCCCCTACAACCCTCCCTATCTCTGTAACCTCCTCCAGCCCCTACAACCCTCCCTATCTCTGTAACCTCCTCCAGCCCCTACAACCCTCCCTATCTCTGTAACCTCCTCCAGCCCCTACAACCCTCCCTATCTCTGTAACCTCCTCCAGCCCCTACAACCCTCCCTATCTCTGTAACCTCCTCCAGCCCCTACAACCCTCCCTATCTCTGTAACCTCCTCCAGCCCCTACAACCCTCCCTATCTCTGTAACCTCCTCCAGCCCCTACAACCCTCCCTATCTCTGTAACCTCCTCCAGCCCCTACAACCCTCCCTATCTCTGTAACCTCCTCCAGCCCCTACAACCCTCCCTATCTCTGTAACCTCCTCCAGCCCCTACAACCCTCCCTATCTCTGTAACCTCCTCCAGCCCCTACAACCCTCCCTATCTCTGTAACCTCCTCCAGCCCCTACAACCCTCCCTATCTCTGTAACCTCCTCCAGCCCCTACAACCCTCCCTATCTCTGTAACCTCCTCCA
>JASTWF010001456.1:0-2500 GCA_030390025.1 Squalus acanthias
CAGGGATTTTTAGGGAATACCTTTGGTAGCCTCAAGCAAAGGAAAAAGGCAGTTGGACAAGGTGGCGCTGAGGTAATTGGATGTTGTGCGTCACCTGCATGGTGTTGTGGTTTGCTCTTGGTGTGTTCTGCATGGACTGTGTGAGCTTTACTATCAGAGCAATGGCATGGCTTTCAACATCTCATCCAAACTACTGTGCTGCCAATGTTTGTGTGTGTGAGTGTGAGAGTGTGAGTGCGTATGTCTGTGTGTGTGTGTGTGAGTATGTCTGTGTGTGTGAGAGTGAGTGTGTGTGTCTGTGAGTGTGTCTGTGTGTGTGAGAGTGTGTGTGTGTGTGAGGTGTGTGTGTGTGTGAGTCTGTGAGTGTGTGAGTGTGTGTGTGAGAGTGTGTCTGTGAGTGTGTCAGTGTGTGTGTGTGTGAGTGCGTGTGTGTGTGTCTGTGAGAGTGTGTGTGTGTGTGAGAGTGTGTGTGAGTGTGTGTGTGTCTGTGTGTGTGAGTGTCTGTGTGTTGTCTGTGTGTGAGTGTGTGTGTGTGAGTCTGTGTGTGTGAGTGTGTGTGTGTGAGTCTGTGTGTGTGTGTGTGCATGTGTGAGTGTGTCTGTGTGTGTGTCTGTGTGAGTGTGTCTGTGTGAGTGTGTGTCTGTGAGTGTGTGAGTCTGTGAGTGTGACTGTGTGTGTGTGTGTGTGAGTCTGTGTGTGTGTGTGTGTCTGTGTGAGTGTGTGTCTGAGTGTGTATGTGAGAGTGTGTGTGTGTGTTTGTGAGTGTGTGTTTGTGAGTGTGTGTGTGTGAGCGTGTGTGTGTGTGAATATGTGCGTGTGTTTGTGTGAGTGTGTGTGTGTGTGCATGTGTGAGTGTGTGTGTGTCTGTGTGTGTGTGTGTGTGTGTGTGAGTGCATGTGTGAGTGTCTGTGTGTGTGTGTGAGTGTGTGTGTGAGTGTGTGTGAGTGCATGTGAGTGTGTCTGTGTGAGTGTGTCTGTGAGTGTGTGTGTGTCTGAGTGTGCGTGTGAGAGAGTGTGTGTGGTATGTGAGAGTGTGTGTGTGTGTTTGTGCGAGTGTGTGTGTGTGTTTGTGAGTGTGTGTGTGTTTGTGAGTGTGTGAGAGTGTGTGTGTGTGTGTGTGTGAGTGTGTGAGAGTGTGTGTGTGTGTGTTTGTGAGAGTGTGTGTGAGTGTGTGTGTTTGTGAGTGTGTGAGTGTGTGTGTGTGAATATGTGCGTGTGTTTGTGTGAGTGTGTGTGTGAGTGTGTGTGTTTGTGAGTGTGTGAGTGTGTGAGTGTGTGAGTGTGTGTGTGTGGATGTGAGAGTCATAGGGCTGGATTTTCAATGACCCGTGGAGTCGGGTTTGGAGGCATGTGGGGGGTTAAAGTTGCAGATTCGGGGGTCCCGACCCCATCCCGACTCCACGCAATTTTGACAAAATCAGTCGCGGGGTTCCTGACTCCGTCCCGCCTCCAAGAGGTGGGAGAGGTCATTAAAGCCCTTAACAAGCCCTAAATTGGCTCTGTAATGCCATTTTGAAACGTTTTAGCTAGTTTCACCCTTTTCCGACGTGAAGTACGCCTGATGTGAAACACGCCAGTGAAACCTGGCGGGAGCACAAGTGGATAGCTGACTATCAGCTGCAGGTCCACTATTACAACGGAGATGTGATGAAGGTAGTAGTAGTATTAGGTCTGAAAGTCGCCTCTGATGCTGCTGCATTGAATGTCTTCAGAGACTGCCTGGCCTTTGCTGTGAGAGGACCTGGATGGAATCTTGGAATATCTCTCTCTCTCTGTCTCATGTTGCATCCGGGCAGGTTCACTCACAGCAAAGGCCAGGCAGGTCCACTCACAGCAAAAGCCAGGCAGGTCCTCTCACAGCAAAAGCCAGGCAGGGCCACTCACAGCAAAAGCCAGGCAGGGCCACTCACAGCAAAGGCCAGGCAGGTCCACTCACAGCAAAAGCCAGGCAGGTCCTCTCACAGCAAAAGCCAGGCAGGTCCTCTCACAGCAAAGGCCAGGCAGGTCCACTCACAGCAAAGGCCAGGCAGGTCCACTCACAGCAAAAGCCAGGCAGGTCCTCTCACAGCAAAGGCCAGGCAGGTCCACTCACAGCAAAGGCCAGGCAGTCTCTGCAATGATGACATCATCAGAGGCGACTTTCAGACTGAAACCACTAATTAGTTCATGGGTTCCCACATGCTGGAACTCAATTGCCCAATTAAGTGAAAATTGCATCAATCATCCACATTAATCTGGAGTCGGGGGGGGCAACACGAAATGTGGGTAACACAACCCCAACCCGACTCCAAGACAAAATCCAGCCCATAGAGTCAGCACAGAAAGAGGCCCTTCGGCCCATCGTGTCCGCGCCGGCCATCAAGCCCTGTCTATTCTAATCCCATTTTCCAGCACTTGGTCCGTAGCCTTGTATGCTATGGCGTTTCAAGTGCTCATCTAAATGCTTCTTGAATGTTGTGCGGGTTCCTGCCTCTACCACCCTTTCAGGCAGTGAGTTCCA
>JASTWF010001456.1:7500-82177 GCA_030390025.1 Squalus acanthias
AGTGTTTAGCACCGCCGCAAAACAACTGGTCAATTTCGCGAGCGGCGCTAAAATCGCCGCGCTCGGGCGCTAAGTTCCTCGTGCCCCGTTAGCGCCCCCCGCAGGCGCTAACAGGAGGCGCTAAGCAACCAAATTTTCCCCCCGATATGTTTCAATAAGATCCCCTCTCATTCTTCTAAACTCCAATGAGTATAGGCCCAACCTGCTCAACTTTTCTTCATAAGTCAACCCCTTCATCTCAGGAATCAACCTAGTGAACCTTCTCTGAACTGCCTCCAATGCAAGTATATCCCTCCTGAAATAAGGAGACCAAAACTGTACGCAGTATTCCAGGTGTGGTCTCACCAATGCCCTGTAGAGTTGTAACAGGACTTCCCTACTTTTATACTCTATTCCCTTTGCAATAAAGGCCAATATTCCATTTGCCTTCCTAATTACTTGCTGTACCTGCATGCTAACTTTTTGTGATTCATGTACAAGGACCCCCAGATCCCGCTGTACCTCAGCATTTGGTAATCTATCCCCATTTAAATGATAATTTGCTTTTTTATTTTTCCTACCAAAGTGGATAACCTTGCATTTTCCCACATTAAACTCCATCTGCCAGATTTTTGCCCACTCACTTAGCCTGTCTATATCCCTTTGGAGATTCTTTGCATCCCCCACACAATTTGCTTTCCCACCTATTTATAATGGGGAATGAGGAAATGGCAGGGAAATTCAATAAATACTTTGTTTCTGTCTTCATGGAGGAAGACACAAAAAACCTTCCAGAAATACGAGAAAATCAAGGGTGTGGTGAGAATGAGGAACTTAAAGAAATTATTATTAGTAAAAAAACAGTACTAGCAAAAGTAATGGGACTAAAAGTCGATAAATCCCAAGGACCAGATGACCTACATCCTAGGGTTTTGAAAGAGGTGGCCATTGGGATAGTGGACGCATTGGTTGTCATCTTCTAAAATCCTATAGATTCTGGAACGGTTCCTGCAGATTGGAGGATAGCAAATGTAACCCCGCTATTTAAGAAAGGAGGGAGAGAGAAAACGGGGAACTACAGACCTGTTAGCCTCACATCAGTAGTTGGGAAAATGCTGGAATCTATTATAAAGGATGCAATAACTGGGCACTTAGAAACTAATAGTAAGATTGGGCAGAGTCAACACGGATTTATGAAAGGGAAATCCTGTTTAACAAACCTATTGGCGTTCTTTGAGGATGTAACTGGTGGAGTAGACAAAGGGGAACCGGTAGATGTGGTGTATCTGGATTTTCAGAAGGCCTTCGATAAGGTCCCACACAAGAGGTTGGTGAACAAAATTAGGGCACATGGAATTGGGGGTAATATACAAGCATGGATTGAGAATTGGTTAACAGACAGAAAACAAAGAGTAGGGATAAACGGGTCTTTTTCAGGATGGCAGGCTGTGACTAGTGGGGTACCGCAAAGATCGGTGCTTGGGCCCCAGCTATTCACAATCTATATCAATGATTTGGATGAGGGGACTAAATGTAACATTTCCAAATTTGCTGATGATACAAAGCTAGGTGGCAGTGTCAGTTGCGAAGAGGATGTGAAGAGGCTTCAAGGGGATCTCGACAGGTTCAGTGAGTGGGCGAGAACATGGCAGATGGAGGCTCAGTCATTGGGTATATTCAAAACAGAAGTCGATAGATTTCTGACTAGTAAGGGCATCAAGGGATATGGCGATAGGGCCGGTGAATGGAGTTGAGGCAGAAGATCAGCCATGATCTCATTGAATGGCGGAGCAGGCTCGAAGGACCAAATGGCCTACTGCTGCTCCTATTCCTTATGTCCTTATGCCCTATCTTTGTATCATCAGCAAATTTGGCTACATTACACTCAGTCCCTTCATCCAAGTCATTAATCATAGAATCATAGAAAGTTACAGCATGGAAGGAGGCCATTTCAGCCCATCGTGTCCGTGCCGGCCAACAAAGACCTATCCAGCCTAATCCCACTTCCCAGCTCTTGGTCCGTAGCCCTGCAGGTTAGAGCATCCCAGGTGCACATCCAAGTACTTTTTAAATGTGGTTAGGGTTCCTGCCTCTACCACCCTTTCAGGCAGTGAGTTCCAGACCCCCACAACCCTCTGGGTGAAGAAATTTCCCCTCAAATCCCCTCTAAACCTTCCACCAATTACCTTAAATCTATGCCCCCTGGTATTTGACCCCTCTGCTAAGGGAAATAGGTCCTTTCTATCCACTTTATTTATGCCCCTCATAATTTTATACACCTCAATAAGGTCTCTCCTCAGCCTCCTCTGTTCCAAGGAAAACAGACCCAGCCTATCCAGTCTTTCCTCATAGCAACATCCTTGTAAATCTCCTCTGTACCCTCTCTAGTGCAATCACATCTTTCCTGTAATGTGGTGACCAGAACTGCATGCGGTACTATAGCTGAGGCCTAACTAGTGTTTTATACAGTTGAAGCATAACCCCCCCTGCTCTTGTATTCTATGCCACGGCTAATAAAGGCAAGCATTCCGTATGCCTTCTTAACCACCTTATCTACTTGGCCTGCTACCTTCAGGGATCTGTGGACATGTACTCCAAGGTCCCTTTGTTCCTGTACACTACTCAGTGTCCTACCTTTCCTTGTTAGCCCTCCCCAAATGCATTACCTCACACTTCTCCGGATTGAATTCCATTTGCCACTGTTCTGCCCACCTGACCAATTTATTGATATCTTCCTGCAGTCTACAGCTTCCTTCTTCAGTATCAACCACACAGCCGATTTTAGTATCATCTGCAAACTTCTTAATCATACTCCCTATATTCAAGTCAAGATCGTTGATATATACCACAAAAAGCAAGGGACCCGAGTACTGAGCCCTGCGGAACCCCACTGGAAACAGCCTTCCAGTCACAAAAACACCCATCAACCATTACCCTCTGCTTCCTGTCTCCGAGCCAGTTTTGAATCCAACTTGACATTTTGCCCTGGATCCCATGGACATCGTGACCAGTCTGCCATGTGGAACCTTATCAAAAGCCTTGCTAAAGTCCATATACACTACATCAAATGCACCACCCTCATCTACCCTCCTTGTTGCCTCCTCAAAAAATTCAATCAAGTTTGTCAGACACGACCTTCCCTTAACAAATCCGTGCTGACTATCCTTGATTAATCCGTGTCTTTCTAAATGAAGATATATCCTGTCCTTCAGAATTCTTTCCAATAATTTTCCCACCACTGAGGTTAGGCTGACTGTCCTGTAATTACTCGGTCTATCCTTTTCTCCCTTTTTAAACAAGGGTACCACATTAGCAGTCCTCCAGTCCTCCGGCACCACACCTGAAGCCAGAGAGGATTGAAAAATGATGGTCAGGGCCTCTGCTATTTCCTCTTTTGCTTCGCTTAACAGCCTGGGATACATTTCATCCGGGCCTGGGGATTTATCCACTTTTAAAGCTGCTAAACCCCTTAATATTTCCACTCTCACTGTTTATTTCATCTAATATTTCACACTCCTCCCCCCCGATAGCAATGTCTGCTTCGCCCCTCTCCTTTGTGAAAACAGACGCAAAGTATTCATTAAGAACCCTACCGACGTCTCCCGCCTCCACACACAGATTACCCTCATGATCTCTAATAGGCCCTACCCTTTCTTTAGTTATCCTCTTACTCTTAATATATTTATAAAACATCTTTGGGTTTTCCTTGATTTTACTTGCCAAGAATTTTTCATGCTCTTTCTTTGCTTTCCTAATATCCTTTTTAATTGCACCTCTGCACTTTCTGTACTCCTCTAAAGATTCTGCAGTATTTAGCCCTCGGTATCTGTCATACGCCTCCCTTTTTTTCTTTATCCTACCCTGTATGTCCCTAGACATCCAGGGGGCTCTAGATTTGTTAGTCCCACCTTTTTTCTTTAAGGGCACATAGTTGGTCTGAACCCTCCAGATCTCCTCCTTGAATGCCTCCCACTGCTCTGACACTGATTTACCTTCAAGTAGCTGTTTCCAGTCCACTATGGCTAAATCCCCTCTGAGCTTAGCAAAATTTGCTTTTCCCCAATTTAGAATTTTTATTCCTGGTCTATCCTTGTCCTTTCCCACAACTACCTTTAATCTAACAGAATTATGGTCACTAGCACCAAAATGCTCCCCCACTGATACGCCTTCTACCTGCCCAGCTTCATTCCCTAAAACTAAGTCCAGAACCGCCCCCTCCCTTGTTGGGCTTGCTACATACTGGCTAAAAAAGTTCTCCTGGATGCATTTTAGGAATTCCGTACCCTCTATACCCTTCACACTAATTTTATCCCAGTTAATATTGGGGTCGTTGAAATCCCCCACTATTACTGCCCTATAGTTTATGCACTTCTCAGAAATGTGTCTACATATTTGTTCTTCTATCTCCCTCTCACTGTTTGGGGGTCTGTAGTACACTCCCAGCAGTGTGATCGCCCCTTTTTTGTTTTTCAGTTCGACCCATATGGCCTCGTTTGATGATCCCTCCAACATATCATCCCTCCTCCCAGCTCTAATAGTTTCTTTAATCAATACCGCGACCCCCCCTCCCTTTTTACCTCCCTCTCTATCGCGTCTGAAAATCCTGTAACCAGGAATGTTGAGCTGCCATACCTGCCCCTCTTTCAGCCACGTCTCTGTAATAGCTATAATATCATAATCCCAAATATCTACCTGTGCCCTCAGCTCATCTGCCTTGTTCGCTATACTCCTTGCATTGAAGTATATACCATTTAGTACAGGCAAACCTCCTTGTTGACTACTATCTAGCCCTTGATTCCTCTGTCCTTCCAATTTACTTTGTACGTTTTTGTTTTCCAATTCCAGTTTTTCTTCCCTCCCTATTGACTCTATACTTAGGTTCCCATCCCCCTGCCAAGCTAGTTTAAACCCTCCCCAACAGCACTAGCAAACCCTCCCACAAGGATATTGGTCCCGTTCCCGTTTAGGTGCTACCCGTCTGGCTTGTAGAGGTCCCACCTCCCCCAGAAACGGTTCCAATTCCTCAGGAATCTAAAGCCCTCCCTCCGACACCATCTCTCCAGCCATTCATCCACTCTATCTTCCTATTTCTGAGAAGTCGCACAACACCAGGTTATAGTCCAACAGATTTATTTAAAATTACAAGCTTTCGGAGCTGTCGCCCCTTCCTCAGGTAAAGGTACCTTTACCTGACGAAGGGGCGACAGCTCCGAAAGCTTGTAATTTTAAATAAATCTGTTGGACCATAACCTGGTGTTGTGCGACTTCTCATTTTTGTCCACCCCAGTCCAACACCAGCATCTCCGCATCATGATTCCTATTTCTGAACTCACTAGCTCGTGGCACTGGGAGTAATCTGGAGATTACTACCTTTGAGGTCCTGCTTTTTAACTTCTTTCCTAGCTCCCTAAACTCTGCCTGCAGGACCTCATCCCTCTTTCTACCCATGTCGTTGGTACCGATATGGACCACGACCTCTGGCTGTTCACCCTCCCGCCTCAGAATGTCCTGCAGCTGTTCAGTGACATCCTTGACCCTGGAACCAGGGAGGCAACATACCATCCTGGAGTCACGTCTGCGGCCGCAGAAACGCCTGTCTGCTCCCCTAACTATTGAATCCCCTACCACTATTGCTCTCCCTCGCCTCTTCCCCCCCGCCTGTGCAGCTGAGCCTTCCATGGTGCTGTGGACTTGGCTCTGGCTGCACTCCCCAGAGGAACCATTGCCCTCACCAGTACTCAGCACCGAATACTGGTTGGTGAGCAAGATGGGCTCAGGGGACTCCTGCACTACCTGCCTGGTCCTCCTCTTCTGTCTGACGGTCACCCATTCCCTCTCTGCCTGCACATTCTTAAGCTGCGGGGTGACCACCTCCCGAAACGTGTTATCCATGTAGCTCTCAGCCTCACGGATGCACAGCAGTGACCGCAGCCGTCGCTCAAGCTCCGTAACCCGGTGCTCGAGCTGCTGTAGCTGGCGACACTTCCCGCACATGTGGTCGTCCAGACCACGGGAGGTGCCCAGGACTTCCCACATGGCACAGGATGTGCATTCCACGTGTGTGAGCTGCCCGGCCATACCTCGAATTAACAGACTATTTACTAACCTAGCTGGAATAAACTTAAAAACTTTAAAAAAGCCAAGTAAAAACACTGACCAGCTACTCACCAATCAGCTCCCTCCTCTTGTGCCGATGTCACTTTTGACTTCTGATGTCACTCTTTGAAAATTCTGCCAGTGCTGAGTTGGTACCGAAACCGCCGCCACCTCACCACCTCGCCACCTCGCCGCCCCTCCCAGGTCCACACCACCACCACCGCCACCTCGCCGCCCCTCCCAGGTCCACACTGTAACCACCACCACCTCGCCGCCCCTCCCAGGTCCACACCACCACCACCGCCACCTCGCCGCCCCTCCCAGGTCCACACTGTAACCACCACCACCTCGCCGCCCCTCCCAGGTCCACACTGTCACCACCACCACCTCGCCGCCCCTCCCAGGTCCACACTGTAACCACCACCACCTCGCCGCCCCTCCCAGGTCCACACCACCACCTCGCCGCCTCGCCACCTCGCCGCCCCTCCCAGGTCCACACTACCACCACCGCCGCCTCGCCGCTCCCCACTGCAGCACCC
Source organism: Squalus acanthias (assembly GCA_030390025.1). Lineage (NCBI taxonomy): Eukaryota > Metazoa > Chordata > Chondrichthyes > Squaliformes > Squalidae > Squalus > Squalus acanthias. The sequence continues at coordinate 14,115 of JASTWF010001456.1, forward strand.
CATGAGTTACATTTGCCAACCTGAAAATGACCCATTTATCCCGACTCTCTGTTTTCTGTTAGTTAGCCAAGCCTCTATGCATGGTAATATATTACCCCACAACCCCGTGAGCTCTTATCTTGTGTAGTAACCATTTATGTGGCACCTCATCGAATGCCTTCTAGAAATCCAAATACACTACATCTACTGGTTCCCCTTTATCCACCCTGCTCGTTACATCCTCAAAGAACTCCAGCAAATTTGTCAAACATGATTTCCCTTTCATAAAACCATGCTGACTCTGCCTGACTATATTAAGATTTTCTAAATGTCCTGCTATCCCTTCCTTAATGATGGACTCCAGCATTTTCCCAATGACAGATGTTAGGCGTGTGCGTGTGTGCAGTAGAGATACAGTCAGTAACACACGGCGCTGGGGGAGAGGGGTTACTGAGTGACAGTGTGAGGGAGCTGGATTACCATCAGTAGAGATTCAGTCAGTAACACAGGGCGCTGGGGGAGAGGGGTTACTGACTGACAGTGTGAGGGAGCTGGATTAACATCAGTAGAGATACAGTCAGTAACACAGGGCGCTGGGGGAGAGGGGTTACTGAGTGACAGTGTGAGGGAGCTGGATTAACATCAGTAGAGATACAGACAGTAACAGGGCGCTGGGGGGAGAGGGGTTACTGAGCGACAGTGTGAGGGAGCTGGATTAACATCAGTAGAGATACAGTCAGTAACACAGGGCGCTGGGGGAGAGGGGTTACTGAGCGACAGTGTGAGGGAGCTGGATTAACATCAGTAGAGATACAGTCAGTAACACAGGGCGCTGGGGGTGGGGTTACTGAGTGACAGTGTGAGGGAGCTGGATTAACATCAGCAGAGATACAGTCAGTAACACAGGGCACTGGGGCAGAGGGGTTACTGAGTGACAGTGTGAGGGAGCTGGATTAACATCAGTCGAGATAACGACAGTAACAGGGCGCTGGGGGGAGAGGGGTTACTGAGCGACAGTGTGAGGGAGCTGGATTAACATCAGTAGAGATACAGTCAGTAACACAGGGCGCTGGGGGAGGGGTTACTCAGTGACAGTGTGAGGTAGCTGGATTAACATCAGCAGAGATACAGTCAGTAACACAGGGCACTGGGGCAGAGGGGTTACTGAGTGACAGTGTGAGGGAGCTGGATTAACATCAGTAGAGATACAGTCAGTGACACAGGGTGCTGGGGGAGAGGGGTTACTGAGTGACAGTGTGAGGGAGCTGGATTAACATCAGCAGAGATACAGTCAGTAACAGGGTGCTGGGGGAGAGGGGTTACTGAGTGACAGTGTGAGGGAGCTGGATTAACATCAGTAGAGATACAGTCAGTAACACAGGGCGCTGGGGGAGGGGTTACTGAGTGACAGTGTGAGGGAGCTGGAGTAACATCAGTAGAGATACAGTCAGTAACACAGGGCGCAGGGGGAGAGGGGTTACTGAGCGACAGTGTGAGGGAGCTGGATTAACATCAGTAGAGATACAGTCAGTAACACAGGGCGCTGGGGGAGAGGGGTTACTGAGTGACAGTGTGAGGGAGCTGGATTAACATCAGTAGAGATACAGTCAGTAACACAGGGCACTGGGGGAGGTGTTACTGAGCAACAGTGTGAGGAAGCTGGATTAACATCAGTAGAGATACAGTCAGTGACACAGGGCGCTGGGGGAGAGGGGTTACTGAGTGACAGTGTGAGGGAGCTGGATTAACATCAGTAGAGATACAGTCACTAACACAGGGCCCTGTGGAGTGGGGTTACTGAGTGACAGTGTGAGGGAGCTGGATTAACATCAGTAGAGATTCAGTCAGTAACACAGGGCGCTGGGGGAGAGGGGTTACTGACTGACAGTGTGAGGGAGCTGGATTAACATCAGTAGAGATACAGTCAGTAACACAGGGCGCTGGGGGAGGTGTTACTGAGTGACAGTGTGAGGGAGCTGGATTAACATCAGTAGAGATACAGTCAGTAACACAGGGCGCTGGGGGAGAGGGGTTACTGAGTGACAGTGTGAGGGAGCTGGATTAACATCAGTAGAGATACAGACAGTAACAGGGCGCTGGGGGGAGAGGGGTTACTGAGCGACAGTGTGAGGGAGCTGGATTAACATCAGTAGAGATACAGTCAGTAACACAGGGCGCTGGGGAGGGGTTACTGAGTGACAGTGTGAGGGAGCTGGATTAACATCAGCAGAGATACAGTCAGTAACACAGGGCACTGGGGCAGAGGGGTTACTGAGTGACAGTGTGAGGGAGCTGGATTAACATCAGTAGAGATACAGTCAGTGACACAGGGTGCTGGGGGAGAGGGGTTACTGAGTTACAGTGTGAGGGAGCTAGATTAACATCAGTAGAGATACAGTCAGTAACACAGGGCACTGGGGCAGAGGGGTTACTGAGTGACAGTGTGAGGGAGCTGGATTAACATCAGTAGAGATACAGTCAGTGACACAGGGTGCTGGGGGAGAGGGGTTACTGAGTGACAGTGTGAGGGAGCTGGATTAACATCAGCAGAGATACAGTCAGTAACAGGGTGCTGGGGGAGAGGGGTTACTGAGTGACAGTGTGAGGGAGCTGGATTAACATCAGTAGAGATACAGTCAGTAACACAGGGCGCTGGGGGAGGGGTTACTGAGTGACAGTGTGAGGGAGCTGGAGTAACATCAGTAGAGATACAGTCAGTAACACAGGGCGCAGGGGGAGAGGGGTTACTGAGCGACAGTGTGAGGGAGCTGGATTAACATCAGTAGAGATACAGTCAGTAACACAGGGCGCTGGGGGAGAGGGGTTACTGAGTGACAGTGTGAGGGAGCTGGATTAACATCAGTAGAGATACAGTCAGTAACACAGGGCACTGGGGGAGGTGTTACTGAGCAACAGTGTGAGGAAGCTGGATTAACATCAGTAGAGATACAGTCAGTGACACAGGGCGCTGGGGGAGAGGGGTTACTGAGTGACAGTGTGAGGGAGCTGGATTAACATCAGTAGAGATACAGTCACTAACACAGGGCCCTGTGGAGTGGGGTTACTGAGTGACAGTGTGAGGGAGCTGGATTAACATCAGTAGAGATTCAGTCAGTAACACAGGGCGCTGGGGGAGAGGGGTTACTGACTGACAGTGTGAGGGAGCTGGATTAACATCAGTAGAGATACAGTCAGTAACACAGGGCGCTGGGGGAGGTGTTACTGAGTGACAGTGTGAGGGAGCTGGATTAACATCAGTAGAGATACAGTCAGTAACACAGGGCGCTGGGGGAGAGGGGTTACTGAGTGACAGTGTGAGGGAGCTGGATTAACATCAGTAGAGATACAGACAGTAACAGGGCGCTGGGGGGAGAGGGGTTACTGAGCGACAGTGTGAGGGAGCTGGATTAACATCAGTAGAGATACAGTCAGTAACACAGGGCGCTGGGGGAGGGGTTACTGAGTGACAGTGTGAGGGAGCTGGATTAACATCAGCAGAGATACAGTCAGTAACACAGGGCACTGGGGCAGAGGGGTTACTGAGTGACAGTGTGAGGGAGCTGGATTAACATCAGTAGAGATACAGTCAGTGACACAGGGTGCTGGGGGAGAGGGGTTACTGAGTTACAGTGTGAGGGAGCTAGATTAACATCAGTAGAGATACAGTCAGTAACACAGGGTGCTGGGGGAGAGGGGTTACTGAGTGACAGTGTGAGGGAGCTGGATTAACATCAGTAGAGATACAGTCAGTGACACAGGGTGCTGGGGGAGAGGGGTTACTGAGTGACAGTGTGAGGGAGCTGGATTAACATCAGTAGAGATACAGTCAGTAACACAGGGCGCTGGGGGAGAGGGGTTACTGAGTGACAGTGTGAGGGAGCTGGATTAACATCGGTAGAGATACAGTCAGTAACACAGGGCGCTGGGGGAGAGGGGTTACTGAGTGACAGTGTGAGGGAGCTGGATTAACATCGGTAGAGATACAGTCAGTGACACAGGGCACTGGGGCAGAGGTTACTGAGTGACAGTGTGAGGGAGCTGGATCAACATCAGCATACAGTCAGTAACACAGGGTGCTGGGGGAGAGGGGTTACTGAGTGACATGATGAGGGAGCTGGATGAACATCAGTAGAGATACAGTCAGTGACACAGGGCGCGGGGGGAGAGGGGTTACTGAGTGACAGTGTGAGGGAGCTGGATTAACATCGGTAGAGATACAGTCAGTAACACAGGGTGCTGGGGGAGAGGGGTTACTGAGTGACAGTGTGAGGGAGCTGGATTAACATCAGTAGAGATACAGTCAGTAACACAGGGCGCTGGGGGAGAGGGGTTACTGAGTGACAGTGTGAGGGAGCTGGATTAACATCAGTAGAGATACAGTCAGTAACACAGGGTGCTGGGGGAGAGGGGTTACTGAGTGGCAGCGTGAGGGAGCTGGATTAAAATCCGTAGAGATACAGTCAGTAACACAGGGCCCTGTGGAGTGGGGTTACTGAGTGACAGGATGAGGGAGCTGGATTAACATCAGTAGAGATACAGTCAGTAACACAGGGCGCTGGGGGAGAGGGGTTACTGAGTGACAGTGTGAGGAAGCTGGATTAACATCAGTAGAGATACAGTCAATAACACAGGGCGCTGGGGGAGAGGGGTTACTGAGTGACAGTGTGAGGAAGCTGGATTAACAACAGTAGAGATACAGTCAGTAACACAGGGCTCTGGGAGAGAGGGGTTACTGAGTGACAGTGTGAGGGAGCTGGAGTAACATCAGTAGAGATACAGTCAGTAACACAGGGCGCTGGGGGAGAGGGGTTACTGAGTGTCAATGTGAGGGAGCTGGATTAACATCAGTAGAGATACAGTCAGTGACATAGGGCGCTGGGGAGAGGATTTACTGAGTGACAGGATGAGGGAGCTGGATTAACATCAGTAAAGATACAGTCAGTAACACAGGGCGCTGGGGGAGAGGTTACTGAGCGACAGTGTGAGGGAGCTGGATTAACATCAGTCGAGATACAGTCAGTGACACAGCACTGGGTGAGAGGGGTTACTGAGTGACAGTGTGAGGGAGCTGGATTAACATCAGTAGAGATACAGTCAGTAACACAGGGCGCTGGGGGAGAGGTGTTACTGAGAGACAGTGTGAGGGAGCTGGATTAACATCAGTAGAGATAGTGTCAGGAGCACAGGGCGCTGGGGAGAGGGGTTACTGAGTGACAGTGTGAGGGAGCTGGATTAACATCAGTAGAGATACAGTCAGTGACACAGGGCGCTGGGGGAGAGGGGTTACTGAGTGACAGTGTGAGGGAGCTGGATTAACATCAGTAGAGATACAGTCACTAACACAGAGCGCTGGGGGAGAGGGGTTACTGAGTGACAGTGTGAGGGCGCTGGATTAACATCAGTAGAGATACAGTCAGTAACACAGGGCGCTGGGGGAGTGGGGTTACTGAGTGACAGTGTGAGGGAGCTGGATTAACATCAGTAGAGATACAGTCAGTAACACAGGGCGCTGGGGGAGAGGGGTTACTGAGTGACAGTGTGAGGGAGCTGGATTAACATCAGTAGAGATACAGTCAGTAACACAGGGCGCTGGGGGAGAGGGGTTACTGAGTGAGTGTGAGGGAGCTCGATTAACATCAGTAGAGATACAGTGAGTGACACAGGGCACTGGGGGAGAGGGGTTACTGAGTGACAGTGGGAGGGAGCTGGAGTAACATCAGTAGAGATACAGTCAGTAACAGGGCGCTGGGGGGAGAGGGGTTACTGAGTGACAGTGGGAGGGAGCTGGATTAACATCAGTAGAGATACAGTCAGTAACACAGGGCGCTGGGGGAGGTGTTATTGAGTGACAGTGTGGGGGAGCTGGATTAACATCAGTAGAGATACAGTCACTAACACAGAGCGCTGGGGGAGAGGGGTTACTGAGTGACAGTGTGAGGGCGCTGGATTAACATCAGTAGAGATACAGTCAGTAACACAGGGCGCTGGGGGAGTGGGGTTACTGAGTGACAGTGTGAGGGAGCTGGATTAACATCAGTAGAGATACAGTCAGTAACACAGGGCGCTGGGGGAGAGGGGTTACTGAGTGACAGTGTGAGGGAGCTGGATTAACATCAGTAGAGATACAGTCAGTAACACAGGGCGCTGGGGGAGAGGGGTTACTGAGTGACAGTGTGAGGGAGCTGGATTAACATCAGTAGAGATACAGTCAGTAACACAGGGCGCTGGGGGAGAGGTTACTGAGTGACAGTGTGAGGGAGCTGGATTAACATCAGTAGAGATACAGTCAGTAACACAGGGCGCTGGGGGAGAGGGGTTACTGAGTGACAGTGTGAGGGAGCTGGAGTAACATCAGTAGAGATACAGTCAGTAACACAGGGCGCTGGGGGAGAGGGGTTACTGAGTGAGTGTGAGGGAGCTCGATTAACATCAGTAGAGATACAGTGAGTGACACAGGGCACTGGGGGAGAGGGGTTACTGAGTGACAGTGGGAGGGAGCTGGAGTAACATCAGTAGAGATACAGTCAGTAACAGGGCGCTGGGGGGAGAGGGGTTACTGAGTGACAGTGGGAGGGAGCTGGATTAACATCAGTAGAGATACAGTCAGTGACACAGGGCGCTGGGGGAGATGGGTTACTGAGTGACTGTGAGGGAGCTGGATTAACATCAGTAGAGATACAGACAGTAACACAGGGCGCTGGGGGAGAGGGGTTGCTGAGTGACAGTGTGAGGGAGCTCGATTAACATCAGTAGAGATACAGTCAGTAACACAGGGCGCTGGGGGAGGTGTTATTGAGTGACAGTGTGAGGGAGCTGGATTAACATCAGTAGAGATACAGTCAGTAACACAAGGCGCTGAGGGAGAGGGGTTACTGAGTGACATGATGAGGGAGCTGGATGAACATCAGTAGAGATACAGACAGTAACACAGGGCGCTGAGGGAGAAGGGTTACTGAGTGACAGTGTGAGGGAGGTTGATCAACATCAGTAGAGATACAGTCAGTAACATGGCGCTGGGAGAGAGGGGTTACTGAGTGACAGTGTGAGGGAGCTGGATTCACATCAGTAGAGATACAGTCAGTAACACAGGGCGCTGGGGGAGAGGGGTTACTGAGTGACAGTGTGAGGGAGGTGGATCAACATCAGTAGAGATACAGTCAGTAACACAGGGCGCTGGGGGAGAGGGGTTACTGAGTGACAGTGTGAGGGAGCTGGATTAACATCAGTAGAGATACAGTCAGTAACACAGGGCGCTGGGGGAGAGGGGTTACTGAGTGACAGTGTGAGGGAGCTGGATTCACATTTGTAGAGATACAGTCAGTAACACAGGGCGCTGGGGGAGAAGGGTTACTGAGTGACAGTGTGAGGGAGCTGGATCAACATCAGTAGAGATACAGTCAGTGACACAGGGCACTGGGGGAGAGGGGTTACTGAGTGACAGTGTGAGGGAGCTGGATCAACATCAGTAGAGATACAGTCAGTGACACAGGGCGCTGGGGGAGGGGTTACTGAGTGACAGTGTGAGGGAGCTCGATTAACATCAGCAGAGATACAGTCAGTAACACAGGGCACTGGGGGAGAGGGGTTACTGAGTGACAGTGTGAGGGAGCTGGATCAACATCAGTAGAGATACAGTCAGTAACACAGGGCACTGGGGGAGAGGGGTTACTGAGTGACAGTGTGAGGGAGCTCGATTAACATCAGTAGAGATACAGTCAGTAACACAGGGCTATGTGGAGTGGGGTTACTGAGTGACAGGATGAGGGAGCTGGATTAACATCAGTAGAGATACAGTCAATAACACAAGGCGCTGGGGGAGAGGGGTTACTGAGTGACAGTGTGAGGAAGCTGGATTAACATCAGTCGAGATACAGTCAGTAACACAGGGCGCTGGGGGAGAGGGGTTACTGAGTGACAATGTGAGGGAGCTGGATTAACATCAGTACAGATACAGTCAGTGACATAGGGCGCTGGGGAGAGGGCTTACTGAGTGACAGGATGAGGGAGCTGGATTAACATCAGTAAAGATGCAGTCAGTAACACAGGGCGCTGGGGGAGAGGTTACTGAGTGACAGTGTGAGGAAGCTGGATTAACAACAGTAGAGATACAGTCAGTAACACAGGGCTCTGGGTGAGAGGGGTTACTGAGTGACAGTGTGAGGGAGCTGGATTAACATCAGTAGAGATACAGTCAGTAACAGGGCGCTGGGGGAGAGGGGTTACTGAGTGACAATGTGAGGGCGCTGGATTAACATCAGTAGAGATACAGTCAGTGACATAGGGCGCTGGGGGAGAGGTTACTGAGAGACAGTGTGAGGGAGCTGGATTAACATCAGTAGAGATACAGTCAGTAACACAGGGTACTGCGGGAGAGGGGTTACTGAGTGACAGTGTGAGGGAGCTGGATTAATAGATACAGTTGAACGACTGAATTGTAAGCTATCCCAGAATAGTGACTCTCAGTATTTTTTTGGCACTATTACTGATTCTATTGGTGCAGAGGATGACTGCTACAAGGGAGAGACTCGGGAGTTTTGAAAGTTACTTCTGCTGAAGATTGCCCTCTGGCACAGGTTGGCCTGACCAACTCTTGGACCAGTTTGGATTGGGTGAGGAGATGTGGGGAGCTTGGTATATCGGTTCTGGCCAAGAATGCTTGTCCGAGTGAACCTGCCGTAATGCTGTTGTATTATGATCACCAGGCAAGTGCTTACCTGCAAGTGAACGAGCAGGAGAAAGCCGAGGGGACCGCCTGTCAAAGCCTCCCTCTGGGTCACGGGTTCAACGGAGGGAGCATCCGAACCAGGGCCTGCTCTATGTCAAAGGTCAGCAGCCTCTCCTTCCCTACCCTGCCCAAAACAAGCTCCAAATCCATCTTCAGCAGCCTCAAGAGGAGAGGGAGAAGGGCCAAGGTGAAAGACGAGAGCAGAGAAGTTGTACAGAAGGTCAGGAGCCCATGTCCGGACTCTGGGGGGTCACCAGTGCAAAGGAGTGCCTGTTCCCACAACACTTGGCCCCTTAAAACCAAGAAAACGGGCCTTGGATCTCCCAGCCCGAGTTTTGGCGATTGTTCGGACTATGTTAAGAATCCGCTTGCTGAGGACATTGATGAGGAATCTGCCCTTGGAAGCTCCAAGACCAGTGGGAATCTCAGCTGGTCTGGCACTGGGCTGACGTGGACAGCTACCATCCCCGGGTACCCCACTCTAGGCTCGACGTTTAGTCCTGACTGTCCCCATCACCTGGATCCGGAGGGTCTGAGCTCTGAGAGTGCCAGAAAACGAGCGGGCGTGGATGGAAGAAATAACGGTTCTGGCCATGCCAAGGCAAAATGGCGGGATGATTATTTCATGCCAAAGGTCAGCGAGGCCCACGGTGCAATCGGAGGCGTCCGCCATTTGGAAAAGATTACTCCTGACCAACCCGTGGCGAAAGACCCAAGGGTTCACTGGGAAACCTGCAGAAAGATCACAAAGGGAGAGATAGGACAGCAAAGCTGCAATCCTTGGCTCCAACACCCAACCGCTGGACTGGAGTCTGACCACTTGAAGCACCATGGATCGGACTCGCCGTCCACCAGAGATGATGGACTTCAGAGCAGGTCCTCGGCTGGATTTACGGACTTCACACTTAGCCGGCTTTCTGGCATCAGTGCTCTCCACGAGCAAATCAGCGACGAATGGGGCAAGCTAGTGGACATACTGAACTCAGGAGACCAGTTAAATTCACCAGGTGCTGAGGATCAGGGGAATGGTTTGATAGAAGATGGAGAGGCGGAAGAACTTCGTGGCGGCAGCCGTGCTTTCTCTCCAGATACCCACCGTCCCGGCAGCGATACTCCAGTCGCGTTAGAAAGACCTAAACCTTCTGATGCCCTTCAGGAGATCAGCGATGAGTCTGAAGTGTCTCATCGCTGTGATGGCCTTGATCCGGCCTCCACTCAGACCCACCATCCAAGCGAGAGGGAAACCAATCGCAGCTCAGTCACTGATCAGGTGGGATGCGAAGCAGCCAGACAGTGGCCCCAATCGAGGTCCAATCGGCCTCCAGTGGCCTCCAAAAGAGTAGGTTCTCCAGGTGGGAGAGGAGAGGTGAGTCTTCACGGAGCCTCTACACACATGCCTGAAAATGTGGCTGTGTGGACATCTGAAGGCACGGCCCCAGCTGGTCCTGATGCCTCCCTTGCAATCTTTCACCCAGATCATGAACAGTTTGAAGAAGATGAACAGGAGCTGGAAGAGATCTGGAATAAAAGCGACCGTTCCAGTCAAAGCATCTGCTCCGATATTATGTACACAACATACAAAAAGGAACTCTCCCAGAACTCGACTGGGAGTGAAGATTCCAATCCAACGCCAACAGCGAGGAAGCTCGTCACCACTTCGGCCCCAAATCTCTTTGTGGCAACTGAGGTTAGGTTGCAACAGACAAGCTCCCAAGCCAAGCAGGGCTTGGAGGACGAGCGTGACACTGGCAGTGACATGGCTGGTCAGAACCCCACTGCCTTCAGCAGGTCCTGGACCTCCCACACACGTCCCGCACACACCAGCCAAATGGCTTCACTCTACAATGAAACTGCGTCGGATGTGGCCAAGATACCCTGCATCATGGACAAAGAGAAATATATCTACAAGTATGAAGATGAACAGGAGGAAACCAGCAGTCAAAAGGTATCAGGTTTTCTCGGGGATATGTGGTTGGAACGGGTGAGTTTGATAATAAAACAGGGGAATGGAGAAGAGCACCAGGCACTGAATGGCTCCCAACCCCGGAATATTTTATTCACTGAGTATAGGTGACTCCCACCCCCATTCACTCAGTATAGGTGACTCCATCCCACCCCCATTCACTCAGTATATGTGACTCCCACCCACCCCCATTGACTCAGTATAGGTGACTCCCTCCCACCCCCATTCACTCAGTATAGGTGACTCCATCCCACCCCCATTCACTCAGTATAGGTGACTCCATCCCACCCCCATTCACTCAGTATAGGTGACTCCCTCCCAACCCCATTCACTGAGTATAGGTGACTCCCTCCCAACCCCATTCACTCAGTATAGGTGACTCCATCCCAGCCCCATTCACTGAGTATAGGTGACTCCCACCCCCATTCACTCAGTATAGGTGACTCCCTCCCAACCCCATTCACTCAGTATAGGTGACTCCCTCCCAACCCCATTCACTCAGTATAGGTGACTCCCTCCCCCCATTCACTCAGTATAGGTGACTCCACCACCCCATTCACTCGGTATAGGTGACTCCCACCCCCATTCACTCAGTATAGGTGACTCCATCCCACCCCCTTTCACTCAGTATAGGTGACTCCCTCCCACCCCCTTTCACTCAGTATAGGTGATTCCCACCCACCCGCATTCACTCGGTATAAGTGACTCCATCCCAACCCCATTCACTCAGTATAGGTGACTCCCTCCCAACCCCATTCACTCAGTATAGGTGACTCCCTCCCAACCCCATTCACTCAGTATAGGTGACTCCCACCCACCCCATTCACTCGGTAAAGTGACTCCATCCCAACCCCATTCACTCGGTATAAGTGACTCCCTCCCAACCCCATTCCCTGAGTATAGGTGACTCCCCTCCCAACCCCCATTCACTCAGTATAGGTGACTCCCTCCCAACCCCATTCCCTGAGTATAGGTGACTCCCCTCCCAACCCCCATTCACTCGGTATAGGTGACTCCCTCCCAACCCCATTCACTCAGTGTAGGTGACTCCCTCCCACCCCATTCACTCAGTATAGGTGACTCCCTCCCAACCCCTTGCACTCAGTATAGGTGACTCCCACCCACCCCCATTGACTCAGTATATGTGACTCCCACCCACCCCCATTCACTCGGTGTAGGTGACTCCCTTTCAACCCCATTGATTCGGTATAGGTGACTCCCTCCCAACCCAATTCACTGAGTAAAGGTGACTCCCTCCCGACCCTATTCACTGGGTATAGGTGACTCCCTCCCAACCCCATTCACTGGGTATAGGTGACTCCTTCCCAACCCCATTCACTGGGTATAGGTGACTCCCCCCCAACCCCATTCACTCGGTATAGGTGACTCCCCTCCCAACCCCATTCACTCAGTATAGGTGACTCCCTCCCAACCCCCATTCCCTGAGTATAGGTGACTCCCCTCCCAACCCCCATTCACTCGGTATAGGTGACTCCCTCCCAACCCCATTCACTCAGTGTAGGTGACTCCCTCCCACCCCCATTCACTCAGTATAGGTGACTCCCCTCCCAACCCCTTGCACTCAGTATAGGTGACTCCCACCCACCCCCATTGACTCAGTATATGTGACTCCCACCCAACCCCATTCACTCGGTGTAGGTGACTCCCTTTCAACCCCATTGATTCGGTATAGGTGACTCCCTCCCAACCCCATTCACTGAGTAAAGGTGACTCCCTCCCAACCCCATTCACTCGGTATAGGTGACTCCCTCCCAACCCCATTCACTGAGTATAGGTGACTCCCTCCCAACCCCATTCACTCGGTATAGGTGACTCCCTCCCAACCCCATTCACTCGGTATAGGTGACTCCCTCCCAACCCCATTCACTCGGTATAGGTGACTCCCTCCCAACCCCATTCACTCGGTATAGGTGACTCCCTCCCAACCCCATTCACTCAGTATAGGTGACTCCCTCCCAACCCCATTCACTCGGTATAGGTGACTCCCTCCCAACCCCATTCACTCAGTATAGGTGACTCCCTCCCAACCCCATTCACTCAGTATAGGTGACTCCCTCCCAACCCCATTCACTCAGTATAGGTGACTCCCTCCCAACCCCATTCACTCAGTATAGGTGACTCCCTCCCAACCCCATTCACTCAGTATAGGTGACTCCCTCCCAACCCCATTCACTCAGTATAGCTGACTCCCTCCCAACCCCCATTCACTCAGTGTAGGTGACTCCCTCCCAACCCCCATTCCCTGAGTATAGGTGACTCCACTCCCAACCCCCATTCACTCGGTATAGGTGACTCCCTCCCAACCCCATTCACTCAGTGTAGGTGACTCCCTCCCACCCCCATTCACTCAGTATAGGTGACTCCCCTCCCAACCCCTTGCACTCAGTATAGGTGACTCCCACCCACCCCCATTGACTCAGTATATGTGACTCCCACCCACCCCCATTCACTCGGTGTAGGTGACTCCCTTCCAACCCCATTGATTCGGTATAGGTAACTCCCTCCCAACCCAATTCACTGAGTAAAGGTGACTCCCTCCCGACCCGATTCACTGGGTATAGGTGACTCCCTCCCAACCCCATTCACTGGGTATAGGTGACTCCTTCCCAACCCCATTCACTGGGTATAGGTGACTCCCCCCCAACCCCATTCACTGGGTAGAGGTGACTCCATCCCAACCCCATTCACTGGGTATAGGTGACTCCCTCCCAACCCATTCACTCAGTACAGGTGACTCCCTCCCAACCCCATTCACTCGGTATAGGTGACTCCCTCCCAACCCCATTCACTCGGTATAGGTGACTCCCTCCCAACCCCATTCACTCAGTATAGGTGACTCCCTCCCAACCCCATTCACTCAGTATAGGTGACTCCTCCAACCCCATTCACTCAGTATAGGTGACTCCCTCCCAACCCCATTCACTCAGTATAGGTGACTCCCTCCCAACCCCATTCACTCAGTATAGGTGACTCCCTCCCAACCCCATTCACTCGGTATAGGTGACTCCCTCCCAACCCCATTCACTCGGTATAGGTGACTCCTCCCAACCCCATTCACTGGTATAGGTGACTCCCTCCCAACCCCATTCACTCAGTATAGGTGACTCCCTCCCAACCCCATTCACTCGGTATAGGTGACTCCCTCCCAACCCCATTCACTCTGGTATAGGTGACTCCCTCCCAACCCCATTCACTCGGTATAGGTGACTCCCTCCCAACCCCATTCACAGGTATAGGTGACTCCCTCCCAACTCCATTCACTCGGTATAGGTGACTCCCTCCCAACCCCATTCACTGAGTATAGGTGACTCCCTCCCAACCCCATTCACTCAGTATAGGTGACTCCCTCCCAACCCCATTCACTGGGTACAGGTGACTCCCTCCCAAACCCATTCACTCAACATAGGTGACTCCCTCCCAACCCCATTCACTAAGTATAGGTGACTCCCTCCCAACCCCATTCACTCAGTATAGGTGACTCCCGTCCCAACCCCATTCACTCAGTATAGGTGACTCCCTCCCAACCCCATTCACTCGGTATAGGTGACTCCCTCCCAACCCCATTCACGGGGTACAGGTGACTCCCGTCTCAACCCCATACACTCAGTATTGGTGACTCCTTCCCAAACCCAATCACTCGTATAGGTGACTCCCTCCCAACCGCATTCACTCGTATAGGTGACTCCCTCCCAACCCCATTCACTGAGTATAGGTGACTCCCTCCCACCCCAATTCACTCGGTGTAGGTGACTCCCTCCCACTCCCATTCACTCGGTATAGGTGACACCATCCCACCCCCATTCACTGAGTAAGGTGACTCCCTCCAACCCCATTCACGGTATAGGTGACTCCCTCCCAACCCCATTGACTCGGTATAGGTGACTCCCTCCCAACCCCATTCACTCAGTATAGGTGACTCCCTCCAACCACATTCACTCGGCATAGGTGACTCCCTCCCTACCCCATTCACTCGTATAGGTGACTCCCACCAACCCCATTACCTCGTATAGGTGACTCCCGTCCAAACCACATTCAGTCGGTATAGGTGACTCCCTCCCAACCCCATTCACTCGGTATAGGTGACTCCCTCCCAACCCCATTCACTCGGTATAGGTGACTCCCTCCCAACCCCATTCACTCAGTATAGGTGACTCCCTCCCAACCCCATTCACTCAGTAAAGGTGACTCCCTCCCAACCCCATTCACTCAGTATAGGTGACTCCCTCCCAACCCCATTCACTCGGTATAGGTGACTCCCTCCCAACCCCATTCACTCGAGTATAGGTGACTCCCTCCCAACCCATTCACTCAGTATAGGTGACTCCCTCCCAACCCCATTCACTCAGTATAGGTGACTCCCTCCCAACCCCATTCACTCGGATAGGTGACTCCCTCCCAACCCCATTCACTCGGTATAGGTGACTCCCTCCCAACCCCATTCACTCAGTATAGGTGACTCCCTCCCAACCCCATTCACTCAGTATAGGTGACTCCCTCCCAACCCCATTCACTCGGTATAGGTGACTCCCTCCCAACCCATTCACTCAGTATAGGTGACTCCCTCCCAACCCCATTCACTCAGTATAGGTGACTCCCTCCCAACCCCATTCACTCAGTATAGGTGACTCCCTCCCAACCCCATTCACTCGGTATAGGTGACTCCCTCCCAACCCCATTCACTCAGTATAGGTGACTCCCTCCCAACCCCATTCACTCGGTATAGGTGACTCCCTCCCAACCCCATTCACTCAGTATAGGTGACTCCCTCCCAACCCCATTCACTCGGTATAGGTGACTCCCTCCCAACCCCATTCACTCGGTATAGGTGACTCCCTCCCAACCCATTCACTCGGTATAGGTGACTCCCTCCCAACCCATTCACTCGGTATAGGTGACTCCCTCCCAACCCCATTCACTCAGTATAGGTGACTCCCTCCCAACCCCATTCACTCGTATAGGTGACTCCCTCCCAACCCCATTCACTCGGTATAGGTGACTCCCTCCCAACCCCATTCACTCGGTATAGGTGACTCCCTCCCAACCCCATTCACTCGGTATAGGTGACTCCCTCCCAACCCCATTCACTCAGTATAGGTGACTCCCTCCCAACCCCATTCACTCGGTATAGGTGACTCCCTCCCAACCCCATTCACTCAGTATAGGTGACTCCCTCCCAACCCCATTCACTCAGTATAGGTGACTCCCTCCCAACCCCATTCACTCGGTATAGGTGACTCCCTCCCAACCCCATTCACTCGGTATAGGTGACTCCCTCCCAACCCATTCACTGCGTATAGGTGACTCCCTCCCAACCCCATTCACTCAGTATAGGTGACTCCCTCCCAACCCCATTCACTCAGGTAGGTGACTCCCTCCCAACCCCATTCACTCAGTATAGGTGACTCCCTCCCAACCCCATTCACTCAGTATAGGTGACTCCCTCCCAACCCCATTCACTCGGTATAGGTGACTCCCTCCCAACCCCATTCACTCAGTATAGGTGACTCCCTCCCAACCCAATTCACTCGGTATAGGTGACTCCCTCCCAACCCCATTCACTCAGTATAGGTGACTCCCTCCCAACCCCATTCACTCGTATAGGTGACTCCCTCCCAACCCCATTCACTGAGTATAGGTGACTCCCTCCCAACCCCATTCACTCAGTATAGGTGACTCCCTCCCAACCCCATTCACTCGGTATAGGTGACTCCCTCCCAACCCCATTCACTCGGTATAGGTGACTCCCTCCCAACCCCATTCACTCAGTATAGGTGACTCCCTCCCAACCCCATTCACTGAGTATAGGTGACTCCCTCCCAACCCCATTCACTCAGTATAGGTGACTCCCTCCCAACCCCATTCACTCGGTATAGGTGACTCCCTCCCAACCCCATTCACTCGGTATAGGTGACTCCCTCCCAACCCCATTCACTCAGTATAGGTGACTCCCTCCCAACCCATTCACTCGGTATAGGTGACTCCCTCCCAACCCCATTCACTCGGTATAGGTGACTCCCTCCCAACCCCATTCACTCAGTATAGGTGACTCCCTCCCAACCCCATTCACTCAGTATAGGTGACTCCCTCCCAACCCCATTCACTCAGTATAGGTGACTCCCTCCCAACCCCATTCACTCGGTATAGGTGACTCCCTCCCAACCCATTCACTCAGTATAGGTGACTCCCGTCCCAACCCCATTCCCTGAGTATAGGTGACTTCCTCCCAACCCCATTCACTCGGTATAGGTGACTCCCTCCCAACCCCATTCACTCGGAATAGGTGACTCCCTCCCAACCCCATTGACTCAGTATACGTGACTCCCGTCCAAACCACCTTCACTCAGTTTTGGTGACTCCCTCCCAACCCCATTCACTGAGTATAGGTGACTCCCTCCCAAACCCATTCACTCAGTATATGTGACTCCCTCCCAACCCCATTCACTCAGTATAGGTGACTCCCTCCCAACCCCATTCAGTCAGTATAGGTGACTCCCTCCCAACCCCACTGATTCGGTATAGGTGACTCCCTCCCAACCCCATTGACTCGGAATAGGTGACTCCCTCCCAACCCCATTCACTCAGTATAGGTGACTCCCTCCCAACCCCAATCTCTCGGTATCGGTGACTCCCTCCCAACCCCATTCACTGAGTATAAGTGACTCCATCCCACTCCCATTCACTTGGTACGGGTGACTCCCTCCCAAACCCATTGACTCGGTACAGGTGAGTCCCTCCCAACCCGATTCACTTGGTACAGGTGACTCCCTCCCAACCCCATTCACTCGGTATAGGTGACTCCCTCCCAACCCCATTCACTGAGTAGAGGTGACTCCCTCCCAACCCCATTCACTGAGTATAGGTGACTCGCTCCCAACCCCATTGACTCGGTATAGGTGACTCCCTCCCAACCCGATTCACTCGGTATAGGTGACTCCCTCCCAACCCCATTGACTCGGAATAGGTGACTCCCTCCCAACCCCATTCACTCAGTATAGGTGACTCCCTCCCAACCCCATTCACTCGAGTATAGGTGACTCCCTCCCAACCCCATTCACTCAGTATAGGTGACTCCCTCCCAACCCCAGTCACTCGGTATAGGTGACTCCCTCCCAACCCCATTCACTCGGTATAGGTGACTCCCTCCCAACCCCATTCACTCAGTATAGGTGACTCCTCCCAACCCATTCACTCAGTATAGGTGACTCCCTCCCAACCCCATTCACTCGGTATAGGTGACTCCCTCCCAACCCATTCACTCGGTATAGGTGACTCCCTCCCAACCCCATTCACTCGAGTATAGGTGACTCCCTCCCAACCCCATTCACTCGGTATAGGTGACTCCCTCCCAACCCATTCACTCGAGTATAGGTGACTCCCTCCCAACCCCATTCACTCGAGTATAGGTGACTCCCTCCCAACCCCATTCACTCGGTATAGGTGACTCCCTCCCAACCCATTCACTCAGTATAGGTGACTCCCTCCCAACCCCATTGACTCGGAATAGGTGACTCCCTCCCAACCCCATTGACTCGGAATAGGTGACTCCCTCCCAACCCCATTGACTCGGAATAGGTGACTCCCTCCCAACCCCATTGACTCGGAATAGGTGACTCCCTCCCAACCCCATTGACTCGGAATAGGTGACTCCCTCCCAACCCCATTGACTCGGAATAGGTGACTCCCTCCCAACCCCATTGACTACGAATAGGTGACTCCCTCCCAACCCCATTGACTCAGTATACGTGACTCCCGTCCAAACCACCTTCACTCAGTTTTGGTGACTCCCTCCCAACCTCAATCACGTGGTATAGGTGACTCCCATCCCAACACCATTCCCTGAGTATAGGTGACTCCCTCCCAACTCCATTCACTCAGTATAGGTGACTCCCTCCCAACCCCATTCACTGAGTTCAGGTGACTCCCTCCCAACCCCATTCACTCAGTATAGGTGACTCGCTCCCAACCCCATTTACTCGGTATAGGTGACTCCCTCCCAACCCAATTCACTCGGTATAGGTGACTCCCTCCCAACCCCATTCACTGAGTATAGGTGACTCCCTCCCAACCCCATTCACTCAGTATAGGTGACTCCCTCCCAACACCATTCACTCGGTATAGGTGACTCCTTCCCAACCCCATTCACTCAGTATAGGTGACTCCCTCCCAACACCATTTACTCGGTATTGGTGACTCCTTCCCAAACCCATTCACTCAGTATAGGTGACTCCCTCCCAACCCATTCACTCGGTATAGGTGACTCCCTCCCAACCCCATTCACTCGGTATAGGTGACTCCTCCCAACCCCATTCACTAGTATAGGTGACTCCCTCCCAACCCCATTCACTCAGTATAGGTGACTCCCTCCCAACCCATTCACTCGGTATAGGTGACTCCCTCCCAACCCCATTCACTCAGTATAGGTGACTCCCTCCCAACCCTATTCACTCAGGTATAGGTGACTCCCTCCCAACCCAATTCACTCGGTATAGGTGACTCCCTCCCAACCCCATTCACTCAGTATAGGTGACTCCCTCCCAACCCACTTCACTCGGTATAGGTGACTCCCTCCCAACATCAATCACGTGGTATAGGTGACTCCCATCCCAACCCCATTCCCTGAGTATAGGTGACTCCCTCCCAACCCCATTCACTCAGTATAGGTGACTCCCTCCCAACCCCATTCACTGAGTATAGGTGACTCCCTCCCAACCCCATTCACTCGGTATAGGTGACTCCCTCCCAACCCCATTCACTCAGTATAGGTGACTCCCTCCCAACCCCATTCACTGAGTATAGGTGACTCCCTCCCAACCCCATTCACTCAGTATAGGTGACTCCCTCCCAACCACATTCACTCAGTATAGGTGACTCCCTCCCAACCCCATTCCCTGAGTATAGGTGACTCCCTCCCAACCCCATTCACTCGGTATAGGTGACTCCCTCCCAACCCCATTCACTGAGTATAGGTGACTCCCTCCCAACCCCATTCACTCAGTATAGGTGACTCCCTCCCAACCCCATTCACTCGGTATAGGTGACTCCCTCCCAACCCCATTCACTCAGTATAGGTGACTCCCTCCCAACCCCATTCACTCGGTATAGGTGACTCCCTCCCAACCCATTCACTCGGTATAGGTGACTCCCTCCCAACCCCATTCACTCAGTATAGGTGACTCCCTCCCAACCCCATTCACTCGGTATAGGTGACTCCCTCCCAACCCCATTCACTCGGTATAGGTGACTCCCTCCCAACCCCATTCACTCAGTATAGGTGACTCCCTCCCAACCCCATTCACTCAGTATAGGTGACTCCCTCCCAACCCATTCACTCAGTATAGGTGACTCCCTCCCAACCCATTCACTGAGTATAGGTGACTCCCTCCCAACCCCATTCACTCAGTATAGGTGACTCCCTCCCAACCCCATTCACTCGGTATAGGTGACTCCCTCCCAACCCCATTCACTCAGTATAGGTGACTCCCTCCCAACCCCATTCACTCGGTATAGGTGACTCCCTCCCAACCCCATTCACTCAGTATAGGTGACTCCTCCCAACCCCATTCACTCAGTATAGGTGACTCCCTCCCAACCCCATTCACTCAGTATAGGTGACTCCCTCCCAACCCCATTCACTCGGTATAGGTGACTCCCTCCCAACCCCATTCACTCAGTATAGGTGACTCCCTCCCAACCCCATTCACTCAGTATAGGTGACTCCCTCCCAACCCCATTCACTCAGTATAGGTGACTCCCTCCCAACCCCATTCACTCAGTATAGGTGACTCCCTCCCAACCCCATTCACTCAGTATAGGTGACTCCCTCCCAACCCCATTCACTCAGTATAGGTGACTCCCTCCCAACCCATTCACTCAGTATAGGTGACTCCCTCCCAACCCATTCACTCAGTATAGGTGACTCCCTCCCAACCCATTCACTCGGTATAGGTGACTCCCTCCCAACCCCATTCACTCAGGTATAGGTGACTCCCTCCCAACCCATTCACTCAGTATAGGTGACTCCCTCCCAACCCCATTCACTGAGTATAGGTGACTCCCTCCCAACCCCATTCACTCAGTATAGGTGACTCCCTCCCAACCCCATTCACTCAGTATAGGTGACTCCCTCCCAACCCCATTCACTAGTATAGGTGACTCCCTCCCAACCCCATTCACTCAGTATAGGTGACTCCCTCCCAACCCCATTCACTCAGTATAGGTGACTCCCTCCCAACCCCATTCACTCAGTATAGGTGACTCCCTCCCAACCCCATTCACTCAGTATAGGTGACTCCCTCCCAACCCCATTCACTCAGTATAGGTGACTCCCTCCCAACCCCATTCACTCAGTATAGGTGACTCCCTCCCAACCCCATTCACTCGAGTATAGGTGACTCCCTCCCAAACCCCATTCACTCAGTATAGGTGACTCCCTCCCAACCCCATTCACTCGGTATAGGTGACTCCCTCCCAACCCCATTCACTCGGTATAGGTGACTCCCTCCCAACCCATTCACTCGGTATAGGTGACTCCCTCCCAACCCCATTCACTGAGTATAGGTGACTCCCTCCCAACCCCATTCACTCGAGTATAGGTGACTCCCTCCCAACCCCATTCACTGAGTAGGTGACTCCCTCCCAACCCCATTCACTCAGTATAGGTGACTCCCTCCCAACCCCATTCACTCGGTATAGGTGACTCCCTCCCAACCCATTCACTCAGTATAGGTGACTCCCTCCCAACCCCATTCACTCGGTATAGGTGACTCCCTCCCAACCCCATTCACTCGGTATAGGTGACTCCCTCCCAACCCCATTCACTCAGTATAGGTGACTCCCTCCCAACCCCATTCACTCAGTATAGGTGACTCCCTCCCAACCCCATTCACTCGGTATAGGTGACTCCCTCCCAACCCATTCACTCAGTATAGGTGACTCCCTCCCAACCCCATTCACTCGGTATAGGTGACTCCCTCCCAACCCCATTCACTCAGTATAGGTGACTCCCTCCCAACCCCATTCACTCGTATAGGTGACTCCCTCCCAACCCATTCACTCAGTATAGGTGACTCCCTCCCAACCCCATTCACTCAGTATAGGTGACTCCCTCCCAACCCCATTCACTGAGTATAGGTGACTCCCTCCCAACCCCATTCACTCGAGTATAGGTGACTCCCTCCCAACCCCATTCACTCGGTATAGGTGACTCCCTCCCAACCCAATTCACTCGGTATAGGTGACTCCCTCCCAACCCCATTCACTCGGTATAGGTGACTCCCTCCCAACCCCATTCACTGAGTATAGGTGACTCCCTCCCAACCCCATTCACTCAGTATAGGTGACTCCCTCCCAACCCCATTCACTCAGTATAGGTGACTCCCTCCCAACCCCATTCACTCGGTATAGGTGACTCCCTCCCAACCCCATTCACTCGGTATAGGTGACTCCCTCCCAACCCCATTCACTCAGTATAGGTGACTCCCTCCCAACCCCATTCACTCGGTATAGGTGACTCCCTCCCAACCCCATTCACTCGGTATAGGTGACTCCCTCCCAACCCCATTCACTCGGTATAGGTGACTCCCTCCCAACCCCATTCACTCGGAATAGGTGACTCCCTCCCAACCCATTCACTGAGTATAGGTGACTCCCTCCCAAACCCATTCACTCAGTATAGGTGACTCCCTCCCAACCCCATTCACTCAGTATAGGTGACTCCCTCCCAACCCCATTCACTCAGTATAGGTGACTCCCTCCCAACCCCATTCACTGAGTATAGGTGACTCCCTCCCAACCCCATTCACTCAGTATAGGTGACTCCCTCCCAACCCCATTCACTCGGTATAGGTGACTCCCTCCCAACCCCATTCACTCGGTATAGGTGACTCCCTCCCAACCCCATTCACTCGGTATAGGTGACTCCCTCCCAACCCCATTCACTCAGTATAGGTGACTCCCTCCCAACCCCATTCACTCAGTATAGGTGACTCCCTCCCAACCCCATTCACTCGGTATAGGTGACTCCCTCCCAACCTCATTCACTCGAGTATAGGTGACTCCCTCCCAACCCCATTCACTCGGTATAGGTGACTCCCTCCCAACCCCATTCACTAGTATAGGTGACTCCCTCCCAACCCCATTCACTCGGTATAGGTGACTCCCTCCCAACCCCATTCACTCGGTATAGGTGACTCCCTCCCAACCCCATTCACTCGGTATAGGTGACTCCCTCCCAACCCATTCACTCGGTATAGGTGACTCCCTCCCAACCCCATTCACTCAGTATAGGTGACTCCCTCCCAACCCCATTCCCTGAGTATAGGTGACTCCCTCCCAACCCCATTCACTCAGTATAGGTGACTCCCTCCCAACCCCATTCACTCAGTATAGGTGACTCCCTCCCAACCCCATTCACTCAGTATAGGTGACTCCCTCCCAACCCCATTCACTCGGTATAGGTGACTCCCTCCCAACCCCATTCACTGAGTATAGGTGACTCCCTCCCAACCCCATTCACTCAGTATAGGTGACTCCCTCCCAACCCCATTCACTCGGTATAGGTGACTCCCTCCCAACCCCATTCACTCGGTATAGGTGACTCCCTCCCAACCTCATTCACTCAGTATAGGTGACTCCCTCCCAACCCATTCACTCAGTATAGGTGACTCCCTCCCAACCCCATTCACTCGGTATAGGTGACTCCCTCCCAACCCCATTCACTCAGTATAGGTGACTCCCTCCCAACCCCATTCACTCAGTATAGGTGACTCCCTCCCAACCCCATTCACTCGGTATAGGTGACTCCCTCCCAACCCATTCACTCGAGTATAGGTGACTCCCTCCCAACCCCATTCACTCAGTATAGGTGACTCCCTCCCAACCCCATTCACTCGGTATAGGTGACTCCCTCCCAACCCCATTCACTCGGTATAGGTGACTCCCTCCCAACCCCATTCACTCGGTATAGGTGACTCCCTCCCAACCCCATTCACTCGGTATAGGTGACTCCCTCCCAACCCCATTCACTCGGTATAGGTGACTCCCTCCAACCCCATTCACTCGGTATAGGTGACTCCCTCCCAACCCCATTCACTCGGTATAGGTGACTCCCTCCCAACCCCATTCACTCAGTATAGGTGACTCCCTCCCAACCCATTCACTCAGTATAGGTGACTCCCTCCCAACCCCATTCACTGAGTATAGGTGACTCCCTCCCAACCCCATTCACTCAGTATAGGTGACTCCCTCCCAACCCATTCACTCAGTATAGGTGACTCCCTCCCAACCCCATTCACTCGTATAGGTGACTCCCTCCCAACCCCATTCACTCAGTATAGGTGACTCCCTCCCAACCCCATTCACTCGGTATAGGTGACTCCCTCCCAACCCCATTCACTCGGTATAGGTGACTCCCTCCCAACCCCATTCACTCGGTATAGGTGACTCCCTCCCAACCCCATTCACTCGGTATAGGTGACTCCCTCCCAACCCCATTGACTCAGTATAGGTGACTCCCTCCCAACCCCATTCACTCGGTATAGGTGACTCCCTCCCAACCCATTCACTCAGTATAGGTGACTCCCTCCCAACCCCATTCACTCAGTATAGGTGACTCCCTCCCAACCCCATTCACTCAGTATAGGTGACTCCCTCCCAACCCCATTCACTCGGTATAGGTGACTCCCTCCCAACCCCATTCACTCGGTATAGGTGACTCCCTCCCAACCCCATTCACTCGGAATAGGTGACTCCCTCCCAACCCATTCACTGAGTACAGGTGACTCCCTCCCAACCCCATTCACTCAGTATAGGTGACTCCCTCCCAACCCCAATCACTCGGTATAGGTGACTCCCTCCCAACCCATTCACTGAGTATAAGTGACTCCATCCCACTCCATTCACTCGGTATAGGTGACTCCCTCCCAACCCATTCACTCGGTATAGGTGACTCCCTCCCAACCCATTCACTCAGTATAGGTGACTCCCTCCCAACCCATTCACTCAGTATAGGTGACTCCCTCCCAACCCCATTGACTCGGTATAGGTGACTCCCTCCCAACCCCATTCACTGAGTAAAGGTGACTCCCTCCCAACCCCATTCAATGAGTATAGGTGACTCCCTCCCAACCCCATTCACTCGGTATAGGTGACTCCCTCCCAACCCCATTCACTCGGTATAGGTGACTCCCTCCCAACCCCATTCACTCGGTATAGGTGACTCCCTCCCAACCCCATTCACTGAGTATAGGTGACTCCCTCCCAACCCCATTCACTCAGTATAGGTGACTCCCTCCCAACCCCATTCACTGAGTATAGGTGACTCCCTCCCAACCCCATTCACTCGGTATAGGTGACTCCCTCCCAACCCCATTCACTCGGTATAGGTGACTCCCTCCCAACCCCATTCACTCGGTATAGGTGACTCCCTCCCAACCCCATTCACTCAGTATAGGTGACTCCCTCCCAACCCATTCACTCAGTATAGGTGACTCCCTCCCAACCCCATTCACTGAGTATAGGTGACTCCCTCCCAACCCCATTCACTCAGTATAGGTGACTCCCTCCCAACCCCATTCACTCGGTATAGGTGACTCCCTCCCAACCCCATTCACTCAGTATAGGTGACTCCCTCCCAACCCCATTCACTCAGTATAGGTGACTCCCTCCCAACCCCATTCCCTGAGTATAGGTGACTCCCTCCCAACCCCATTCACTCAGTATAGGTGACTCCCTCCCAACCCCATTCACTCAGTATAGGTGACTCCCTCCCAACCCATTCACTCGGTATAGGTGACTCCTCCCAACCCCATTCACTGAGTATAGGTGACTCCCTCCCAACCCCATTCACTCAGTATAGGTGACTCCCTCCCAACCCCATTCACTCAGTATAGGTGACTCCCTCCCAACCCCATTCACTCGGTATAGGTGACTCCCTCCCAACCCCATTCACTCGGTATAGGTGACTCCCTCCCAACCCCATTCACTCAGTATAGGTGACTCCCTCCCAAACCCATTCACTCAGATTAGGTGACTCCCTCCCAACCCCATTCACTCGGTATAGGTGACTCCCTCCCAACCCCATTCACTGAGTATAGGTGACTCCCTCCCAACCCCATTCACTCGGTATAGGTGACTCCCTCCCAACCCCATTCACTCGGTATAGGTGACTCCTTCCCAACCTCATTCACTCAGTATAGGTGACTCCCTCCCAATCCCACTGACTCGGTATAGGTGACTCCCTCCCAACCCCATTGACTCGGAATAGGTGGCTCCCTCCCAACCCCATTGACTCGGAATAGGTGACTCCCTCCCAACCCCATTGACTCGGAATAGGTGACACCCTCCCAACCCCATTGACTCGGAATAGGTGACTCCCTCCCAACCCCATTGACTAGGAATAGGTGACTCCCTCCCAACCCCATTGACTCGGAATAGGTGACTCCCTCCCAACCGCATTAACTCGGTATAGGTGACTCCTTCCCATCCTCATTCACTCAGTATAGGTGACTCCCTCCCAACCCCATTCACTCGGTATAGGTGACTCCCTCCCAACCCCATTCACTTGGTTTAGGTGACTCCTTCCCAACCTCATTCACTCAGTATAGTTGACTCCCTCCCAACCCCAGTCACTCGGTATAGGTGACTCCTTCCCAACCTCATTCACTCAGTATAGGTGACTCCCTCCCAACCCTATTCACTCGGTATAGGTGACTCCCTCCCAACCCAATTCACTCGGTATAGGTGACTCCCTCCCAACCCTATTCACTCGGTATAGGTGACTCCCTCCCAACCCAATTCACTCGGTATAGGTGACTCCCTCCCAACCCCATTCACTCGGTATAGGTGACTCCCTCCCAACCCTATTCACTCGGTATAGGTGACTCCTTCCCAACCTCATTCACTCAGTATAGGTGACTCCCTCCAACCCATTCCTCAGTATAGGTGAGTCCCTCCCAACCCCATTCACTCGGTATAGGTGACTCCCTCCCAACCCCATTCACTCGGTATAGGTGACTCCTTCCCAACCCCATTCACTCAGTACAGGTGACTCCCTCCCAACCCCATTCACTCGGTATAGGTGACTCCCTCCCAACCCCATTGACTCGGAATAGGTGACTCCCTCCCAACCCCATTGACTCGGAATAGGTGACTCCCTCCCAACCCCAACACTCAGTCCCAACACTCAGTATAGGTGACTCTCTCCCAACCCCATTGACTCGGAATAGGTGACTCCCTCCCAACCCCATTCACTCGGAATAGGTGACTCCCTCCCAACCCCATTCACTCAGTATAGGTGACTCTCTCCCAACCCCAATCACTCGGTATAGGTGACTCCCTCCCAACCCCATTCGCTGAGTGTAGGTGACTCCAGCCCAACCCCATTCACTCAGTATAGGTGACTCCCTCCCAAACCCATTCACTCAATTTTGGTGACTCCCTCCCAACTTCATTCCCTGAGTATAGGTGACTCCCTCCCAACCCTATTCACTCAGTATAGGTGACTCCCTCCCAACCCCATTCACTGAGTATAGGTGACTCCCTCCCAACCCTATTCACTCGGTATAGGTGACTCCCTCCCAACCCCATTCACTCAGGATAGGTGACTCCCTCCCAACCCCATTCCCTCAGTATAGGTGACTCCCTCCCAACCCCATTCACTCGGTATAGGTGACTCCCTCCCAACCCCATTCACTCGGTATAGGTGACTCCCTCCCAACCCCATTCACTCAGTATAGGTGACTCCCTCCCAACCCCATTCACTCGGTATGGGATACTCCCTGCTCCATTTACTTGTTACAGGTGATGTCCAACCCCAGTAACCTGTTACTTACCATTTACTTTCTTGGACGGACGCTGCTTTTCCAGGCTGATGTTTCTCCAACCTTTCCTCATAGCCCAGTTCCCTCACACTGAGAATCAGTCCCCTCAATCATCTCATTAAGAAAATATTCCTATTTGTATTTCTCAGATCCTAAGTGGATGACCTCACACTTTCCCACATTGAACTCCATCGACCACAGTTTGGCCCCTTCACTTAATCTGTCAATCTCAACTTCCTGCTCCCACATACACAACTTATCCTGCCTCCTAACTTAATGTCGTCAGCAAACTTGGATATACGGCTCTCTACTCCTTCATCCAAGACATTAATAAATATGGTGTGAAGCTGAGGCCCGAGTGCAGATCCCTGGGGGACACTGCTCGTCATATCCTGCCAATCAGACAACAAATCCTTTAAGAACATAGGAACAGGAGGAGGCCATTCAGCCCCTCGAGCCTGTTCCGCCATTCACTGAGATCATGGCTGATCTGTGTCCTAACTCCAGATACCCGCCTTTGCCCCATATCCCTTAATACCTTTGGTTAACAAAAAGCTATCAATCTCCGATTTAAAATTAACAATTGATCTAGCATCGATTGCTGTTTGCGGAAGAGAGTTCCAAACTTCTACCATCCTTTGTGTGTAGAAGTGTTTCCTAATTTCACTCCTGAAAGGTCTGGCTCTAATTTTTAGACTATGTCCCCTAGTCCCAGACTCCCCAACCAGCGGAAATAGTTTCTCTCTATCTACCTTATCTGTTCCCCTTAATATCTTGAAAACTTCGATCCGATCACCTCTTAACCTTCGACATTCCAGGGAATACAACCCGAGTTTGTGTAATCTCTCCTCGTAATTTAACCCTTGAAGTCCGGGTATCATTCTGGTAAATCTACGCTGCTCTCCCGCCAAGGCCAATATATCCTTCCTAATACCTTCTATGCCATCATCTAAGTCATTAATAAATATTGTGAATAGTTGAGGCCCCAACACTGATCCCTGCGGGACACCACTAGTCACATCCTGCCAATTTGAGCACCTGCCCATTGTCCCTACTCTCTGTCTCCTGCCGCTCAGCCAATTTCCGAACCAGCTCAATAATTTGCCCTCCATTCCGTGGGCTTCTACCTCTGATAACAGTCTCTTATGTGAGACTTTATCAAATGCCTTCTGGAAGTCCATATAAATAACATCCATAGACATTCCCCTGTCCACTACTTTAGTCACCTCTTCAAAAAATTCAATCAGGTTTGTCAGGCGTGACCTGCCTTTCACAATCCACGCTGGCTCTCTGATCAGCTGAAAATTTTCAAGGTGTTCAGTCACCCTGTTCTTAATTATAGACTCCAGCAATTTCCCCACAACAGATGTTAGACTAACTGGTCTATAATTCCCTGGTTTCCCTCTCTTGCCATTCTTAAATAGTGGAGTGACCTGCGCAATTTTCCAATCAAAAGTAACGGTTCCTGAAATCGAGAGAAGTTTGGAAGATTATAGTTGGGACATCTGCAATGTGCTCACCTACTTCCTTTAAAACCCTGCGATGGAAACCATCTGGTCCTGGGGATTTGTCACTCTTTAGTCATGTCAGGATGTGGAGGAACCAACCAGGGAACAGCCTATTCTGGATCTGGTACTGTGTCATGAGAAAGGGCTAATCAATAATCTTGTGGTAAAGGGGCCTTTAGGGACAAGTGACCATAATATGATTGAATTTTATATTAAGTTTGAGAGTGATGTAGTCCAATCTGAAACTAAGGTCTTCAATCTAAACAGAGGAAACTACAAGGATATGAGGGATAAGTTGGCCATGGTAGATTGGGAGACTACACCAAAAGGGATGAAGGTGGACATACAATGGCTAACATTCAAGGAAATAATGCATAATTTGCAACAAACATATATTCCTCTAGGGCATAAAAACCTAAAAGGAAAAGTGATCCAACCAAGGCTAACAAAAGAAATTAAAGCTAGTATTAAGTCAAAGGAGGAAGCTTATAAAGTTGCCAGAAAAAGCGGTCAGCCTGAGGATTGGGATCTTCACAGGAATCAGCAAAGGGGGACCTATTAGTTTCTTAGGGATTTCCGGCATGTTATCCTCTTCTGTAAATACTGACGCCAAGTAATGGGAAGGGTCACGCAGGACTGGAGGACAAAGGCCACGCATGACGAGCAGCAAACTAGTAGATGACCATGGAGAGATCTTCACCCGTCAACACGTGCCTGAAAGCTGGGAGAGGCCAGGCAATGCAGCCTGTTTCCGAGCAGGGACTGTCTGAGTGTGGTTGGTCTGGTATAGTCAGCCGGGAGCGGGTCCTTGCTGATTTACACTCTGCCCGTTTCACAGGAAAGCAAGCGAACACGGAGTCAGCTGTCGATCCACGTAAGCGACATGGTGGGAGTGAAGACCAGCTCACTGTCACACTCAGCAAGGAGCGACTGGGCTGGTGCAGAACGTGCCGAGCTCCTCGATGGCAGTAGAAGACATTGTGGGCACGATCTGGAATGTTCTGCCAATAGACCCTCCCCATTGGAGCATTGCCAGACCACCACGTGGGATCTTCAGGTAAGAGGATAAAATTAGCGCCTCTCAATGACCAACCCCGTCCCACCCTGACCCGTGAGCTGTCCCTGACTGAAGGGACCTTAGCTTACACTGCGCTCACTACACAACAAGGGTGCTCTCTACTGGCTCCAGTGATACAGGTTGACAAGTCAACCAGAACCACCTTGCCGAATACGTCCACCTCAGCTTTCATCAGGAAATAAGCTCCTGGACATTCATTGGTGGGAGCTCGCATCCTCTACCCACCCATTTAATCTCCGCCTACAGCCCGTGTACACTCTCCCCTATCGCATCCTCTACCCACCCATTGAATCTCCGCCCACAGCCCGTGTACACTCTCCCCTATCGCATCCTCTACCCACCCATTGAATCTCCTCCCACAGCCCATTAAACTCTCCCCTATCGCATCCTCTACCCACCCATTGAATCTCCTCCCACAGCCCGTGTACACTCTCCCCTATTGCATCCTCTACCCACCCATTGAATCTCCTCCCACAGCCCATTAAACTCTCTCCTATCGCATCCTCTACCCACCCATTGAATCTCCTCCCACAGCCCTTGTACACTCCACCCTATCATGGACTCTACCCACCATTGAATCTCCTCCCACAGCCCGTGTACACTCTCCCCTATCATGGACTCTACCCACCCATTCAATCTCCTCCCACAGCCCATGTACACTCTCCCCTATCATGGACTCTACCCACCCATTTAATCTCCTGTCACAGCCCATGGACACTCTCCCCTATCATGGACTCTACCCACCCATTTAATCTCCTCCCACAGCCCATGTGCACTCTCCCCTATCATGGACTCTACCCACCCATTGAATCTCCTCCCACAGCCCGTGTACACTCTCCCCTATCCTAGAGTCTACCCACCCATTGAATCTCCTCCCACAGCCCGTGTACACTCTCCACTATCGTAGACTCTACCCAGCATTCAATCTCCTCCCACAGCACATGTACACTCTCCCTATCATGGACTCAACCCACCCATTTAATCTCCTGTCACAGCCCGTGTACACTCTCCCCTATCATGGACTGTACCCACCCATTGAATCTCCTCCCACAGCCCTTGTACACTCCACCCTATCATGGACTCTTCCCACCCATTGAATCTCCTCCCACAGCCCGTGTACATGCAGAGTGGGCCTGGTCAGGTGAGTGGGTTATGGTCAAGGGCGTTGGATGAGGTGAGGCAGTGTGATAATTTCTTACATTACAACAGCGACTACACTTTCAAAGTACTTGATTGGCTGTAAAACACTTTGGGACATCCTGAGTTTGTGAAAGGCTCGGTGTGAATGGAACTGGTCTCTGTCTTTCTGTGTGCTTGGGTGAGCTGGGGCGGGTCCAGTAATTTGATGCCTGGTGAAGTTATTCAGCAGCAACCCTCCTGATGCACTAATAAAACTCCTGACGCACTGTCATGTTTGATTTCCAGAGCTCCACGCCGACCTCCTCCTCCCACACCATGGAGGGAACCTTGGAGAGAAAGCACATGCTGCAAGTAGGAGGGAAAAAGGTAAGGCACCATAGGAAGCCGTGACCATGGCCGTCACGTTCAAACCCGTCCCCTGGGCGGGAACCAGGCAGAGGGGGAGCAGCCTCCCGAGAATCCGGTTAAGGTCCAGGGGCTGGAGTTGAAAATGACCCTCCTTGTGTGGTGTACAAGGGTGTACAGGAGACATCCCTCTGCACCATCTCACATCATACACAAGTATATGAGCCAAGTGTCAAATAGATCTCTGAGACACCCGTCACTGCACAGATAGATACAAAAACTGGCCGTGTGGTTGATAATGAAGAAGGAAGCTGTAGACTGCAGGAAGATATCAATGGACTGGTCAGGTGGGCAGAACAGTGGCAAATGGAATTCAATCCGGAGAAGTGTGAGGTAATGTATTTGTGGAGGGCTAACAAGGCAAGGGAATACACAATAAATGGTAGGACACTGAGAACTGTAGAGGAACAGAGGGACCTTGGAGTACATGTCCACAGATCCCTGAAGGTAGCAGGACAGGTAGATAAGGTGGTTAAGAAGGCATATGGGATACTTGCCTTTATTTGCCGAGGCATAGAATATAAGAGCAGGGGGGTTATGCTTCAACTGTATAAAACACTAGTTCGGCCGCAGCTGGAATACTGCGTGCAGTTCTGGTCACCACATTACAGGAAGAATGTGATTGCACTAGAGAGGGTACAGAGGAGATTTACCAGGATGTTGCCTGGGCTGGGGAATTTTAGCTATGAGGAAAGATTGGATCGGCTGGAGTTGTTTTCTTTGGAACAGAGGAGGCTGAGGGGAGACTTGATTGAGGTGTATAAAATTATGAGGGGCCGAGATAGAGTGGACAGGAAGGACCTATTTCCCTTAACAGAGAGGTCAATAACCAGGGGGCACAGATTTAAAGTCATTGGTGGAAGGATTAGAGGGGAGTTGAGGAGAACGTTTTTCACCCAGAGGGTAGTGGTGGTCTGGAACTCACTGCCTGAAAGGGTGGTAGAGGCAGAAACGCTCATCACATTTAAAAAGTACTTGAATATGCTGCGGACCAAGTGCTGGAAAGTGGGATTAGGCTGGATCGCTCTTTGTCCATCGGCACAGACACGATGGGCCGAATGGTCTCCTTCTGTGCCGTAACTTTCTCTGATTCTGTGATGTCTGAGAGGCACCAGCCAGTGTACAGACAGTGCACGATTGAAAGACTCACGTTGAGTGTGTACTGTTGTATTGTGAGGGTGTGTTTACACTATAGCAGTAGTGTGGTATGGTGTGCCTTGCTCACTCATTGCTGGGTGAGGGAGTCTCGCTCTGCATCGCTCCCGTCTCCGACAGACCCGCACTACGGATTGGCTTTGTGTTGATGTGTAAGCAGACAGATATCCCAGTCATTGACCCGCTGTGTGTGTGTCGCACTCCTCCAGGCCAGCTCCCGTACCTGGAACACCTTCCACACCCTGCTCTTCAGAAAGACTCTGCTCTTCTACAAAGAGAGAAAGGACACCATCAAGGTAAGATCCACACTCCCTCCTTCAGCCCCCGCTCAGGACACCCATGGGCCCGCTGTGTATCCCTAACATCCAATCTCACACCCGTCTGGGGGGAATTCCTACTGACAGGATATTCGACCTCCATGCCTGATGCAGCCCTCAGCAGATGTGTATGTGTACAGACACACACACACACACACACACACACACAGACACACACACACAGACACACACACACAGACACACACAGACACATGCACACACACAGACACACATAGACACAGAGACACAGACACACACACACACATACACACACACACAGACACACACACACAGACACACACACACAGACACACACACACACACACACACACACACACACAGACACACACACACAGACACACACACACAGACACACACACACACACACACACACACACACACACAGACACACACACACACACACACACACACACAGACACACACACACAGACACACACACACAGACACACACACACACACACACACACACACACACACACACACACACACAGACACACACACACAGACACACACAGACACATGCACACACACAGACACACATAGACACAGAGACACAGACACACACACACACATACACACACACACACAGACACACACACACACACTCACAGACACACACACACACACACAGACACACACACAGACACACACACACACAGACACACACGCACACACACAGACACACACACACACATGCACATATACACATACAAACACACACACAGTCACACACACTCACACACACTCACTCACACACAGACACACACACTCACACACACTCACATTCACACACACACATTCTCACAAGCAAGCACACGCAGACTCACATTCACACACACACACACAGACAGACACAGACAGAATCACGAACACACACAGTCCATCAGGATTAATGATCCGGAGCAGGGACCCCGGCTGAACTTCCCTGCCTAACCCAGAGGCTCTGGGGACGATTGTTGAGTTCCCTCCTCCTGCCTTGACTGAGCCCCGCTCACGCAGCACAGACCGGGACTACAACCCTGGGCCTTTAAGCTGTAGAATTAAATGTCGCGTGTCACTTACCTTTTAGATTCAAAATTAAAAAGAGAGGAACAGAAAGCTAACGAGCCTGGGACAATCCAGCAGACAGCCCCCCCACCCCCCAATCTCCTGCTCTCTGCAGTGATTCGCGCTCCGCTCCCTGGGAGCCCACTCCACCTGTTGGACTGAGGATGTACAGAGAGCAGGAGGCCGTCCTGAGGATGTACAGAGAGCAGGAGGCTGCCCTGAGGATGTACAGAGAGCAGGAGGCTGCCCTGAGGATGTACAGAGAGCAGGAGGTCACCCTGAGGATGTACAGAGAGCAGGAGGCTGTCCTGAGGATGTACAGAGAGCAGGAGGCTGTCATGAGGATGTACAGAGAGCAGGAGGCTGTCCTGAGGATGTACAGAGAGCAGGAGGCTGTCCTGAGGATGTACAGAGAGCAGGAGGCTGTCCTGAGGATGTACAGAGAGCAGGAGGCTGTCCTGAGGATGTACAGAGAGCAGGAGGCTGCCCTGAGGATGTACAGAGAGCAGGAGGCCGTCCTGAGGATGTACAGAGAGCAGGAGGCTGTCCTGAGGATGTACAGAGAGCAGGAGGCTGCCCTGAGGATGTACAGAGAGCAGGAGGCTGTCCTGAGGATGTACAGAGAGCAGGAGGCTGTCCTGAGGATGTACAGAGAGCAGGAGGCTGTCCTGAGGATGTACAGAGAGCAGGAGGCTGTCCTGAGGATGTACAGAGAGCAGGAGGCTGCCCTGAGGATGTACAGAGAGCAGGAGGCCGTCCTGAGGATGTACAGAGAGCAGGAGGCTGTCCTGAGGATGTACAGAGAGCAGGAGGCTGTCCTGAGGATGTACAGAGAGCAGGAGGCTGTCCTGAGGATGTACAGAGAGCAGGAGGTCGCCCTGAGGATGTACAGAGAGCAGGAGGTCACCCTGAGGATGTACAAAGAGCAGGAGGCTGCCCTGAGGATGTACAGAGAGCAGGAGGCTGCCCTGAGGATGTACAGAGAGCAGGAGGTCACCCTGAGGATGTACAAAGAGCAGGAGGCTGCCCTGAGGATGTACAGAGAGCAGGAGGCTGCCCTGAGGATGTACAGAGAGCAGGAGGCTGCCCTGAGGATGTACAGAGAGCAGGAGGCTGCCCTGAGGATGTACAGAGAGCAGGAGGCTGCCCTGAGGATGTACAGAGAGCAGGAGGCTGCCCTGAGGATGTACAGAGAGCAGGAGGCTGCCCTGAGGATGTACAGAGAGCAGGAGGCTGCCCTGAGGATGTACAGAGAGCAGGAGGCTGCCCTGAGGATGTACAGAGAGCAGGAGGCTGCCCTGAGGATGTACAGAGAGCAGGAGGCTGCCCTGAAGATGTACAGAGAGCAGGAGGCTGCCCTGAGGATGTACAGAGAGCAGGAGGCTGCCCTGAGGATGTACAGAGAGCAGGAGGCTGCCCTGAAGATGTACAGAGAGCAGGAGGCTGCCCTGAAGATGTACAGAGAGCAGGAGGCTGCCCTGAGGATGTACAGAGAGCAGGAGGCTGCCCTGAGGATGTACAGAGAGCAGGAGGCTGCCCTGAGGATGTACAGAGAGCAGGAGGCTGCCCTGAGGATGTACAGAGAGCAGGATGCCGTCCTGTGCCCTCCCCACGCACCCACTCCTCCAGCCCACCGCACAGCTCCCTGAGAGGCAAGGACAGCCCATTATTTGATTCCCATTCAACCATCCTTCCCCCTAGGTTTGTTTTTACTTCACTCATATTTCTTTTGTCTGAATTACTCCTGGTATCAGTCTCGAGAGATCTTCCATTTTTTGGGTACATTCTGCTCATCTAAAGCCTCACAAAACCACTGTGGCTTTCCCGGGCCGTACACGGGCGTTGCCAACTCACACGCCGTAACGCACTTTTTGAAGTGTAGTCACTGTTGTACTGTAAGAAACTTGGCAGCCAATTAGCACACAGCAAGATTCCACAAACAGCGATTGTGATAATAGTGATGTTGGTTGAGGGATAAATATTTGGGACGTCCTGCGGTGCGATAGAAATGCAAGTCTTTAACTGATTGCACAGTTACAGCCGTGTTTCTTTCACTGTGTGAGCTGTGGCTCAGTGGGCAGCTCCCTCGCCCGAGGCAGAAGGTTGTGGGTTCAAGTCCCAATCCAGAGACTTGAGCACAAAAATCTAGGCTGACACTCCAGTGCAGTACTGAGGGAGTGCTGCACTGTCAGGGGCAGTACTGAGGGAGCACTGCACTGTCAGAGGGGCAGTACTGAGGGAGTGCTGCGCTGTCAGAGGGGCAGTACTGAGGGAGTGCTGCACTGTCAGAGGGGCAGTACTGAGGGAGCGCTGCACTGTCGGAGGAGCAGTACTGAGGGAGTGCTGCACTGTCAGAGGGGCAGTACTGAGGGAGCGCTGCACTGTCGGAGGGTCAGTACTGAGGGAGCGCTGCACTGTAGGAGGGGCAGTACTGAGGGAGTGCTGCACTCTCAGAGGGGCAGTACTGAGGGAGCGCTGCACTGTCAGAGGGGCAGTACTGAGGGAGCGCTGCACTGTCAGAGGGGCAGTACTGAGGGAGTGCTGCACTGTCAGAGGGGCAGTACTGAGGGAGCGCTGCACTGTCGGAGGGGCAGTACTGAGGGAGTGCTGCACTGTCGGAGGGGCAGTACTGAGGGAGTGCTGCACTGTCGGAGGGGCAGTACTGAGGGAGTGCTGCACTCTCAGAGGGGCAGTACTGAGGGAGCGCTGCACTGTCAGAGGGGCAGTACTATTTCGAAGAGTAGAGGAGTTATCCCCGGTGTCCTGGCCAATATTTATCCTTCAACCAACATCACTAAAACAGATTATCTGGTCATCATCTCATTGCTGTTTGTGGGAGCTTGCTGTGCGCAAATTGGCTGCCACGTTTCCTACATTACAACAGCGACTACACTTCAAAAAGTACTTCATTGGTTTTAAAGCGGTTTGAGAGGTCCTGAGGTGGTGAAAGGCGCTACAGAAATGCAAGTCTTTCTTTCTTTTATTGCTGATGTAGAGCTCGATGGCCGCTGCCCCCCTGAACCTCTCGAGCGCTGCGTGTTCGCCAGCCACAGACTACGTGAAGAAGACCAACAGCTTCAGACTGCAGTGAGTACCTGACACTCTGGCGGAGAATCTGTAGCCAATAAAGTTGCTGCAAATCACCCATCGCGTGTCTTCTTTCTTCCTCACCCCCGTGCAGGCTCCGGGATGGCTCTGAGTATTTACTGTGCGCCCCCTCATCACTGGTCATGCAGGAGTGGATTCTGAAAATCCAGGCCAATGCAGGTAAGCGAGTAAATCGCAGGGTCGACCCCCTCCTTTCAACCAGTGTGCGGCGGAGGGCGAGATGAGTTAGAATCATAGAAGAGTACAGCACAGCAGGAGGCCATTCAGCCCATTTTTGAAAGAGCTATCCATATAGTCCCACTCCCGGCTCTTTCCCTGTATCCCTGACAATGTTTCCCCATCAAGTATTTCTCCAATTCCCTTATGAAAGTTCTTACTGAATCTGCTTCCTCCGCCCTTTCAGGCTGCACATTCCAGATCACAACAACTCGCTGTGTGATGAAATGTTTCCTCATCTTACCCCTGGTTGAAAGGGAGGAAGCCGACAGTGCAGATTGTCACCAGGCCTAAAGGCGAGGATTGCACCAAGCCCGGGTTTGGAAAGCCCCACGGCCAAGAGCTCACCTCCCACCAGGGCAAGTTGGGCAATTGGA
This sequence comes from Squalus acanthias, assembly GCA_030390025.1. NCBI lineage: Eukaryota > Metazoa > Chordata > Chondrichthyes > Squaliformes > Squalidae > Squalus > Squalus acanthias. The sequence goes on from JASTWF010001456.1 coordinate 51,992, forward strand.
TTCAATAAATCTGGTCCTTTGTGGGCTGCCATCAGAGAATGGCCATGAACTCTGTCTGATAGTGGGTGTAGGTTCAAGTCCCATCCAGAGACTTCAGCACAAAAATCTAGGCTCACGCACCCAGTGCAGTACTGAGGGAGCGCCGCACTGTCGGTGGGTCAGTACTGAGGGAGTGCTGCACTGTCGGTGGGTCAGTACTGAGGGAGCGCTGCACTGTCGGTGGGTCAGTACTGAGGGAGCGCTGCACTGTCGGAGGGGCAGTACTGAGGGAGCGCTGCACTGTCGGTGGGTCAGTACTGAGAGAGCGCTGCACTGTCGGTGGGTCAGTACTGAGGGAGCGCTGCACTGTCGGAGGGGCAGTACTGAGGGAGCGCTGCACTGTCGGTGGGTCAGTACTGAGGGAGTGCTGCACTGTCGGAGGGGCAGTACTGAGGGAGTGCTGCACTGTCGGAGGGGCAGTACTGAGGGGGCGCTGCACTGTCGGAGGGGCAGTACTGAGGGAGGGCTGCACTGTCGGAGGGTCAGTACTGAGGGAGCGCTGCACTGTCGGAGGGTCAGTACTGAGGGAGCGCTGCACTGTCGGAGGGTCAGTATGAGGGAGCGCTGCACTGTCGGAGGGTCAGTACAGAGGGAGCGCTGCACTGTCGGAGGGTCAGTACTGAGGGATTACTGCACTGTCGGAGGGGCAGTACTGAGCGAGTGCTGCACTGTCGGAGGGGCAGTACTGAGGGAGCGCTGCACTGTCGGAGGGTCAGTACTGAGGGAGCGCCGCACTGTCGGAGGGGCAGTACTGAGGGAGCGCTGCACTGTCGGTGGGTCAGTACTGAGGGAGCGCTGCACTGTCGGAGGGTCAGTACTGAGGGAGTGCTGCACTGTCGGAGGGGCAGTACTGAGGGAGCGCTGCACTGTCGGAGGGACAGTACTGAGGGAGCGCTGCACTGTCGGAGGGACAGTACTGAGGGAGCGCTGCACTGTCGGAGGGTCAGTACTGAGGGAGCGCTGCACTGTCGGAGGGTCAGTACTGAGGGAGCGCTGCACTGTCGGAGGGACAGTACTGAGGGAGCGCTGCACTGTCGGAGGGTCAGTACTGAGGGAGCGCTGCACTGTCGGAGGGTCAGTACTGAGGGAGAGCTGCACTGTTGGAGGGGCAGTACTGAGGGAGCGCTGCACTGTCGGAGGGGCAGTACTGAGGGAGCGCCGCACTGTCGGAGGGGCAGTACTGAGGGAGCGCTGCACTGTTGGAGGGGCAGTGCTGAGAGAGCGCTGCACTGTCGGCGGGGCAGTACTGAGGGAGAGCTGCACTGTGGGAGGGTCAGTACTGAGGGAGCGCTGCACTGTCGGAGGGTCAGTACTGAGGGAGCGCTGCACTGTGGGAGGGTCAGTACTGAGGGAGCGCTGCACTGTCGGAGGGTCAGTACTGAGGGAGCGCTGCACTGTCGGAGGGGCAGTACTGAGGGAGCGCTGCACTGTCGGAGGGGCTGTACTGAGGGAGTGCTGCACTGTCGGAGGGGCAGTACTGAGGGAGTGCTGCATTGTCGGAGGGGCAGTACTGAGGGGGCGCTGCACTGTCGGAGGGGCTGTACTGAGGGAGCGCTGTACTGTCAGAGGGGCTGTACTGAGGGAGCGCCGCACTGTCGGAGGGACAGTACTGAGGGAGCGCCGCACTGTCGGAGGGGCAGTACTAAGGGAGCGCTGCACTGTCGGAGGGACAGTACTGAGGGAGTGCTGCACTGTCGGAGGGGCAGTACTGAGGGAGCGCTGCACTGTCAGAGGTGCCGTCTTTCGGATGAAACGTGAAACCGAGGCCCCGTCTGCTCTCTCAGGTTGACGTCAAAGATCCCACGAGACTATTTCGAAGAGTAGAGGAGTTCTCCCCGGTGTCCTGGCCAATATTTATCCCTCAATCAACATCACTAAAACGGATTATCTGATCATTATCACATTGCTGTTTGTGGGATCTTGCTTTGCACAACTAGGCTGCCGTGTTTCCTACATTACAACAGTGACTACACTCCAAAAGTACTTCATTGGCTGTAAAGGGCTTTGGGCTGTCCGGTGGTCGTGAAAGGCGCTATAGAAATGCAAGTCTTTCTTCCTGTCTAACTACTGGTTACCAGCATTGCCCACATCCCCAGAATAGACAATAGAGGCTCAGGCAGCAGGCAGACGGTGCACTGATACTAACACATGGCTCCTCTCTTCTACCTGCAGGTGTGAGGGAGAAGGACCCCTTCCATCCACTCCAGTACCAGCATCCTCTGAGAGGGCAAGTGATGCCAGTCTCACTGTGAGTCCTCTGCTTCACATAACAGTATCACAGAGAGAAACCACACAAAGAGAGAGAGAGACGAGTGCAGAGAGAGAGAGGGAATCCATTACACAGAGAGAAAGAGGAAACATTATACAGAGGGGAAATATTACAGAGAGGAAGCGCTGCACTGTCTGAGGGGCAGTACTGAGGGAGAGCTGCACTGTCTGAGGGGCAGTACTGAGGGAGCGCTGCACTGTCAGAGGGACAGTACTGAGGGAGCGCTGCACTGTCAGAGGGTCAGTACTGAGGGAGTGCTGCACTGTCGGAGGATCAGTACTGAGGGAGTGCTGCACTGTCGGAGGGGCAGTACTGAGGGAGCGCTGCACTGTCGGAGGGGCAGTACTGAGGGAGCACTGCATTGTCGGAGGTTCAGTACTGAGGGAGCGCTGCACTGTCGGAGGGTCAGTACTGAGGGAGCGCCGCACTGTCGGAGGGGCAGTACTGAGGGAGTGCTGCACTGTCGGAGGGGCAGTACTGATGGAGCGCTGCACTGTCGGAGGGGCAGTACTGAGGGAGCGCTGCACTGTCGGAGGGGCAGTACTGAGGAAGCGCTGCACTGTCTGAGGGTCAGTACTGAGGGAGCGCTGCACTGTCGGAGGGTCAGTACTGAGGAAGCGCTGCACTGTGGGAGGGTCAGTACTGAGGGAGTGCTGCACTGTCGGAGGGTCAGTACTGAGGGAGCGCTGCACTGTCGGAGGGGCAGTACTGAGGGAGTGCTGCACTGTCCGAGGGAAAGTACTGAGGGAGCACTGCACTGTCAGGGGGTCATTACTGAGGGAGTGCTGCACTGTCGAAGGGACAGTACTGAGGGAGCGCTGCACTGTCGGAGGGGCTGTACTGAGGAAGCGCTGCACTGTCGGAGGGACAGTACTGAGGGAGCGCCGCTCTGTGGGAGGGGCAGTATTGAGGGAGCGCCGCACTGTCGGAGGGGCAGTACTGAGGGAGCGCTGCACTGTCGGAGGGTCAGTACTGAGGGAGTGCTGCACTGTTGGAGGGGTAGTATTGAGGGAGCGCTGCACTATCGGAGGATCAGTACTGAGGGAGCGCTGCACTGTCGGAGAGGCAGTATTGAGGGAGCGCTGCACTGTCGGAGCGTCAGTACTGAGGGAGCGCTGCACTGTCGGAGGGGCAGTACTGAGGGAGCGTTGCACTGTCGGAGGGACAGTACTGAGGGAGCGCTGCACTGTCGGAGGATCAGTACTGAGGGAGCGCTGCACTGTCGGAGGGTCAGTACTGAGGGACTGCTGCACTGTCAGAGGGGCAGTACTGAGGGTGCGCCGCACTGTCGGAGGGGCAGTACTGAGGGAGCGCTGTACTGTCGGAGGGGCAGTACTGAGGGAGCGCTGCACTGTCGGAGGGGCAGTACTGAGGGAGCGCTGCACTGTCGGAGGATCAGTACTGAGGGAGTGCTGCACTGTCGGAGGGGCAGTACTGAGGGAGCGCTGCACTGTCGGAGGGGCAGTACTGAGGGAGCACTGCACTGTCGGAGGTTCAGTACTGAGGGAGCGCTGCACTGTCGGAGGGTCAGTACTGAGGGAGCGCCGCACTGTCGGAGGGGCAGTACTGAGGGAGTGCTGCACTGTCGGAGGGGCAGTACTGATGGAGCGCTGCACTGTCGGAGGGGCAGTACTGAGGGAGCGCTGCACTGTCGGAGGGGCAGTACTGAGGAAGCGCTGCACTGTCTGAGGGTCAGTACTGAGGGAGCGCTGCACTGTCGGAGGGTCAGTACTGAGGAAGCGCTGCACTGTGGGAGGGTCAGTACTGAGGGAGTGCTGCACTGTCGGAGGGTCAGTACTGAGGGAGCGCTGCACTGTCGGAGGGGCAGTACTGAGGGAGTGCTGCACTGTCGGAGGGACAGTACTGAGGGAGTGCTGCACTGTCAGAGGGACAGTACTGAGGGAGCGCTGCACTGTCGGAGGGGCAGTACTGAGGGAGTGCTGCACTGTCGGAGGGGCTGTACTGAGGAAGCGCTGCACTGTCGGAGGGACAGTACTGAGGGAGCGCTGCTCTGTGGAAGGGCAGTATTGAGGGAGCGCCGCACTGTCGGAGGGGCAGTACTGAGGGAGCGCTGCACTGTCGGAGGGTCAGTACTGAGGGAGTGCTGCACTGTCGGAGGGGTAGTATTGAGGGAGCGCTGCACTATCGGAGGGTCAGTACTGAGGGAGCGCTGCACTGTCGGAGGGGCAGTATTGAGGGAGCGCTGCACTGTCGGAGCGTCAGTACTGAGGGAGCGCTGCACTGTCGGAGGGGCAGTACTGAGGGAGCGTTGCACTGTCGGAGGGTCAGTACTGAGGGAGTGCTGCACTGTCAGAGGGGCAGTACTGAGGGTGCGCTGCACTGTCGGAGGGGCAGTACTGAGGGAGCGCTGCAGTGTCGGAGGGGCAGTACTGAGGGAGCGCTGCACTGTCGGAGGGGCAGTACTGAGGGAGCACTGCACTGTCGGAGGGGCAGTACTGAGGGAGCGCTGCACTGTCGGAGGGGCAGTACTGAGGGAGCGCTGCACTGTCGGAGGGACAGTACTGAGGGGGTGCTGCACTGTTGGTGGGGCAGTACTGAGGGAGTGCTGCACTGTCGGAGGGGCAGTACTGAGGGAGCGCTGCACTGTGGGAGGGGCAGTACCGAGGGAGCGCTGCACTGTGGGAGGGGCAGTACTGAGGGAGCGCTGCACTGTCGGAGGGACAGTACTGAGGGAGCGCTGCACTGTGGGAGGGGCAGTATTGAGGGAGCTCCGCACTGTCGGAGGGGCAGTATTGAGGGAGTTCTGCACTATCGGAGAGGCAGTACTGAGGGAGCGCTGCACTGTCGGAGGGGCAGTACTGAGGGAGCGCTGCACTGTCGGAGGGGCAGTACTGAGGGAGCGCTGCACTGTCGGAGGGGCAGTACTGAGGGAGCGCTGCACTGTCGGAGGGGCAGTACTGAGGGAGCGCTGCACTGTCGGAGGGGCAGTACTGAGGGAGCGCTGCACTGTCGGAGGGGCAGTACTGAGGGAGCGCTGCACTGTTGGAGGGGCAGTACTGAGGGAGCGCTGCACTGTCGGAGGATCAGTACTGAGGGAGCGCTGCACTGTCGGAGGGTCAGTCCTGAGGGAGTGCTGCACTGTCGGAGGGGCAGTACTGAGGGAGCGCTGCACTGTCGGAGGGGCAGTACTGAGGGAGCGCTGCACTGTTGGAGGGGCAGTACTGAGGGAGCGCTGCACTGTCGGAGGATCAGTACTGATGGAGTGCCGCACTGTCGGAGTGTCAGTCCTGAGGGAGTGCTGCACTGTCAAAGGGGTAGTACTGAGGGAGTGCTGCACTGTTGGAGGTGCCATCTTTCGGATGAGACGTTAAACGTCTGCTCGCTCAGGTGGATGTAAAATATCCCATGGCACTATTTCAAAGAAGAGCTGGGGAGTTCTCCCCGGTGTCCTGGGGCCAATATTTGTCACTCGATCAGCATCACAGAAAAAAACAGATTATCTGGTCATTATCACATTGCTGTTTGTGGGAGCTTGCTGTGCGCAAATTGGCTGCCGCGTTTCCCACATTACAACAGTGACTACACTTCAAAAAGTACTTCATTGGCTGTAAAGGGCTTTGGGACATCCTGAGGTCATGAAAGGCGCTATAGAAATGCAAGTCTTTCTCACTTGTTTAAAAGTTTAGATTGAGTGATAAAACAATGCTTTCTGCTGAGGAGGGATGGAGTTTATAGAGTTCTCAGAATCACATGTGACATCTGACTAATGGCTCTCTCTCTGCCTTTGCCCCACTCTGCATCTGTCTGTGTCTCTGTGTCTGTCTTCCTGTCTGCGCTCTGTCTATGTTTCTGTCTGTGTCTCTGACTCTCTGTCTGTGTCTCTGTCTATGTTTCTGTTTGTGTCTCTGACTCTCTGTCTGTGTCTCTGACTCTCTGTCTGTGTCTCTGACTCTCTGTCTGACTCTCTGTCTGTGTCTCTGACTCTCTGTCTGTGTTTCTGGCTCTCTGTCTGTGTCTCTGGCTCTCTGTCTGTGTCTCTGACTCTCTGTCTGTGTCTCTGTCTGTGTCTCTGGCTCATTGTCTGTGTCTCTGACTCTCTGTCTGTGTCTCTGTCTGTGTCTCTCTCTGCGTCTCTGACTCTCTGCCTGTTTCTGACTATCTGTCTGTGTCTCTGGCTCTCTGTCTGTGTCTCTGACTCTCTGTCTGTGTCTCTGACTCTCTGTCTGTGTCTCTGACTCTCTGTCTGTGTCTCTGTCTCTCTGTCTGTGTCTCTCTGTCTGTGTTTCTGACTCTCTGTCTGTGTATCTGGCTCTCTGTCTGTGTGTCTGACTCTCTGTCTGTGTCTCTGGCTCTCTGTCTGTGTCTCTGACTCTCTGTCTGTGTTTCTGACTCTCTGTCTGTGTCTCTGACTCTCTGTCTGTGTCTCTGACTCTCTGTCTGTGTTTCTGACTCTCTGTCTGTGTCTCTGACTCTCTGTCTGTGTCTCTGACTCTCTGTCTGTGTCTGTGTCTCTGACTCTCTGTCTGTGTCTCTGACTCTCTGTCTGTGTCTCTGACTCTCTGTCTGACTCTCTGTCTGTGTCTCTGACTTTCTGTCTGTGTCTCTGGCTCTCTGTCTGTGTCTCTGGCTCTCTGTCTGTGTCTCTGACTCTCTGTCTGACTCTCTGTCTGTGTTTCTGACTCTCTGTCTGTGTCTCTGACTCTCTGTCTGCGTTTCTGACTCTCTGTCTGACTCTCTGTCTGTGTCTCTGACTCTCTGTCTGTGTCTCTGTCTCTCTGTCTGTGTCTCTGTCTCTCTGTCTGTGTCTCTGTCTCTCTGTCTGTGTCTCTGTCTCTCTGTCTGTGTCTCTGTCTCTCTGTCTGTGTTTCTGACTCTCTGTCTGTGTCTCTGACTCTCATTCTGTGTCTCTGACTCTGTCTGTGTCTCTGTCTCTCTGTCTGTGTCTCTGTCTCTCTGTCTGTGTCTCTGTCTCTCTGTCTGTGTCTCTGTCTCTCTGTCTGTGTCTCTGTCTCTCTGTCTGTGTCTCTGTCTCTCTGTCTGTGTCTCTGTCTCTCTGTCTGTGTCTCTGACTCTCTGTCTGTGTCTCTGTCTGTGTCTCTGACTCTCTGTCTGTCTCTGGCTCTCTGTCTGTGTCTCTGACTCTCTGTCTGTGTCTCTGACTGTCTGTGTCTCTGACTCTGTGTCTGTGTCTCTGACTGTCTGTGTCTCTGACTCTCTGTCTGTGTCTCTGGCTCTCTGTCTGTGTCTCTGTCTGTGTCTCTGACTCTCTGTCTGTGTCTGACTCTCTGTCTGTGTCTCTGACTCTCTGTCTGTTTCTCTGGCTCTCTGTCTGTGTCTCTGACTCTCTGTCTGTATCTCTGGCTCTCTGTCTGTGTCTCTGGCTCTCTGTCTGTGTCTCTGACTCTCTGTCTGTATCTCTGGCTCTCTGTCTGTGTCTCTGACTCTCTGACTGTGTCTCTGACTCTCTGTCTGTGTCTCTGGCTCTCTGTCTGTGTCTCTGACTCTCTGTCTGACTCTCTGTCTCTGTCTCTGACTCTCTGTCTGTGTCTCTGACTCTCTGTCTGTGTCTCTGACTCTCTGTCTGTGTCTCTGGCTCTCTGTCTGTGTCTCTGGCTCTCTGTCTGTGTCTCTGGCTCTCTGTCTGTGTCTCTGACTCTCTGTCTGTGTCTCTGGCTCTCTGTCTGTGTTTCTGACTCTCTGTCTGTGTCTCTGTCTGTGTCTCTGACTTTCTGTCTGCGTTTCTGACTCTCTGTCTGACTCTCTGTCTGTGTTTCTGACTCTCTGTCTGTGTTTCTGACTCTCTGTCTGTGTTTCTGACTCTCTGTCTGTGTCTCTGGCTCTCTGTCTGTGTCTCTGACTCTCTGTCTGTGTCTCTGACTCTCTGTCTGACTCTCTGTCTGTGTCTCTGACTCTCTGTCTGTGTTTCTGACTCTCTGTCTGCGTTTCTGACTCTCTGTCTGACTCTCTGTCTGTGTCTCTGGCTCTCTGTCTGTGTTTCTGACTCTCTGTCTGTGTCTCTGTCTTTCTGTCTGTGTCTCTGTCTGTGTCTCTGACTCTCTGTCTGTGTCTCTGACTCTCTGTCTGTGTTTCTGACTCTCTGTCTGTGTCTCTGTCTCTCTGTCTGTGTCACTGTCTCTCTGTCTGTGTCTCTGGCTCTCTGTCTGTGTCTCTGTCTGTGTCTCTGACTCTGTCTGTGCTTCTGACTCTCTGTCTGTGTCTCTGACTCTCTGTCTGTGTCTCTGACTCTCTGTCTGTGTCTCTGACTCTCTGTCTGTGTTTCTGACTCTCTGTCTGTGTCTCTGACTCTCTGTCTGTGTCTCTGACTCTCTGTCTGTGTCTCTGTCTGTGTCTCTGACTCTCTGTCTGTGTCTCTGACTCTCTGTCTGTGTTTCTGACTCTCTGTCTGTGTCTCTGACTCTCTGTCTGTGTCTCTGTCTGTGTCTCTGACTCTCTGTCTGTGTCTCTGTCTGTGTCTCTGTCTGTGTCTCTGACTCTCTGTCTGTGTCTCTGTCTGTGTCTCTGACTCTCTGTCTGTGTCTCTGTCTGTGTCTCTGACTCTCTGTCTGTGTCTCTGTCTGTGTCTCTGACTCTCTGTCTGTGTCTCTGTCTGTGTCTCTGTCTGTGTCTCTGTCTGGCTCTCTGTCTGTGTCTCTGACTCTCTGTCTGTGTCTCTGTCTGTGTTTCTGACTCTCTGTCTGCGTTTCTGACTCTCTGTCTGACTCTCTGTCTGTGTTTCTGACTCTCTGTCTGCGTTTCTGACTCTCTGTCTGACTCTCTGTCTGTGTCTCTGACTCTCTGTCTGTGTTTCTGACTCTCTGTCTGCGTTTCTGACTCTCTGTCTGACTCTCTGTCTGTGTCTCTGTCTCTCTGTCTGTGTCTCTGTCTCTCTGTCTGTGTCTCTGTCTCTCTGTCTGTGTCTCTGTCTGTGTCTCTGACTCTCTGTCTGTGTCTCTGACTCTCTGTCTGTGTCTCTGTCTGTGTCTCTGTCTGTGTCTCTGACTCTCTGTCTGTGTCTCTGACTCTCTGTCTGTGTTTCTGACTCTCTGTCTGTGTCTCTGACTCTCTGTCTGTGTCTCTGTCTGTGTCTCTGACTCTCTGTCTGTGTCTCTGTCTGTGTCTCTGTCTGTGTCTCTGTCTGTGTCTCTGTCTGTGTCTCTGACTCTCTGTCTGTGTCTCTGACTCTCTGTCTGTGTCTCTGTCTGTGTCTCTGTCTGTGTCTCTGACTCTCTGTCTGTGTCTCTGACTCTCTGTCTGTGTCTCTGACTCTCTGTCTGTGTTTCTGACTCTCTGTCTGTGTCTCTGACTCTCTGTCTGTGTCTCTGGCTCTCTGTCTCTGTCTCTGTCTCTGTCTGTGTTTCTGACTCTCTGTCTGTGTCTCTGTCTGTGTCTCTGACTCTCTGTCTGTGTCTCTGTCTGTGTTTCTGACTCTCTGTCTGTGTCTCTGACTCTCTGTCTCTGTCTCTGACTCTCTGTCTGTGTCTCTGACTCTCTGTCTGACTCTCTGTCTGTGTCTCTGTCTCTCTGTCTGACTCTCTGTCTGTGTCTCTGACTCTCTGTCTCTGTCTCTGACTCTCTGTCTGTGTCTCTGACTCTCTGTCTGACTCTCTGTCTGTGTCTCTGACTCTCTGTCTCTGTCTCTGACTCTCTGTCTGGGTCTCTGACTCTCTGTCTGTCTCTCTGTCTGTGTCTCTGACTCTCTGTCTGTGTCTCTGACTCTCTGTCTGTGTCTCTGACTCTCTGTCTGTGTGTCTGACTCTCTGTCTGTGTCTCTCTGTCTGTGTTTCTGACTCTCTGTCTGTGTCTCTGGCTCTCTGTCTGACTCTCTGTCTGTGTCTCTGACTCTCTGTCTCTGTCTCTGACTCTCTGTCTGTGTCTCTGACTCTCTGTCTGACTCTCTGTCTGTGTCTCTGTCTCTCTGTCTGACTCTCTGTCTGTGTCTCTGACTCTCTGTCTCTGTCTCTGACTCTCTGTCTGTGTCTCTGACTCTCTGTCTGACTCTCTGTCTGTGTCTCTGACTCTCTGTCTCTGTCTCTGACTCTCTGTCTGGGTCTCTGACTCTCTGTCTGTCTCTCTGTCTGTGTCTCTGACTCTCTGTCTGTGTCTCTGACTCTCTGTCTGTGTCTCTGACTCTCTGTCTGTGTGTCTGACTCTCTGTCTGTGTCTCTCTGTCTGTGTTTCTGACTCTCTGTCTGTGTCTCTGGCTCTCTGTCTGTGTCTCTGACTCTCTGTCTGTGTCTCTCTGTCTGTGTTTCTGACTCTCTGTCTGTGTTTCTGACTCTCTGTCTGTGTCTCTGACTCTCTGTCTGTGTCTTTCTGTCTGTGTTTCTGACTCTCTGTCTGTGTCTCTCTGTCTGTGTCTCTGTCTCTCTGTCTGTGTTTCTGACTCTCTGTCTGTGTCTCTGTCTGTGTCTCTGTCTGTGTCTCTGACTCTCTGTCTGTGTCTCTGTCTGTGTCTCTGACTCTCTGTCTGTGTCTCTGTCTGTGTCTCTGACTGTCTGTCTCTGGCTCTCTGTCTGTGTCTCTGACTCTCTGTCTGTGTCTCTGACTCTCTGTCTGTGTTTCTGGCTCTGTGTCTGTGTCTCTGACTCTCTGTCTGTGTCTCTGACTGTCTGTGTCTCTGACTCTCTGTCTGTGTCTCTGACTCTCTGTCTGTGTCTCTGTCTGTGTGTCTGACTCTCTGTCTGTGTTTGTGACTCTCTGTCTGTGAATCTGACTCTCTGTCTGTGTCTCTGACTCTCTGTCTGTGTCTCTGGCTCTCTGTCTGTGTCTCTGTGTCTCTGTCTGTGTCTCTGACTCTCTGTCTGTGTCTCTGACTCTCTGTCTGTGTCTCTGCGTCTGTCGTCCTGTCGATGTCTGTGCCTGTGTCTACGAGCAGGGGTAGCAGAGCCTGCAGTCCCCGAGCTGCTGGCAGGAACTGCTCCCCTCCCTGGATATCTGGCAGCTCCCAGGTGTCAGGATTCCATCACTCGGCCTCTCCAGGGACCAGGGGAATCAGCAGCAGGAGCCCAGGCATCAGCCACTCCCACAGACCTCACCGGGAGGACCAGGAGCCATCGCCTCACCGCCGTGCGGACACCGGGGATGGCGGTGAGAATCACCAGTATCTTGGAGACCGGGGGGAATTGGGCAAGTGGGGAGAGTCAGCGAGAGGGCAGGTTATGCAGGGCATTCGGGGGGACCGGGAGCTGAATGATGACTTGAATATTAAAACCATTCAATAGGGAAGCGAGAGAGAAACTATTTCCTCTGGTGGGGGGAGTCCAGAACAAGGGGGCAGAACTTAAAATTAGAGCCAGGCCGTTCTGGGGTGATGTCAGGAAGCACTTCTTCACACAAAGGGTGCTGGAAATCTGGAACTCTCTCCCCCAAAAGGCTGTGGATGCTGGGGGTCAATTGGAGCTTTCAAGAACGAGATCGATACATTTTTGTTGGGTAAGGGTATCGAGGGATGTGGAGCAAAGGCGGGTAAATGGGGTTGAGGTACAGATCATCCACGATCTAATTGAATGGCGGAACAGGCTCGAGGGGCTGAATGGCCTCCTCCTGTTCCTGTGTAACAGACTCGAGGGGCTGAATGGCCTCCTCCTGTTCCTGTGTAACAGGCTCGAGGGGCTGAATGGTCTCCTCCTGTTCCTGTGTAACAGGCTCGAGGGGCTGAATGGGCCTCCTCCTGTTCATGTGTAACAGGCTCGAGGGGCTGAATGGGCCTCCTCCTGTTCATGTGTAACAGGCTCGAGGGGTTGAATGGCCTCCTCCTGTTCCTGTGTAACAGGCTCGAGGGGCTGAATGGCCTCCTCCTGTTCCTGTGTAACAGGCTCGAGGGTCTGAATGGCCTCCTCTCTCTCTGTGTAACAGGCTCGAGGGGCTGAATGGCCTCCTCCTGTTCCTGTGTAACAGGCTCGAGGGGACTGAATGGCCTCCTCTCTCTCTGTGCAACAGGCTCGAGGGACTGAGTGGTCTCCTCCTGTTCCTGTGTAACAGGATCGAGGGGCTGAATGACCTCCTCCTGTTCCTGTGTAACAGGATCGAGGGGCTGAATGGCCTCCTCCTGTTCCTGTGTAACAGGCTCGAGGGGCTGAATGACCTCCTCCTGTTCCTGTGTAACAGGATCGTGGGGCTGAATGACCTCCTCCTGTTCCTGTGTAACAGGATCGAGGGGCTGAATGGCCTTCTCTCTCTCTGTGTAACAGGCTCGAGGGGCTGAATGGTATCCTCTCTCTCTCTGTAACAGGCTCGAGGGGCTGAATGGTCCCCTCACTCTGTGTAACAGGCTCGAGGGGCTGAATGGCCTTCTCTCTCTCTGTGCAACAGGATCGAGGGGCTGAATGGCCTTCTCTCTCTCTGTGCAACAGGATCGAGGGGCTGAATGGCCTCCTCTCTCTCTGTGTAACAGGATCGAGGGGCTGAATGGCCTCCTCTCTCTCTCTCTATAACAGGCTCGAGGGGCTGAATGGCCTCCTCCTGTTCCTGTGTAACAGGCTCGAGGGGCTGAATTGCCTCCTCTCTCTCTGTGTAACAGGCTCGAGGGGCTGAATGGCCTCCTCTCTCTCTCTCTGTGTAACAGGATTGAGGGGCTGAATGGCCTCTCTGTGTAACAGGCTCGAGGGGCTGAATGGCCTCCTCTCTCTCTCTATAACAGGCTCGAGGGGCTGAATGGCCTCCTCTCTCTCTGTGTAACAGGATCAAGGGGCTGAATGGCCTCCTCCTGTTCTTGTGTAACAGGCTCGAGGGGCTGAATGGGCCTCCTCCTGTTCCTGTGTAACAGGCTCGAGGGGCTGAATGGGCCTCCTCCTGTTCCTGTGTAACAGGCTCGAGGGGCTGAATGGCTTCCTCCTGTTCCAGTGTAACAGGCTCGAGGGGCTGAATGGCCTCCTCCTGTTCCTGTGTAACAGGCTCGAGGGGCTGAATGGGCCTCCTCCTGTTCCTGTGTAACAGGCTCGAGGGGCTGAATGGCCTCCTCCTGTTCCTGTGTAACAGGCTCGAGGGGCTGAATGGGCCTCCTCCTGTTCCTGTGCAACAGGCTCGAGGGGTTGAATGGGCCTCCTCCTGTTCCTGTGTAACAGGCTCGAGGGGCTGAATGGGCCTCCTCCTGTTCATGTGCAACAGGCTCGAGGGGTTGAATGGGCCTCCTCCTGTTCCTGTGTAACAGGCTCGAGGGGCTGAATGGGCCTCCTCCTGTTCCTGTGTAACAGGCTCGAGGGGCTGAATGGCCTCCTCCTGTTCCTGTGTAACAGGCTCGAGGGGCTGAATGGGCCTCCTCCTGTTCCTGTGTAACAGGCTCGAGGGGCTGAATGGGCCTCCTCCTGTTCCTGTGTAACAGGCTCGAGGGGCTGAATGGCCTCCTCCTGTTCCTGTGTAACAGGCTCGAGGGGCTGAATGGCCTCCTCCTGTTCCTGTGTAACAGGCTCGAGGGTCTGAATGGCCTCCTCTCTCTCTGTGTAACAGGCTCGAGGGGCTGAATGGCCTCCTCCTGTTCCTGTGTAACAGGCTCGAGGGGACTGAATGGCCTCCTCCTGTTCCTGTGTAACAGGCTCGAGGGGCAGAATGGTGTCCTCGCTCTCTGTGTAACAGGCTCGAGGGGCTGAGTGGTCTCCTCCTGTTCCTGTGTAACAGGATCGAGGGGCTGAATGACCTCCTCCTGTTCCTGTGTAACAGGATCGAGGGGCTGAATGACCTCCTCCTGTTCCTGTGTAACAGGATCGAGGGGCTGAATGGCCTTCTCTCTCTCTCTGTAACAGGCTCGAGGGGCTGAATGGCCTTCTCTCTCTCTCTCTATGTAACAGGATCGAGGGGCTGAATGGCCTTCTCTCTCTCTCTCTGTGTAACAGGATCTCGGGGCTGAATGGCCTCCTCTCTCTCTCTCTGTGTAACAGGCTCGAGGGGCTGAATGGCCTCCTCTCTCTCTGTGTAACAGGATCTCGGGGCTGAATGGCCTCCTCTCTCTCTCTCTGTGTAACAGGATCTCGGGGCTGAATGGCCTCCTCTCTCTCTCTCTGTGTAACAGGCTCGAGGGGCTGAATGGCCTCCTCTCTCTCTGTGTAACAGGATTGAGGGGCTGAATGGCCTCCTCTCTCTCTGTGTAACAGGATCTCGGGGCTGAATGGCCTTCTCTCTCTCTGTGTAACAGGCTCGAGGGGCTGAATGTCCTCCTCTCTCTCTCGCTGTGTAACAGGCTCGAGGGGCTGAATGTCCTCCTCTCTCTCTCTCTGTGTAACAGGCTCGAGGGGCTGAATGGCCTCCTCCTGTTCCTGTGTAACAGGATCGAGGGGCTGAATGGCCTCCTCCTGTTCCTGTGTAACAAGCTCGAGAGGCTGAATGGCCTTCTCTCTCTCTGTGTAACAGGCTCGAGGGGCTGAATGGCCTCCTCCTGTTCCTGTGTAACAGGCTCGAGGGGCTGAACGGTGTCCTCGCTCTCTGTGCAACAGGATCGAGGGGCTGAATGATCGAGGGGCTGAATGGCCTCCTCCTGTTCCTGTGTAACAGGATCGAGAGGCTGAATGACCTCCTCCTGTTCCTGTGTAACAGGATCGAGGGCCTGAATGGCCTCCTCTCCCTCTGTGTAACAGGCTCGAGGGGCTGAATGGCCTCCTCTCTCTCTCTTTGTAACAGGATTGAGGGGCTGAATGGCCTCTCTGTGTAACAGGCTCGAGGGGCTGAGCGGACTTCTCTCTCTCTGTGTAACAGGATCGAGGGGCTGAATGGCCTTCTCTCTCTCTCTGTGTAACAGGCTCGAGGGGCTGAATGGCCTCCTCTCTGTGTAACAGTCTCGAGGAGCTGAATGGCCTTCTCTCTCTGTGTAACAGACTCGAGGGGCTGAATGGCCTCCTCTCTCTCTGTGTAACAGGATCGAGGGGCTGAATGGCCTCCTCTCTCTCTGTGTAACAGGATCGAGGGGCTGAATGGCCTCCTCCTGTTTCTGTGTAACAGGATCGAGGGGCTGAATGGGCCTTCTCCTTTTCCTGTGTAACAGGCTCGAGGGGATGAATGGCCTCCTCCTGTTCTTGTGTAACAGGCTCGAGGGGCTGAATGGCCTCCTCCTGTTCCTGTGTAACAGGATCGAGGGGCTGAATGAACTCCTCCTGTTCCTGTGTAACAAGCTCGAGAGGCTGAATGGCCTTCTCTCTCTCTGTGTAACAGGCTCGAGGGGCTGAATGACCTCCTCCTGTTCCTGTGTAACAGGCTCGAGGGGCTGAATGGCCTCCTCCTGTTCCTGTGTAACAGGCTCGAGGGGCTGAATGGGCCTCCTCCTGTTCCTGTGTAACAGGCTCGAGGGGCTGAATGGCCTCCTCCTGTTCCTGTGTAACAAGCTCGAGAGGCTGAATGGCCTCCTCCTGTTCCTGTGTAACAGGCTCGAGGGGCTGAATGGGCCTCCTCCTGTTCCTGTGTAACAGGCTCGAGGGGCTGAATGGGCCTCCTCCTGTTCCTGTGTAACAGGCTCGAGGGGCTGAATGGCCTCCTCCTGTTCCTGTGTAACAGGCTCGAGGGGCTGAATGGCCTCCTCCTGTTCCTGTGTAACAGGCTCGAGGGTCTGAATGGGCCTCCTCCTGTTCCAGTGTAACAGGCTCGAGGGGCTGAATAGCCTCCTCCTGTTCCTGTGTAACAGGCTCGAGGGGCTGAATGGGCCTCCTCCTGTTCCTGTGTAACAGGCTCGAGGGGCTGAATGGCCTCCTCCTGTTCCTGTGTAACAGGATCGAGGGGCTGAATGAACTCCTCCTGTTCCTGTGTAACAAGCTCGAGAGGCTGAATGGCCTTCTCTCTCTCTGTGTAACAGGCTCGAGGGGCTGAATGACCTCCTCCTGTTCCTGTGTAACAGGCTCGAGGGGCTGAATGGCCTCCTCCTGTTCCTGTGTAACAGGCTCGAGGGGCTGAATGGGCCTCCTCCTGTTCCTGTGTAACAGGCTCGAGGGGCTGAATGGCCTCCTCCTGTTCCTGTGTAACAAGCTCGAGAGGCTGAATGGCCTCCTCCTGTTCCTGTGTAACAGGCTCGAGGGGCTGAATGGGCCTCCTCCTGTTCCTGTGTAACAGGCTCGAGGGGCTGAATGGGCCTCCTCCTGTTCCTGTGTAACAGGCTCGAGGGGCTGAATGGCCTCCTCCTGTTCCTGTGTAACAGGCTCGAGGGGCTGAATGGCCTCCTCCTGTTCCTGTGTAACAGGCTCGAGGGTCTGAATGGGCCTCCTCCTGTTCCAGTGTAACAGGCTCGAGGGGCTGAATAGCCTCCTCCTGTTCCTGTGTAACAAGCTCGAGAGGCTGAATGGTGTCCTCGCTCTCTGTGTAACAGGCTCGAGGGGCTGAATGTCCTCCTCCTGTTCCTGTGTAACAGGCTCGAGGGGCAGAATGGTGTCCTCGCTCTCTGTGTAACAGGCTCGAGGGGCTGAGTGGTCTCCTCCTGTTCCTGTGTAACAGGATCGAGGGGCTGAATGACCTCCTCCTGTTCCTGTGTAACAGGATCGAGGGGCTGAATGACCTCCTCCTGTTCCTGTGTAACAGGATCGAGGGGCTGAATGGCCTTCTCTCTCTCTGTGTAACAGGCTCGAGGGGCTGAATGGTATCCTCTCTCTCTCTGTAACAGGCTCGAGGGGCTGAATGGTATCCCCTCTCTCTGTGTAACAGGATCGAGGGGCTGAATGGTCCTCTCTCTCTGTGTAACAGGCTCGAGGGGCTGAATGGCCTCCTCTCTCTCTGTGTAACAGGATCTCGGGGCTGAATGGCCTCCTCTCTCTCTCTCTATGTAACAGGATTGAGGGGCTAAATGGCCTCTCTGTGTAACAGGCTCGAGGGGCTGAGCGGCCTCCTCTCTCTCTCTGTGTAACAGGATCTCGGGGCTGAATGGCCTTCTCTCTCTCTGTGCAACAGGATCGAGGGGCTGAATGGCCTCCTCTCTCTCTGTGTAACAGGATCTCGGGGCTGAATGGCCTCCTCTCTCTCTCTCTATGTAACAGGATTGAGGGGCTGAATGGCCTTCTCTCTTTCTGTGTAACAGGCTCGAGGGGCTGAACGGTGTCCTCGCTCTCTGTATAACAGGATCGAGGGGCTGAATGGCCTCCTCCTGTTCCTGTGTAACAGGCTCGAGGGGCTGAATGGCCTCCTCCTGTTCCTGTGTAACAAGCTCGAGAGGCTGAATGGCCTTCTCTCTCTCTCTCTATAACAGGCTCGAGGGGCTGAACGGTGTCCTCGCTCTCTGTGCAACAGGATCGAGGGGCTGAATGATCGAGGGGCTGAATGGCCTCCTCCTGTTCCTGTGTAACAGGATCGAGAGGCTGAATGACCTCCTCCTGTTCCTGTGTAACAGGATCGAGGGCCTGAATGGCCTTCTCTCTCTCTGTGCAACAGGCTCGAGGGGCTGAATGGCCGCCTCTCTCTCTCTGTGTAACAGGATCGAGGGGCTGAATGGCCTTCTCTCTCTCTCTGTGTAACAGACTCGAGGGGCTGAATGGCCTCCTCTCTCTCTGTGTAACAGACTCGAGGGGCTGAATGGCCGCCTCTCTCTCTCTGTGTAACAGTCTCGAGGAGCTGAATGGCCTTCTCTCTCTCTGTGTAACAGGCTCGAGGGGCTGAATGGCCTCCTCTCTCTCTGTGTAACAGGATCGAGGGGCTGAATGGCCTCCTCTCTCTCTGTGTAACAGGCTCGAGGGGCTGAATGGCCTCCTCTCTCTCTGTGTAACAGGATCGAGGGGCTGAATGGGCCTTCTCCTTTTCCTGTGTAACAGGCTCGAGGGGATGAATGGCCTCCTCCTGTTCTTGTGTAACAGGCTCGAGGGGCTGAATGGCCTCCTCCTGTTCCTGTGTAACAAGCTCGAGAGGCTGAATGGCCTTCTCTCTCTCTGTGTAACAGGCTCGAGGGGCTGAATGGCCTCCTCCTGTTCCTGTGTAACAAGCTCGAGAGGCTGAATGGCCTTCTCTCTCTCTGTGTAACAGGCTCGAGGGGCTGAATGGCCTCCTCCTGTTCCTGTGTAACAGGCTCGAGGGGCTGAATGGTCTCCTCCTGTTCCTGTGTAACAGGCTCGAGGGGCTGAATGGCCTTCTCTCTCTCTGTGTAACAGGATCGAGGAGCTGAACAGCCTCCTCTCTCTCTGTGTAACAGGCTCGAGGGGCTGAGCGGCCTTCTCTCTCTCTGTGTAACAGGATCGAGGGGCTGAATGGCCTCCTCCTGTTCTTGTGTAACAGGCTCGAGGGTCTGAATGGGCCTCCTCCTGTTCCTGTGTAACAGGCTTGAGGGGCTGAATGGGCCTCCTCCTGTTCCTGTATAACAGGCTCGAGGGGCTGAATGGCCTCCTCCTGTTCCTGTGTAACGGGCTCGAGGGGCTGAATGGGCCTCCTCCTGTTCCTGTGTAACAGGCTCGAGGGGCTGAATGGCCTCCTCCTGTTCCTGTGTAACAGGCTCGAGGGGCTGAATGGGCCTCCTCCTGTTCCTGTGTAACAGGCTCGAGGGGCTGAATGGGCCTCCTCCTGTTCCTGTGTAACAGGCTCGAGGGGCTGAATGGCCTCCTCCTGTTCCTGTGTAACAGGGTCGAGGGGCTGAATGGCCTCCTGTCTCTCTCTCTGTAACAGGATCGAGAGGCTGAATGGCCTCCGCTCTCTCTCTGTAACAGGATCGAGAGGCTGAATGGCCTCCTCTCTCTGTGTAACAGACTCAAGGGGCTGAGCGGCCTCCTCTCTCTCTATGTGTAACAGGCTCGAGGGGCTGAATGGCCTCCTCTCTCTCTCTGGGTAACAGGCTCGAGGGGCTGAATGTCCTCCTCCTGTTCCTGTGTAACAGGCTCGAGGGGCTGAATGGCCTCCTCCTGTTCCTGTGTAACAGGCTCGAGGGGCTGAATGGCCTCCTCTCTCTCTGTGTAACAGGCTCGAGGGGCTGAATGGCCTCCTCTCTCTCCGTGTAACAGGCTCGAGGGGCTGAATGGCCTCCTCTCTCTCTCTGGGTAACAGGATCGAGGGGCTGAATGGCCTTCTCTCTCTCTGTGTAACAGACTCAAGGGGCTGAATGGCCTTCTCTCTCTCTGTGTAACAGGCTCGAGGGGCTGAATGGCCTCCTCCTGTTCCTGTGTAACAGGCTTGAGGGGCTGAATGGGCCTCCTCCTGTTCCTGTATAACAGGCTCGAGGGGCTGAATGGCCTCCTCCTGTTCCTGTGTAACAGGCTCGAGGGGCTGAATGGCCTTCTCTCTCTCTGTGTAACAGACTCAAGGGGCTGAATGGCCTCCTCTCTCTCTGTGTAACAGGCTCGAGGGGCTGAATGGCCTCCTCTCTCTCTGTGTGTAACAGGATCGAGCGGCTGAATGGCCGCCTCTCTCTCTCTGTGTAACAGACTCGAGGGGCTGAATGGCCTTCTCTCTCTCTCTGGGTAACAGGATCGAGGGGCTGAATGGCCTTCTCTCTCTCTGTGTAACAGGCTCGAGGGGCTGAATGGCCTTCTCTCTCTCTGTGTAACAGGCTCGAGGGGCTGAATGGCCTCCTCCTGTTCCTGTGTAACAGGCTCGAGGGGACTGAATGGCCTCCTCTCTGTGTAACAGGATCGAGGGGCTGAATGGCCTCCACCTGTTCTTGTGTAACAGGCTCGAGGGGCTGAATGGGCCTCCTCCTGTTCCTGTGTAACAGGCTCGAGGGGCTGAATGGGCCTCCTCCTGTTCCTGTGTAACAGGCTCGAGGGACTGAATGGGCCTCCTCCTGTTCCTGTGTAACAGGCTCGAGGGGCTGAATGGCCTCCTCCTGTTCCTGTGTAACAGGCTCGAGGGGCTGAATGGGCCTCCTCCTGTTCCTGTGTAATAGGCTCGAGAGGCTGAATGGCCTCCTCCTGTTCCTGTGTAACAGGCTCGAGGGGCTGAATAGCCTCCTCCTGTTCCAGTGTAACAGGCTCAAGGGGCTGAATGGCCTCCTCCTGTTCCTGTGTAACAGGCTCGAGGGGCTGAATGGCCTCCTCCTGTTCCTGTGTAACAGGGTCGAGGGGCTGAATGGCCTCCTCCTGTTCCTGTGTAACAGGCTCGAGGGGACTGAATGGCCTCCTCTCTCTCTCTCTGTGTAACAGGTTCGAGGGGCTGAGCGGCCTTCTCTCTCTCTCTCTGTGTAACAGACTCGAGGGGCTGAATGGCCTCCTCTCTCTCTCTCTGTGTAACAGACTCGAGGGGCTGAATGGCCTCCTCTCTCTCTGTGTAACAGGCTCGAGGGGCTGAATGGCCTCCTCTCTCTCTCTCTGTGTAACAGGTTCGAGGGGCTGAGCGGCCTTCTCTCTCTCTGTGTAACAGACTCGAGGGGCTGAATGGCCTCCTCTCTCTCTCTCTGTGTAACATGATCGAGAGGCTGAGCGGCCTCCTCTCTCTGTGTTACAGGATCGAGGGGCTGAATGGCCTCCTCTCTCACTGTGTTACAGGATCGAGGGGCTGAATGGCCTCCTCTCTCTCTGTGTAACAGGCTCGAGGGGCTGAGCGGCCTCCTCTCTCTCTCTGTGTAACAGGCTCGAGGGGCTGAATGGCCTCCTCTCTCTCTGTGTAACAGGCTCGAGGGGCTGAATGGCCTCCTCCTGTTCCTGTGTAACAAGCTCGAGAGGCTGAATGGCCTTCTCTCTCTCTGTGTAACAGGCTCGAGGGGCTGAATGGCCTCCTCCTCTTCCTGTGTAACAGGATCGAGGGGCTGAATGGCCTCCTCCTGTTCCTGTGTAACAGGCTCGAGGGGCTGAATGGCCTCCTCCTGTTCCTGTGTAACAGGCTCGAGGGGCTGAATGGCCTCCTCCTGTTCCTGTGTAACAGGCTCGAGGGGCTGAATGGCCTCCTCCTGTTACTGTGTAACAAGCTCGAGGGGCTGAATGACCTCCTCCTGTTCCTGTGTAACAAGCTCGAGGGGCTGAATGACCTCCTCCTGTTCCTGTGTAACAGGTTCGAGTGGCTGAACGGCCTCCTCTCCCTCTGTGAAACATGCTCGAGGGGCTGAATGGCCTCCTCTCTCTCTGTGTAACAGGATCGAGGGGCTGAACGACCATCTCTCTCTCTGTGTAACAGGATCGAGGGGCTGAACGACCATCTCTCTCTCTGTGTAACAGGATCGAGGGGCTGAACGACCATCTCTCTCTCTGTGAAACATGCTCGAGGGGCTGAATGGCCTCCTCTCTCTCTGTGTAACAGGATCGAGGGGCTGAACGACCATCTCTCTCTCTGTGTAACAGGATCGAGGGGCTGAACGACCATCTCTCTCTCTGTGTAACAGGATCGAGGGGCTGAACGACCATCTCTCTCTCTGTGTAACAGGATCGAGGGGCTGAACGACCATCTCTCTCTCTGTGTAACAGGATCGAGGGGCTGAACGACCATCTCTCTCTCTGTGTAACAGGATCGAGGGGCTGAACGACCATCTCTCTCTCTGTGTAACAGGATCGAGAGGCTGAATGGCCTCCTCTCTCTCTGTGTAACAGGCTCGAGCAGCTGAATGGCCTCCTCTCTCTCTGTGTAACAGGATCGAGGGGCTGAACGACCATCTCTCTCTCTGTGTAACAGGATCGAGGGGCTGAACGACCATCTCTCTCTCTGTGTAACAGGATCGAGGGGCTGAACGACCATCTCTCTCTCTGTGTAACAGGATCGAGAGGCTGAATGGCCTCCTCTCTCTCTGTGTAACAGGATCGAGGGGCTGAACGACCATCTCTCTCTCTGTGTAACAGGATCGAGGGGCTGAACGACCATCTCTCTCTCTGTGTAACAGGATCGAGGGGCTGAACGACCATCTCTCTCTCTGTGTAACAGGATCGAGGGGCTGAACGACCATCTCTCTCTCTGTGTAACAGGATCGAGGGGCTGAATGGCCTCCTCTCTCTCTCTCTGTAACAGGCTCGAGGGGCTGAATGGCCTCCTCTCTCTCTCTGTAACAGGCTCGAGGGGCTGAATGGCCTCCTCCTGTTCCTGTGTAACAGGCTCGAGGGGCTGAAGGGCCTCATCCTGTTCCTGTGTAACAGGCTCGAGGGGCTGAAGGGCCTCATCCTGTTCCTGTGTAACAGGCTCGAGGAGCTGAATGGCCTCCTCCTGTTCCTGTGTAACAGGCTCGAGGGGCTGAATGGGCCTCCTCCTGTTCCTGTGTAACAGGCTCGAGGGGCTGAATGGCCTCCTCCTGTTCCTGTGTAACAGGCTCGAGGGGCTGAATGGCCTCCTCCTGTTCCTGTGTAACAGGCTCGAGGGGCTGAATGGCCTCCTCCTGTTCCTGTGTAACAGGCTCGAGCAGCTGAATGGTCTCCTCTCTCTCTCTCGATGTGTAACAGGCTCGAGGGGCTGAATGGCCTCCTCTCTCTGTGTTACAGGATCGAGGGGCTGAATGGCCTCCTCTCTCTCTCTGTGTACCAGGCTCGAGGGGCTGAATGGCCTCCTCTCTCTCTCTGTGTAACAGGATCGAGGGGCTGAACGACCATCTCTCTCTCTGTGTAACAGGCTCGAGCAGCTGAATGGCCTCCTCTCTCTGTGTGTAACAGGATCGAGGGGCTGAACGACCATCTCTCTCTCTGTGTAACAGGCTCGAGGGGACTGAATGGCCTCCTCTCTCTCTGTGTAACAGGCTCGAGGGGCTGAATGGCCTCCTCTCTCTCTCTGTGTAACAGGTTCGAGGGGCAGAATGGGCCTCCTCCTGTTCCTGTGAAACAGGCTCGAGGGGCTGAATGGGCCTCCTCCTGTTCCTGTGTAACAGGTTCGAGGGACTGAACGGTGTCCTCGCTCTCTGTGTTACAGGCTCGAGGGGCTGAATGGCCTCCTCCTGTTCCTGTGTAACAAGCTCGAGAGGCTGAATGGCCTCCTCTTGTTCCTGTGTAACAGGTTCGAGGGGCTGAACGGCCCCCTCTCTCTCTGTGAAACATCCTCGAGGGGCTGAATGGCCTCCTCTCTCACTCTCTGTGTAACAGGTTCGAGGGGCTGAATGGCCTCCTCTCTGTGTAACAGGATCGAGGGGCTGAATGGCCTCCTCTCTCACTCTCTGTGTAACAGGTTCGAGGGGCTGAGCGGCCTCCTCTCTCTCTCTCTGTGTAACATGATCGAGGGGCTGAATGGCCTCCTCTCTCTCTCTGTAACAGGCTCGAGGGGCTGAATGGCCTCCTCTCTCTGTGTGTAACAGGCTCGAGGGGCTGAATGGCCTCCTCTCTCTCTGTGTAACAGGCTCGAGGGGCTGAATGGCCTCCTCTCTCTTTGTGTAACATGATCGAGGGGCTGAATGGCCTCCTCTCTCTCTGTGTAACAGGCTCGAGGGGCTGAATGGCCTCCTCTCTCTCTGTGTAACATGATCGAGTGGCTGAATGGCCTCCTCTCTCTCTGTGTAACAGGATCGAGGGGCTGAACGGCCTCCTCTCTCTCTGTGTAACAGGCTCGAGGGGCTGAGCGGCCTCCTCTCTCTCTCTGTGTAACAGGATCGAGGGGCTGAATGGCCTCCTCTCTCTCTGTGTAACAGGATCGAGGGGCTGAATGGCCTCCTCTCTCTGTGTGTAACAGGCTCGAGGGGCTGAATGGACTCCTCTCTCTCTGTGTAACAGGCTCGAGGGGCTGAACGACCATCTCTCTCTCTGTGTAACAGGATCGAGGGGCTGAATGGCCTCCTCTCTCTCTGTGTGTAACAGGCTCGAGGGGCTGAATGGCCTCCTCTCTCTGTGTGTGTAACAGGCTCGAGGGGCTGAATGGCCTCCTCTCTCTCTGTGTAACAGGATCGAGGGGCTGAATGGCCTCCTCTCTCTATGCCACTCATGCCCACTGTGTTGATTCTCTTTCAGGAGAATACTTCAGCTCGCTCCCACAGGTCACGACCCCAGGGCTGTGCGTTTGGGATCAGTCGTCGTGTGATCGAGGTCCGGAAGCCACGGATGTGTCTCCCCCGATGAACAAGAGGCGATCGTACTCCTTCACATCATGTAAGGCTGCACCGTTGGAGTTTCTTTGCGCGCCAGTTTGGCTCAGTTAGTAGCACTCTCAGTCAGAGGGCTGAGTTCGATCCCCTCTCCAGAGACTGGAGCACAAATCTGGGCCGACACTCCCAGTGCAGTACTGAGGGAGCGCCGCACTGTCAGAGGAGCAGTACTGAGGGAGCGCTGCACTGTCAGAGGAGCAGTACTGAGGGAGCGCTGCACTGTCGGAGGGGCAGTACTGAGGGAGCGCTGCACTGTCGGAGGGGCAGTACTGAGGGAGTGCTGCACTGTCGGAGGGGCAGTACTGAGGGAGGGCTGCACTGTCAGAGGAGCAGTACTGAGGGAGCGCCGCACTGTCAGAGGAGCAGTACTGAGGGAGCGCTGCACTGTCGGAGGGGCAGTACTGAGGGAGCGCTGCACTGTCGGAGGGGCAGTACTGAGGGAGCGCTGCACTGTCGGAGGGGCAGTACTGAGGGAACGCTGCTCCATCGGAGTGGCAGTACTGAGGGAGCGCTGCACTGTCGGAGGGGCAGTACTGAGGGAGCGCTGCGCTGTTGGAGGTTCACTACTGAGGGAGCGCTGCACTGTCGGAGGGGCACTACTGAGGGAGCGCTGCACTGTTGGAGGGGCAGTACTGAGGGAGCGCCGCACTGTCGGAGGGGCAGCACTGAGGGAGTGCTGCACTGTCGGAGGGGCAGCACTGAGGGAGCGCTGCACTCTCGGCGGGCCAGTACTGAGGGCCGCTGCACTGTCGGAGGGGCAGTACTGAGGGAGCGCTGCACTGTCAGGGGGCAGTACTGAGGGAGTGCTGCACTGTCGCAGGGGCAGTACTGAGGGAGCACTGCACTGTCAGAGGGGCAGTACTGAGGGAGTTCTGCACTGTTGGAGGGGCAGTACTGAGCGAGTTCTGCGCTGTCGGAGGGGCAATACTGAGGGAGCGCTGCACTGTCGGAGGGCCAGCACTGAGGGAGCGCTGCACTGTTGGAACGGCAGTACTGAGGGAGCGCTGCACTGTCGGAGGGCCACTACTGAGGGATCGCTGCTCGATCGGAGTGGCAGTACTGAGGGAGCGCTGCACTGTTGGAGGGCCAGTACTGAGGGACGCTGCACTGTCGGAGGGGCAGTACTGAGGGAACGCTGCACTGTCAGGGGGCAGTACTGGGGGAGTGCTGCACTGTCGCAGTGGCAGTACTGAGGGAGGACTGCATTGTCAGAGGGGCAGTACTGAGCAAGTTCTGCACTGTCGGAGGGGCAGTACTGAGGGAGCGCTGCACTGTCAGAGGGGCAGTACTGAGAGAGTGCTGCACTGTCGGAGGGGCAGTACTGAGGGAGCACTGCACTGTCGGAGGGGCAGTACTGAGGGAGCGCTGCACTGTCGGAGGGTCAGTACTGAGGGAGCGCCGCACTGTCGGAGGGGCAGTACTGAGGAAGCGCTGCACTGTCGGAGGGGCAGGACCGAGGGAGCGCTGCACTGTCGGAGGGTCAGTACTGAGGGAGAGCATCACTGTCAGAGGGACAGTACTGAGGGAGCGCTACACTGTCGGAGGGAGAGCTGCACTGTCAGAGGGGCAGTACTGAGGGAGCGCTGCATTGTTGGAGGGGCAGTAGTGAGGGAGTGCCGCACTGTCGGAGGGGCAGTACTGAGGGAGTGGTGCACCGTCAGAGGGGCATTACTGAGGGAGCGCTGCACTGTCAGAGGGGCAGTACTGAGGGAGCGCCGCACTGTCAGAGGGGGCAGTACTGAGGGAGCGCTGCACTGTCGGAGGGGCAGTACTGAGGGTGTGCTGCACTGTCGGAGGGGCAGTACTGAGGGAGCGCTGCACTGTCGGAGGGGCAGTACTGAGGGAGTGCTGCACTGTCGGAGGGGCAGTACTGAGGGAGCACTGGACTGTCGGAGGGGCAGTACTGAGGGAGTGCTGCTCTGTCGGAGGGGCAGTACTGAGGGAGCGCTGCACTATCGGAGGGGCAGTACTGAGGGAGCGTTGCACTGTCGGAGGGGCAGTACTGAGAGAGTGCTGCACTGTCAGAGGGGCAGTACTGAGGGAGCGTTGCACTGTCGGAGGGGCAGTACTGAGAGAGTGCTGCACTGTCGGAGGGGCAGTACTGAGGGAGCGCTGCACTATCGGAGGGGCAGTACTGAGCGAGTTCTGCACTGTCAGAGGGGCAGTACTGAGGGAGCGCTGCACTGTCAGAGGGGCAGTACTGAGAGAGTGCTGCACTGTCGGAGGGGCAGTACTGAGGGAGCGCTGCACTGTTGGAGGGGCAGTACTGAGGGAGCGCTGCACTGTCGGAGGGGCAGTACTGAGGGAGCGCTGCACTGTTGGAGGGGCAGTACTGAGGGAGCGCTGCACTGTCGGAGGGGCAGTACTGAGGGAGCGCTGCGCTGTTGGAGGGTCACTACTGAGGGAGCGCTGCACTGTCGGAGGGTCAGTACTGAGGGAGCGCTGCACTGTCGGAGGGGCAGTACTGAGGGAGCGCTGCACTGTCAGAGGGGCAGTACTGAGAGAGTGCTGCACTGTCGGAGGAGCAGTACTGAGGGAGCACTGCACTGTTGGAGGGGCAGTACTGAGGGAGCGCTGCACTGTCGGAGGGTCAGTACTGAGGGAGCGCCGCACTGTCGGAGGGGCAGTACTGAGGAAGCGCTGCACTGTCGGAGGGGCAGTACCGAGGGAGCGCTGCACTGTCGGAGGGTCAGTACTGAGGGAGAGCATCACTGTCAGAGGGACAGTACTGAGGGAGCGCTACACTGTCGGAGGGAGAGCTGCACTGTCAGAGGGGCAGTACTGAGGGAGCGCTGCATTGTTGGAGGGGCAGTACCGAGGGAGCGCTGCACTGTCGGAGGGTCAGTACTGAGGGAGAGCATCACTGTCAGAGGGACAGTACTGAGGGAGCGCTACACTGTCGGAGGGAGAGCTGCACTGTCAGGGGGCAGTACTGAGGGAGTGCTGCACTGTCGCAGGGGCAGTACTGAGGGAGCACTGCACTGTCAGAGGGGCAGTACTGAGGGAGTTCTGCACTGTTGGAGGGGCAGTACTGAGCGAGTTCTGCGCTGTCGGAGGGGCAATACTGAGGGAGCGCTGCACTGTCGGAGGGCCAGCACTGAGGGAGCGCTGCACTGTTGGAACGGCAGTACTGAGGGAGCGCTGCACTGTCGGAGGGCCACTACTGAGGGATCGCTGCTCGATCGGAGTGGCAGTACTGAGGGAGCGCTGCACTGTTGGAGGGCCAGTACTGAGGGACGCTGCACTGTCGGAGGGGCAGTACTGAGGGAACGCTGCACTGTCAGGGGGCAGTACTGGGGGAGTGCTGCACTGTCGCAGTGGCAGTACTGAGGGAGGACTGCATTGTCAGAGGGGCAGTACTGAGCAAGTTCTGCACTGTCGGAGGGGCAGTACTGAGGGAGCGCTGCACTGTCAGAGGGGCAGTACTGAGAGAGTGCTGCACTGTCGGAGGGGCAGTACTGAGGGAGCACTGCACTGTCGGAGGGGCAGTACTGAGGGAGCGCTGCACTGTCGGAGGGTCAGTACTGAGGGAGCGCCGCACTGTCGGAGGGGCAGTACTGAGGAAGCGCTGCACTGTCGGAGGGGCAGGACCGAGGGAGCGCTGCACTGTCGGAGGGTCAGTACTGAGGGAGAGCATCACTGTCAGAGGGACAGTACTGAGGGAGCGCTACACTGTCGGAGGGAGAGCTGCACTGTCAGAGGGGCAGTACTGAGGGAGCGCTGCATTGTTGGAGGGGCAGTAGTGAGGGAGTGCCGCACTGTCGGAGGGGCAGTACTGAGGGAGTGGTGCACCGTCAGAGGGGCATTACTGAGGGAGCGCTGCACTGTCAGAGGGGCAGTACTGAGGGAGCGCCGCACTGTCAGAGGGGGCAGTACTGAGGGAGCGCTGCACTGTCGGAGGGGCAGTACTGAGGGTGTGCTGCACTGTCGGAGGGGCAGTACTGAGGGAGCGCTGCACTGTCGGAGGGGCAGTACTGAGGGAGTGCTGCACTGTCGGAGGGGCAGTACTGAGGGAGCACTGGACTGTCGGAGGGGCAGTACTGAGGGAGTGCTGCTCTGTCGGAGGGGCAGTACTGAGGGAGCGCTGCACTATCGGAGGGGCAGTACTGAGGGAGCGTTGCACTGTCGGAGGGGCAGTACTGAGAGAGTGCTGCACTGTCGGAGGGGCAGTACTGAGGGAGCGCTGCACTATCGGAGGGGCAGTACTGAGCGAGTTCTGCACTGTCAGAGGGGCAGTACTGAGGGAGCGCTGCACTGTCAGAGGGGCAGTACTGAGAGAGTGCTGCACTGTCGGAGGGGCAGTACTGAGGGAGCGCTGCACTGTTGGAGGGGCAGTACTGAGGGAGCGCTGCACTGTCGGAGGGGCAGTACTGAGGGAGCGCTGCACTGTTGGAGGGGCAGTACTGAGGGAGCGCTGCACTGTCGGAGGGGCAGTACTGAGGGAGCGCTGCGCTGTTGGAGGGTCACTACTGAGGGAGCGCTGCACTGTCGGAGGGTCAGTACTGAGGGAGCGCTGCACTGTCGGAGGGGCAGTACTGAGGGAGCGCTGCACTGTCAGAGGGGCAGTACTGAGAGAGTGCTGCACTGTCGGAGGAGCAGTACTGAGGGAGCACTGCACTGTTGGAGGGGCAGTACTGAGGGAGCGCTGCACTGTCGGAGGGTCAGTACTGAGGGAGCGCCGCACTGTCGGAGGGGCAGTACTGAGGAAGCGCTGCACTGTCGGAGGGGCAGTACCGAGGGAGCGCTGCACTGTCGGAGGGTCAGTACTGAGGGAGAGCATCACTGTCAGAGGGACAGTACTGAGGGAGCGCTACACTGTCGGAGGGAGAGCTGCACTGTCAGAGGGGCAGTACTGAGGGAGCGCTGCATTGTTGGAGGGGCAGTAGTGAGGGAGTGCCGCACTGTCGTAGGGGCAGTACTGAGGGAGTGGTGCACCGTCAGAGGGGCATTACTGAGGGAGCGCTGCACTGTCAGAGGGGCAGTACTGAGGGAGCGCCGCACTGTCAGAGGGGGCAGTACTGAGGGAGCGCTGCACTGTCGGAGGGGCAGTACTGAGGGTGTGCTGCACTGTCGGAGGGGCAGTACTGAGGGAGCGCTGCACTGTCGGAGGGGCAGTACTGAGGGAGTGCTGCACTGTCGGAGGGGCAGTACTGAGGGAGCACTGCACTGTCGGAGGGGCAGTACTGAGGGAGTGCTGCTCTGTCGGAGGGGCAGTACTGAGGGAGCGCTGCACTATCGGAGGGGCAGTACTGAGGGAGCGTTGCACTGTCGGAGGGGCAGTACTGAGAGAGTGCTGCACTGTCGGAGGGGCAGTACTGAGGGAGCGCTGCACTATCGGAGGGGCAGTACTGAGCGAGTTCTGCACTGTCAGAGGGGCAGTACTGAGGGAGCGCTGCACTGTCAGAGGGGCAGTACTGAGAGAGTGCTGCACTGTCGGAGGGGCAGTACTGAGGGAGCGCTGCACTGTTGGAGGGGCAGTACTGAGGGAGCGCTGCACTGTCGGAGGGGCAGTACTGAGGGAGCGCTGCGCTGTTGGAGGGTCACTACTGAGGGAGCGCTGCACTGTCGGAGGCTCAGTACTGAGGGAGCGCTGCACTGTCGGAGGGGCAGTACTGAGGGAGCGCTGCACTGTCAGAGGGGCAGTACTGAGAGAGTGCTGCACTGTCGGAGGGGCAGTACTGAGGGAGCACTGCACTGTTGGAGGGGCAGTACTGAGGGAGCGCTGCACTGTCGGAGGGTCAGTACTGAGGGAGCGCCGCACTGTCGGAGGGGCAGTACTGAGGAAGCGCTGCACTGTCGGAGGGGCAGTACCGAGGGAGCGCTGCACTGTCGGAGGGTCAGTACTGAGGGAGAGCATCACTGTCAGAGGGACAGTACTGAGGGAGCGCTACACTGTCGGAGGGAGAGCTGCACTGTCAGAGGGGCAGTACTGAGGGAGCGCTGCATTGTTGGAGGGGCAGTAGTGAGGGAGTGCCGCACTGTCGTAGGGGCAGTACTGAGGGAGTGGTGCACCGTCAGAGGGGCATTACTGAGGGAGCGCTGCACTGTCAGAGGGGCAGTACTGAGG
>JASTWF010001457.1:0-36757 GCA_030390025.1 Squalus acanthias
GTGTGTGTGAGGTGTTTGGGGGTGGTGTGTGTGAGGTGTGTGTGAGGTGTTTGGGGGTGGTGTGTGTGAGGTGTTTGGGGGTGGTGTGTGTGAGGTGTTTGGGGGTGGTGTGTGTGAGGTGTTTGGGGGTGGTGTGCGCGGGGGGGTGGTGTGAGGTGTGTGTGAGGTGTTTGGGGGTGGTGTGCGCGGGGGGGGGGGTGGTGTGAGGTGTGTGTGAGGTGTTTGGGGGTGGTGTGCGCAGGGGGTGTGTGTGAGGTGTGTGTGTGAGGTGTGTGTGTGAGGTGTTTGGGGGTGGTGTGTGTGAGGTGTGTGTGTGGGGGCGTGTTTGGGGGTGGTGTGCGCGGGGGGTGTGTGAGGTGTGTGCGGGGTTGTGTGAGGTGTTTGGGGGTGGTGTGTGTGAGGTGTGTGTGTGGGGGCGTGTTTGGGGGTGGTGTGTGCGGGGGGGTGTGTGAGGTGTGTGCGGGGTATTTGGGGGTGGTGTGCGCGGGGGGGGTGTGCGGGGTTGTGTGAGGTGTGTGTGTGTGGGGGCGTGTTTGGGGGTGGTGTGTGCAGGGGGTTGTGTGAGGTGTGTGTGTGAGGTGTTTGGGGGTGGTGTGTGCGGGGGGCTGTGTATCGGTTGCTGTCTGCTGTGTTGCGTGCTGGCCTTCTCTTGGTGTTCCACTCATTGTGTACTTCCCTTCCAGTAGATGAGCTGGAATCTGTCGCTGCTTCAGATAAAAGCTTTTCCTCATCCACAGCCCCGACAAAGGATCAAATCTCCTTCTTCAGACCCAGCATACAGGTGGAGCTGGAGAATGATGACCCAAAGCTAGTGAAGGCTATTTTCATCAGAGGTACGGTTCCAAAGGGAGAACTGGGACTGGGGTTGTATAGAGCTGATCGCCTGATGATCAGTCTATGGGTGAGCCATTCAACAGCAGCAACCAGTATACATAGAGCGCCTTTAACATTGAAAAAATCATAAGGGGATGGACACTGCCACGGTGGGAGAGATGAAGATCAAAACTTGTTGAAAATGATGGACTTTCAGAAGGTTTTTAGCGGAGAGAGAGAAGTGGAGGGGGTTTAATGCAGGATTTCCACAGAGCAGGGCTGGTGTGGTTGAAGGCCCTCTCCGTAAAGGTGGGGTGAAGGAAGACACGGGATGCCCATAAGGCCAGAATGGAAGGACTGAAGGGCGTGGGAGGTTGCAGTGGACAAGAGTGTGCAGGGATGTGAAGACGAGGATTTTATATTTAACATACAGGGTGATTGGGAGCCAATGTGGATCAGCCAGGATGTGGACGATGGTTGGGACAGGTTCTCTGTGGCAGTGTTTTGGATGAGTTGGAGTTTATGGAGAGTGTAGGACAGGAGGGGAGCAAGCAGGACATTGGAGAAACGGAGCCCAGAGATAGCACAAGCGTGTGTAAGGGTTTCAGCGGTGGAGTGATGCAGAGGTGGAACTTAGCACCCGTGGGCACCAGGATATAGCATTAGAAAGGAGAAACAAGGTG
The DNA here is from genome assembly GCA_030390025.1 of Squalus acanthias. Taxonomy (NCBI): domain Eukaryota; kingdom Metazoa; phylum Chordata; class Chondrichthyes; order Squaliformes; family Squalidae; genus Squalus; species Squalus acanthias. Next base: position 1,497 of record JASTWF010001457.1, read on the forward strand.
CATAAAGGATTGGGAGAGACAGATAGCACAGAGTAAGAAGTAGTACAGTGTTAGGTGGGGTCAGACTAAGAGAGAATACAAGAAGGTCTACATAGGTTTACAGTGCATGTGTGTCACCGCACGAAGCGTGGTAAATAAGGTTGGTGAGCTGCAGGCGCAAATAGCCTCATGGGACTATGATGTCGTGGCGATAACGGAGACCTGGCTCAAAGAAAAGAACAGGATTGGGTACTAAATATTCCTGGATATAAGGTGTTCAGGAAAGATAGGGAAGGAAAGAAAGGAGGTGGGGTGGCAGTATTGGTTAAGGAGAATATTACAGTGCTGGAGAGAGAGGATGTCCTGGAGGGGTCAAGGACAGAATCTATTTGGTTGGGGTTAAGAAACAGTAGAGGTGCCATTACACTACTAAGTGTATTCTCCAGGCCACCAACTAATGGGAAGGATAGAGAAGAGCAAATTTGCAGGGAAATTACAGAGAGGTGCAAGAACTATAGAGTAGTGATAATGGGAGACTTCAATTATCCTAATATAGACTGGGATAGTAATAGTGTAAAGGGCAGAGAGGGGGAAGAATTTCTGAAGTGTGTTCAGAAGAACTTTCTTGATCAGTATGTTCCCGGCCCAATGAGGAAGAAGGCATTGCTGGATCTGGTTCTGGGGAATGAGGTGGGTCAAGTGGAGCAAGTGTCAATCGGGGAACATTTAGGGAACAGTGATCATAGTATCATAAGGTTTAGATTAGCTTTGTTAAAGGACAAGGAGCAATCTAGAGTAAAATTACTTAATTGGAGGAGGGCCAATTTCAGTGGGTTGAGAACGGATCTGGCCCGGGTAAATTGGAATCAAAGATTGGCAGGCAAAACTGTAATCGAACAATGGGCTGCCTTTAAAGAGGAGATGGTTGGGGTACAGTCGAGATACATTCCCACGAGGGGGAAAGGTAGGGCAACCAAAGCCAGAGCTCCCTGGATGACGAAAGAGATAGAGTGTAAGATGAAACAGAAAAAGGGGGTGTATGGCACATGTCAGGTTCAGAATACAAGTGAGAACCAGGCTGAATATAGAAAGTTCAGAGGGAAAGTGAAAAAGGAAATAAGAGGGGCAAAGAGAGAGTATGAGAATAGAATGCAGCTAACATAAAAGGGAATCCAAAAGTCTTCTATAGGCATATAAATAGTAAACAGGTAGTAAGAGGAGGGGTGGGGCCGATTAGGGACCAAAATGGAGACCTACGCATGGAGGCAGAGGGCATGGCTGAGGTACTAAATGAGTACTTTGCATCTGTCTTCACCAAGGAAGAGGATGCTGCCAAAGTCATAGTTAAAGAGGAGGTAGTTGAGATACTGGATGGGATAAAAACTGATAAAGAGGAGGTACTAGAAAGTAGATAAGTCACCAGGAGCGGATGGGATGCATCCTCGGATGCTTCGGGAGGTAAAGGTGAAAATTGTGGAGGTACTGGCCATAATCTTCCAATCCTCCTTAGATACAGGGGTGGTGCCAGAGGACTGGTGAATTGCAAATGTTGCACCCTTGTTCAAAAAAGGGTGTAAGGATAAATCCAGCAACTACAGACCAGTCAGTTTAACCTCGGTAGTGGGGAAGCTTTTAGAAATGATAATCCGGGACAAAGTTAACAGTCACTTGGACAAGTGTGGATTAATTAAGGAAAGCCAGCACGGATTTGTTAAAGGCAAATCGTGTCTAACCAACTTGATTGAGTTTTTTGATGAGGTAACAGAGAGGGTTGATGAGGGCAATGCAGTTGAGGTGATGTACATGGACTTCCAAAAGGCGTTTGATAAAGTGCCACCTAATATGCTCGCCAGCAAAGTTGAAGCCCATGGAATAAAAGGGACAGTGGCAGCATGGATACAGAATTGGCTCAGTGGCAGGAAACAGAGTAGTGGTGAAGAGATGTTTTCGGACTGGAGGAAGATATACAGTGGTGTTCCCCAGGGGTCGGTTCTAGGACCACTGCTTATCCTGATCGATATTAATGACTTGGACTTGGGTGTACAGGGCACAATTTCAAAATTTGCAGGTGACACAAACTTGGAAGTATAGTGAACAGTGAGGAGAATAGCAGTAGACTTCAAGAAGACATAGACAGGCTGGTGGAATGGGCGGACACATGGCAGATGAAATTTAACGCAGAAAAGTGTGAAGTGATACATTTTGGTAGGAACAATGAGGAGCAGCAATATAAACCAAAGGGTACAATTCTAAAGGGGGTGCATGAACAGACAGACCTGGGGGAAAATGTGCACAAATCGTTGAAGGTGACACGGCAGGTTGAGAAAGCGGTTAAAAAACATAAGGGATCTTGGGCTTCATAAATAGAGGCATAGAGTACAAAAGCAAGGAAGGTATGATTAAACTTTATAAAACACTGGTTCAGCCTCAACTGGAGTATTGTGTCCAATTCTGGGCACCGCACTTTAGGAAGGATGTGAAGGCCTTAGAGAGGGTGCAGAAAAGATTTACGAGAATGGTTCCAGGGATGAGGGACTTCAGTTACGTGGATAGACTGGAGAAGCTGGGGTTGTTCTCCTTGGAGCAGAGAAGGTTGAGAGGAGATTTGATAGAGGCGTTCAAAATCATGAGGGGTCTGGACAGAGTAGATAGAGAGAAACTGTTCCCATTGGCGGAAGGGTCGAGAACCAGAGGACACAGATTTAAGGTGATTGGCAGAAGAACCAAAGGAGACACGAGGAAAAACTTTTTACGCAGCGAGTGGTTAGGATCTGGAATGCACTGCCTGAAAGAGTGGTGGAGGGAGACTCAATTGTGGCTTTCAAAAGGAATTGGATAAGTACCTGAAGGAAAAAATATTGCAGGGCTACGGGGAAAGGGCGGGGGAGTGGGACTAGCTGAAGTGCTCTTGCAGAGAGCCGGCATGGGCTATGGGGAGAGAGCGGGGCAGTGGGATTAGTTTGTGATTGATACAGGGCTATGGGAAGAGTGGAGCAGTGGGATTAGTTTGGGATTGATACAGGGCTATGGGGAGAGAGCGGGGCAGTGAGTTTAGTTTGGGGATTGATACAGGGCTATGGGGAGAGAGCGGGGCAGTGGGATTAGTTTGGGATTGATACAGGGCAATGGGGAGAGAGCGGGGCAGTGGGATTAGTTTGGGATTGATACAGGGCTATGGGGAGAGAGCGGGGCAGTGGGATTAGTTTGGGATTGATACAGGGCTATGGGGAGAGAGCGGGGCAGTGGGTTTAGTTTGTGATTGATACAGGGCTATGGGGAGAGAGCGGGGCAGTGGGTTTAGTTTGTGATTGATACAGGGCTATGGGGAGAGAGCGGGGCAGTGGGATTAGTTTGGGATTGATACAGGGCTATGGGGAGAGAGCGGGGCAGTGAGTTTAGTTTGGGGATTGATACAGGGCTATGGGGAGAGAGCGGGGCAGTGGGTTTAGTTTGTGATTGATACAGGGCTATGGGGTGAGAGCGGGGCAGTGGGATTAGTTTGTGATTGATACATGGCTATGGGGAGAGAGCGGGGCAGTGGGATTAGTTTGGGATTGATACAGGGCTATGGGGAGGAGCGGGGCAGTGTGATTAGTTTGGGGATTGATACAGGGCTATGGGGAGAGAGCGGGGCAGTGGGATTAGTTTAGGATTGATACAGGGCTATGGAGAGAGAGCGGGACAGTGGGATTAGTTTGTGATTGATACAGGGCTATGGGGAGAGAGCGGGGCAGTGGGATTAGTTTGCGTTTGGTACAGGGCTATGGGGAGAGAGCGGGGCAGTGGGATTAGTTTGGGATTGATACAGGGCTATGGGGAGAGAGCGGGGCAGTGGGATTAGTTTGGGATTGATACAGAGCTATTGGGAGAGAGCGGGGCAGTGGGTTTAGTTTGTGATTGATACAGGGCTATGGGGTGAGAGCGGGGCAGTGGGATTAGTTTGGGATTGGTACAGGGCTATGGGGAGAGAGCGGGGCAGTGGGATTAGTTTGTGATTGATACAGGGCTATGGGGAGAGAGCGGGGCAGTGGGATTAGTTTGTGATTGATACAGGGCTATGGAGAGAGAGCGGGGCAGTGGGATTAGTTGGGGTTTGATACAGGGCTATGGGGAGAGAGCGGGGCAGTGGGATTAGTTGGGGATTGATACAGGGCTATGGGGAGAGAGCGGGGCAGTGGGATTAGTTTGTGATTGATACAGGGCTATGGGGTGAGAGCGGGGCAGTGGGATTAGTTGGGGATTGATACAGGGCTATGGGGAGAGAGCGGGGCAGTGGGATTAGTTGGGGATTGATACAGGGCTATGGGGTGAGAGCGGGGCAGTGGGATTAGTTGGGGATTGATACAGGGCTATGGGGAGAGAGCGGGGCAGTGGGATTAGTTGGGGATTGATACAGGGCTATGGGGTGAGAGCGGGGCAGTGGGATTAGTTGGGGATTGATACAGGGCTATGGGGAGAGAGCGGGGCAGTGGGATTAGTTGGGGATTGATACAGGGCTATGGGGAGAGAGCGGGGCAGTGGGATTAGTTGGGGATTGATACAGGGCTATGGGGAGAGAGCGGGGTAGGGGTGCGAGTTAATTACACTCCTCCCGTACACTGCACCTCAGAATATAGTGCCTGGATTAATTATAGTTCTACTCCCTCTCTTCCAGGCTGGATGATCGATCAGAGATTTATATTCATCTTCCAGAAGTGTCTGCCTGCCCTTAGCAACCTCCAAAGCATCAAGTAAGTGACAGCATCAGCGCCCGAAATCTACTGCTGTCTGTCTGTATTTTCGTGTGCAGTCTGAATCTGTTTGTATTTCCAGGGTTTGGTTGTAGAGTGTGGTAGTAACTGATACCACACTGACTTGGTTGAGGGGTGATGACACCTTACCCTTAAATGAAGCCTCCCCGCCTGGCTATACCTCCCACCACTTGCCCCGCTCAGACCTCCGTGGTGGCGGTGTGGCTCTCATCACCAAATCACACCTTGGTCTGTCCCCCTACTCCTCCGCCACTTTCTCCTCCTTTGAGCATCTCACCTTATTCCACCCCTCTCACCTCTCATTTAAAATTCTCGTTCTCTACCGCCCACCCAAGTACCATAAAAATTTTATTACCGAGATATCTTCACTGCTCTCCACCCTCGGCCTCTGCACCGAACGACTTCTAATCCTCGGTGATTTCAACCACCATCTCAATTCATCAGGCTCTCTCTCCTCTGAGTTCACTAGCCTCCTATCCTCCCTTAATCTCTCCCTCCATGTAACTCCCCTCGACCTTGCCATCTCTCGTGGCCTCGCTACTCCCATCGTGTCACTCGCAGATAAGGCCATCTCTGACCACTTCCTTGTCTCGCTCTCCACCCTCATCCCCCTTCTAACCACCCCGCCCCCCCCACCTCCCCACCAACCCCACTTCCTTCTGTGTCCGCCCCTGGAAAAAACTCTCTCCCAACTCTCTTACTGCACTTATGAAATCCCAACTGTCCAGCCTTTGGCCCTCCATTCACAGTGACATTTCTACAGCTACCGATCTGCTCAACCACACCCTCACCACTATCTTTGATGCCCTAGTCCCTATTAAAACAATTACTCTCTCTCACCCTGGCCGTTCCCCCGGTACGGCTCTCGTCTTCGCTCCTTTAAGTCCAAGGGGCGCAGACTTGAACGGATATGGCGGACAACTGGTTTAGCCATTCACCGCCAGATCTGGCTGGACCACATAAAGCACTGTCGGGTCCTGCTCTCGTCTGCCAAAATTGCTCACTATTCCAGAATCATTCTGGAATGCAAAGATAAACCCCGGCTCCTATTCTCCACTGCTAACCGTCTTCTTAAACCCCTCTTCCCTGTCTCCTCCACCCTCACCTCTGACAACAAGTGTGAGGAGCTCATGGACTTCTTTGTCACTAAGATTGAGACCATCCGTTCAGCTGCCTCTGCCACTTCCCTTCCTTCCCCTAGCCCACTGGGCCAAACTTCCTCTAAGGTTCCCCCCTGCCCGAGCCCTGAACTCACATCTTTCTCCAGTTTCTCTCCGATCTCCCCTCATGACCTCTCCGCGCTAATCTTGTCCGTGAGACCCACTTCCTGCTCCCTCGACCCTATTCCCACCAAACTGCTGACCACCCAACTTCCTTTTCTGGCTCCCATGTTAACTGATATTGTTAACGGTTCTCTCTCCTCAGGTCCTGTCCCCCTCTCCCTCAAATCTGACGTCATCACCCCTCTCCTCAAAGAAACAACCCTTGACCCCTCCATCCTTGCAAACTACTGCCCCATCTCCAACCTCCCTTTCCTCTCCAAAGTCCTTGAACGTGTTGTCGCCTCCCAAATCCGTGCCCATCTTTCCCGCAATTCCATGTTTGAATCCCTCCAATCAGGTTTTCGCCCTTGCCACAGTACCGAAACGGCTCTCATCAAAGTCACAAATGACGTCCTTTGTGACTGTGACAAAGGTAAACTATCCCTCCTTGTCCTTGTTGACTTGTCTGCAGCCTTTGACATGGTTGACCACTCCATCCTTCTCCAACGCCTCTCCACCGTCGTCCAGCTGGGTGGGACTGCACTCGCCTGGTTCCATTCTTATCTATCTAATCGTAGCCAGAAAATCATCTGCAACGGCTTCTCTTCCCGCTCCCGCATCGTTACCTCTGGTGTCCCCCAAGGATCTATCCTTGGCCCCCTCCTATTTCTCATCCCTTGGCAACATCATCCGAAAACACAGCGTCAGTTTCCACATGTTCGCTGACGACACCCAGCTCTACCTCACCACCACCTCTCGACCCCTCCACGGTCTCTAATTTGGCAGACTGCTTGTCCGACATGAGCAGAAATTTTCTCCAATTAAATATTGGGAAGACCGAAGCCATTGTTTTCGGTCCCCGCCACAAACTCCGTTCCCTAGCCACTGACTCCATCCCTCTCCCTAACATCTGTCTGAGGCTGAACCACACTGTTCGCAACCTTGGTGTCATATTTGACCCTGAAATGAGCTTCCGACCACATATCCGCAGCATAACAAAGAGCGCCTACTTCCACCTCCGTAACATCACCCGTCTCCGCCCCTGCCTCAGCTCGTCCGCTGCTGAAACCCTCATCCATGCCTTTGTTACCTCCAGACTTGACTGTTCAAACACACTCCTGGCTGGCCTCCCACATTCCACCCTACATAATCTTGAGGTGATGCAAAACTCGGCTGCCCGTGTCCTGACTTGCACCAAGTCCCGTTCACACATCACCCCTGTGCTCGCTGACCTACATTGGCTCCCGGTTAAGCAACGCCTCGATTTCAAAATTCTCATCATTATTTCAAATACCTCCATGGCCTCGCCCCTCCCTATTTCTGTAATCTCCTTCAGCCCCACGAGATATCTGCGCTCCTCCAATTCTGCCCTCTTGAGCATCCCTGATTATAATCGCTCAACAATTGGTGGTCGTGCCTTCTGTTGCCTGGGCCCTAAGCTCTGGAATTCCCTGCCTAAACCTGTCCGCCTCGCTACCTCTCTTTCCTCCTTTAAGACGCTCCTTAAAACCTACCTCTTTGACCAAGCTTTTGGTCACCTGCCCTAATTTCAGTTTATGTGGCTCTTAGTGGTGAATAAGTGCCGCTTGACAGCTCTGTCGACGACCCCTTCCATCACTTTGCTGATGATTGAGAGTAGACTGATGGGTCGGTAATTGGTCGAAATGGATTTGTCCTGCTTTTTGTGGACAAGACATACCTGGACATTCTGACACATTGTCAGGTAGATGCCAGTGTTGTAGCTGTACTGGAACAGCTTGGCTAGAGACACGGCTAGTTCTGGAGCACAAGTCTTAAGCTCTACAGCCGGGATGTTGTCGGAGCCCACAGCCTTTGCTGTATCCAGTGCGTTCAGCCATTTCTTGATATCACGTGGAGTGAATCGAATTGGCTGAAGACTGGCTTCTGTGATGGTGGGGACCTCAGGAGAAGGCTGAGATGGATAATCCATTCAGCACTTCTGGCTGAAGATGGTTGCAAACGCTTCAGCCTTGTCATTTGCACTCAAGTGCTGGGCTCCACCATCATTGAGGATGGGGATATTCATGGAGCCTCCTCACCCCGTTAGTTGTTTAATTGTCCACCATCATTCACAACTGGATGCGGCAGGACTGCAAAGCTTTGATCTGATCTGTTGATTGTGGGATCACTTTGCTCTGTGTATAGCATGCTGCTTACGCTTTTTAGCATGCATGTAGTCCTGTGCTGAAGCTTCACCAGGTTGGCATTTCATTTTTAGGTGCGCTTGGTGCTGCTCCCGGCATGCTCTTCTACACTCCTTATTGAACCAGGGTTGGTCGCCTGGCTTGATGGTAATGGTAGAGTGAGGGATATGCCGGGCCATGAGGTTACAGATTGTGGTGGAATACAATTCTGCTGCTGCTGATGGTCCACTGCGCCTCATGGATGCCCAGTTTTGAGCTGCTAGATCTGTTCTGAATCTATCCCATTTAGCACGGTGGTAGTGCCACACAACACGATGGAGGGTGTCCTCAGTGTGAAGACGGGATTTCGTCTCCACAGGGGCCGTGCAGTGGTCACTCCTACCAATACTGTCATGGACAGATGCATCTGCGACAGGTAGATTGGTGAAGACGAAGTCAAGTAAGTTTTTCCCTCATGTTGGTTCTCTCACCACCTGCCGCAGGCTCAGTCTGACAGCTGTATCCTTCAGGACTCGGCCAGCTCGATCAGTAGTGGTGCTACCGAGCCACTCTTGGTGATGGACATTGAAATCCCCCACCCAGAGTACATTCTGTGCTCCTTGCTACTCTCAGTGCTTCTTCCAAGTGGTGTTCAACATGGAGGAGTACTGATTCATCAGCTGAGGGAGGGCGGTAGAGGTTTCCTTGCCCATGCTTGACCTGAAGCCATGAGACTTCATGGGGTCCGGAGTCAATGTTGAGGACTCCCAGGGCCACTCATTCCCGACTGTATACCACTGTACCGCCACCCCTGGTGGGTCTGTCCTGCCGGTGGGACAGGACATACCCAGGGATGGTGATGGAGGAGTTTGGGACATTGTCTGAAAGGTATGATTCTGTGAGTATGACTATGTCAGGCTGTTGTTTGACTAGTCTGTGAGACAGCTCTCCCAATTTTGGCACAAGTCCCCAGATGTTGGTGAGGAGGACTTTGGAGAGTTGACTGGGCTGGGTGTGCCGTTGCCGTGTCCGAATCCGGTGCCGAGGTTGATGCCGGGTGGCCCGTCCGGTTTTATTCTTCTGAGCCAGTGCTGAGGGTGGAGGCCATGCTGTAGCGCTCTGTGAACGCATCAGGGCTGTTTCTATAGCGCTCTCAGGTACTGGAACACCTGGCAGAAAAATCTCACACCTGGATAGCCCAGTCAGTGCAGAGAGCGCGAGTGTGGGAGCTACCAAGAGCAAGTGTGCGAGAGCGAGGGTGACTGTCTTATAAGGTGTTTAACTCTTTGTAAGCATAAATCAAGGTTGTGTAGCTCTCTCTCTTTGTCCCCTCTCTCTCTCCCCTACGTACTGTGCTCTCTCCTCTCTCTCTCCACCCTCTGTCCGCTCTCCTCCCTCACTCCTGTTTCTTTCCTCCCTCTCTCCCCCCTCTCTTCCCCCCCTCTCTTCCCCCCTCCCCCTCTCTCCCCCCTCTCTTCACCCCCTCTCTTCCCCCCTCCCCCCTCTCTCCCCCCTCTCTCCCCCTCCTCTCTCCCTCTCCTCTCCCTCCTCCCCTCCTCTCTCTCTCCCTCCCCCCCTCCTCTCTCTCTCTCTCCTACCCCCCTCTCTTCCCTCTCTCCCCCCCTCTCTTCCCCCCCTCTCTTTCCCCCCTCTCTTCCCTCTCTCCCCCCTCTCTCCCCCTCCTCTCTCTCTCCCTCCTCCCCTCCTCTCTCTCTCCCTCCTCCCCTCCTCTCTCTCTCCCTCCTCCCCTCCGCTCTCCTCCCTCTCTCTCCCCCTCTCTCTCTCTGCACTCTGCTCTCTCCTCTTTCTCTCTCCTCTCATTCTTCTCCTCTCCCTCCTCTCCTCTCTCTGTGTCTCTCTCCCTCCCTCCCCCCTCTCTCTCTCACTCCCCCTCTCCCTCCCTCCTGCCTGCCCTCTGCGCACTTTGCTCTCTTTCTCCCTCTCCTCTCTCTCTCTGAAGACAGATTGGGCCTGAATTTGCGGTCGGAGGCTTCCCGCGGGCGGATGCCTCCAAACGGCAAAAAATCGATAAACCTACCTGATGGTCCCGGATCCACGGAGACTCGCGCTCCTGGGCCTCTCTGCGTAGACATGCGTAGAGACCCATGTATCCCAGGGGAACAGGCGGTTCGCAAGCGGCCCTGGGATCACGTGGGCTGGCCCAACCAATGAAAGAAGGGGCATCCCCATGCATGCTAATGGGGATTCTGTACGTACCGGATCGCCATAAGCATGAATGGGGATCACACAAAAAACACACAAACAGAACAAATAAAATTTTTTAAATTACATATTTAAAATTAATTAAAAGACAATATAATTAAACATTTAAACGATTATGCTGGTAAAACCAGGCCTTATGCCTACTTTTACCAGGCGTAAGAATTTCACGGGCATTCGCTGGGTAGAAGTTGGGCAAATGCCCGAACTCTGCTGCGCCCGCGGATGTCCGTTTCCCGGGGACGGCTCCGATCTGTCGAGAAGATTCTTGATTGACAGATGGCAAGTTCCGGGTTTTCCGCGCACGTGCTTTGCGTGTGAAAACCCGGATCCTGAGCGGCCCTTCCGGGCGCGTACGCTCCACGCACACAACCGTCGGGGCTACAAAATACGGGCCATCATGTTCTGATTCTAAAGGAATAGAGTTGTGAAAAGTCTGCAAATGAAAGGTCACGAGCCCGTGCCCCAGAATGTGGCTGTGCTGACCTCCAGTCCTCTCTTGCAGCCTCTGGAACGTGGGTCTGACAGAAGCCACCTTCATCTCACTCCTGGCCATCCTGCGGCAGTGCTACAGCCTCAAGTAAGAAACTTTTTACTGTGATAGACAACGTCAGATCCAGAGAGGACGGAACCCAGCCCCCACTGCTGGAGTTGGAGCAGGTACCAGTGCTGGGCTGCTCCTCACTGCCTGTCCATCCAGGACCACTGACCTCTTGGTGCAATGGCCTGCAGGGTTACCTGGAGCTGAATCTCCGCCCCCGAGACAGATCTCCCACCTCCAGGGTCCATCAGCGAGCAGACAACCCCCGGGGTCCGACCTGTCCCAGGTATTGATTAATGACGCTGACACGGGAGGATTGGACTGCTTCCGGTCGCCCATCGCCAAATGTGTCACCTTGGAGCCCAGTCAACCCACACAGTTTCGGCCTACCTCCCAGCACCCACAGGAGGCCAGCAAATCCTGCCTGTTGCCAGCACGACCTGCTTCTTGGGCCTTGTTCCTCATGACATCCTGTTGAACCGTGATGCCAGTCCATATCGAAGACATCTCTATCTATAATATGTAAACCCGTCGCTCCGCTCTCTCGGGGATTCACCGTGTAAACCCGTCGCTCCGCTCTCTCGGGGTCTCACCGTGTAAACCCGTCGCTCCGCTCTCTCAGGGATTCACCGTGTAAACCCGTCGCACCGCTCTCTCGGGGTCTCACCGTGTAAACCCGTCGCTCCGCTCGCTCGGGGATTCACCGTGTAAACCCGTCGTTCCGCTCTCTCGGGGATTCACCGTGTAAACCCGTCGCTCCGCTCTCTCGGGGATTCACCGTGTAAACCTGTCGCTCCGCTCTCTCGGGGTCTCACCGTGTAAACCCGTCGCTCCGCTCTCTCGGGGATTCACCGTGTAAACCCGTCGTTCCGCTCTCTCGGGGATTCACCGTGTAAACCCGTCACTCCGCTCTCTCGGGGATTCACCGTGTAAACCCGTCGCTCCGCTCTCTCGGGGTCTCACTGTGTAAACCCGTCGCTCCGCTCTCTCGGGGATTCCCCGTGTAAACCCGTCGCTCCGCTCTCTCGGGGATTCACCGTGTAAACCCGTCGCTCCGCTCTCTCGGGGTCTCACCGTGTAAACCCGTCGCTCCGCTCTCTCGGGGATTCACCGTGTAAACCCGTCGCTCCGCTCTCTCGTGGTCTCACCGTGTAAACCCGTCGCTCCGCTCTCTCGGGGATTCCCCGTGTAAACCCGTCGCTCCGCTCTCTCGGGGTCTCTCACCGTGTAAACCCGTCGCTCCGCTCTCTCGGGGATTCACCGTGTAAACCCGTCGCTCCGCTCTCTCGGGGTTTCACCGTGTAAACCCGTCGCTCCGCTCTCTCGGGGTCTCACCGTGTAAACCCGTCGCTCCGCTCTCTCGGGGATTCACCGTGTAAACCCGTCGCTCCGCTCTCTCGGGGTTTCACCGTGTAAACCCGTCGCTCCGCTCTCTCGGGGTCTCACCGTGTAAACCCGTCACTCCACTCTCTCGGGGTCTCACCGTGTAAACCCGTCGCTCCGCTCTCTCGGAGTCTCACCGTGGAAACCCGTCGCTCCGCTCTCTCGGGGATTCACCGTGTAAACCCGTCGCTCCGCTCTCTCGGGGATTCCCCGTGTAAACCCGTCGCTCCGTTCTCTCGGGGATTCCCCGTGTAAACCCGTCGCTCCGCTCTCTCGGGGTCTCACCGTGTAAACCTGTCGCTCCGCTCTCTCGGGAATTCCCCGTGTAAACCCGTCGCTCCGTTCTCTCGGGGATTCCCCGTGTAAACCCGTCGCTCCGCTCTCTCGGGGTCTCACCGTGTAAACCCGTCGCTCCGTTCTCTCGGGAATTCCCCGTGTAAACCCGTCGCTCCGCTCTCTCGGGGTCTCACCGTGTAAACCCGTCGCTCCGCTCTCTCGGGGCTTCACCGTGTAAACCCGTCGCTCCGCTCTCTCGGGGATTCCCCGTGTAAACCCGTCGCTCCGCTCTCTCGGGGATTCACCGTGTAAACCCGTCGCTCCGCTCTCTCAGGGATTCACCGTGTAAACCCGTCGCTCCGCTCTCTCGGGGATTCCCCGTATAAACCCGTCGCTCCGTTCTCTCGGGGATTCCCCGTGTAAACCCGTCGCTGCGCTCTCTCGGGGTCTCACCGTGTAAACCCGTCGCTCCGCTCTCTCGGGGTCTCACCGTGTAAACCCGTCGCTCCGCTCTCTCGGGGTCTCACCGTGTAAACCCGTCGCTCCGCTCTCTCGGGGTCTCACCGTGTAAACCCGTCGCTCCGCTCTCTCGGGGATTCCCCGTGTAAACCCGTCGCTCCGTTCTCTCGGGGATTCCCCGTGTAAACCCGTCGCTCCGCTCTCTCGGGGTCTCACCGTGTAAACCTGTCGCTCCGCTCTCTCGGGAATTCCCGTGTAAACCCGTCGCTCCGCTCTCTTGGGGTCTCACCGTGTAAACCCGTCGCTCCGCTCTCTCGGGGTCTCACCGTGTAAACCCGTCGCTCCGCTCTCTCGGGGTCTCACCGTGTAAACCCGTCGCTCCGCTCTCTCGGGGTCTCACCGTGTAAACCCGTCGCTCCGCTCTCTCGGGGATTCACCGTGTAAACCCGTCGCTCCGCTCTCTCGGGGTCTCACCGTGTAACCCGTCGCTCCGCTCTCTCGTGGTCTCACCGTGTAAACCCGTCGCTCCGCTCTCTCGGGGTCTCACCGTGTAAACCCGTCGCTCCGCTCGCTCGGGGATTCACCGTGTAAACCCGTCGTTCCGCTCTCTCGGGGATTCACCGTGTAAACCCGTCGTTCCGCTCTCTCGGGGATTCACCGTGTAAACCCGTCGCTCCGCTCTCTCGGGGATTCACCGTGTAAACCTGTCGCTCCGCTCTCTCGGGGTCTCACCGTGTAAACCCGTCGCTCCGCTCTCTCGGGGATTCACCGTGTAAACCCGTCGTTCCGCTCTCTCGGGGATTCACCGTGTAAACCCGTCACTCCGCTCTCTCGGGGATTCACCGTGTAAACCCGTCGCTCCGCTCTCTCGGGGTCTCACCGTGTAAACCCGTCGCTCCGCTCTCTCGGGGATTCCCCGTGTAAACCCGTCGCTCCGCTCTCTCGGGGATTCACCGTGTAAACCCGTCGCTCCGCTCTCTCGGGGTCTCACCGTGTAAACCCGTCGCTCCGCTCTCTCGGGGATTCACCGTGTAAACCCGTCGCTCCGCTCTCTCGTGGTCTCACCGTGTAAACCCGTCGCTCCGCTCTCTCGGGGATTCCCCGTGTAAACCCGTCGCTCCGCTCTCTCGGGGTCTCACCGTGTAAACCCGTCGCTCCGCTCTCTCGGGGATTCACCGTGTAAACCCGTCGCTCCGCTCTCTCGGGGTTTCACCGTGTAAACCCGTCGCTCCGCTCTCCTCGGGGTCTCACCGTGTAAACCCGTCGCTCCGCTCTCTCGGGGATTCACCGTGTAAACCCGTCGCTCCGCTCTCTCGGGGTTTCACCGTGTAAACCCGTCGCTCCGCTCTCTCGGGGTCTCACCGTGTAAACCCGTCGCTCCTCTCTCTCGGGGTCTCACCGTGTAAACCCGTCGCTCCGCTCTCTCGGAGTCTCACCGTGGAAACCCGTCGCTCCGCTCTCTCGGGGATTCACCGTGTAAACCCGTCGCTCCGCTCTCTCGGGGATTCCCCGTGTAAACCCGTCGCTCCGTTCTCTCGGGGATTCCCCGTGTAAACCCGTCGCTCCGCTCTCTCGGGGTCTCACCGTGTAAACCTGTCGCTCCGCTCTCTCGGGAATTCCCCGTGTAAACCCGTCGCTCCGCTCTCTCGGGGGTCTCACCGTGTAAACCCGTCGCTCCGCTCTCTCGGGGCTTCACCGTGTAAACCCGTCGCTCCGCTCTCTCGGGGATTCCCCGTGTAAACCCGTCGCTCCGCTCTCTCGGGGATTCACCGTGTAAACCCGTCGCTCCGCTCTCTCAGGGATTCACCGTGTAAACCCGTCGCTCCGCTCTCTCGGGGATTCCCCGTATAAACCCGTCGCTCCGTTCTCTCGGGGATTCCCCGTGTAAACCCGTCGCTGCGCTCTCTCGGGGTCTCACCGTGTAAACCCGTCGCTCCGCTCTCTCGGGGTCTCACCGTGTAAACCCGTCGCTCCGCTCTCTCGGGGTCTCACCGTGTAAACCCGTCGCTCCGCTCTCTCGGGGTCTCACCGTGTAAACCCGTCGCTCCGCTCTCTCGGGGATTCCCCGTGTAAACCCGTCGCTCCGTTCTCTCGGGGATTCCCGTGTAAACCCGTCGCTCCGCTCTCTCGGGGTCTCACCGTGTAAACCTGTCGCTCCGCTCTCTCGGGAATTCCCCGTGTAAACCCGTCGCTCCGCTCTCTTGGGTCTCACCGTGTAAACCCGTCGCTCCGCTCTCTCGGGGTCTCACCGTGTAAACCCGTCGCTCCGCTCTCTCGGGGTCTCACCGTGTAAACCCGTCCGCTCCGCTCTCTCGGGGTCTCACCGTGTAAACCCGTCGCTCCGCTCTCTCGGGGATTCACCGTGTAAACCCGTCGCTCCGCTCTCTCGGGGTCTCACCGTGTAAACCCGTCGCTCCGCTCTCTCGGGGATTCACCGTGTAAACCCGTCGCTCCGCTCTCTCGGGGTCTCACCGTGTAAACCCGTCGCTCCGCTCTCTCGGGGTCTCACCGTGTAAACCCGTCGCTCCGCTCTCTCGGGGATTCACCGTGTAAACCCGTCGCTCCGCTCTTTCGGGGTCTCACCGTGCAAACCCGTCGCTCCGCTCTCTCGGGGATTCCCCGTGTAAACCCGTCGCTCCGCTCTCTCGGGGTCTCACCGTGTAAACCCGTCGCTCCGCTCTCTCAGGGATTCCCCGTGTCAACCCGTCGCTCCGCTCTCTCGGGGATTCCTCGTGTAAACCCGTCGCTCCGCTCTCTCGGGGTCTCACCGTGTAAACCCGTCGCTCCGCTCTCTCGGGGTCTCACCGTGTAAACCCGTCGCTCCGCTCTCTCGGGGATTCCCCGTGTAAACCTGTCGCTCCGCTCTCTCGGAGTCTCACCGTGGAAACCCGTCGCTCCGCTCTCTCGGGGATTCACCGTGTAAACCCGTCGCTCCGCTCTCTCGGGGATTCCCCGTGTAAACCCGTCGCTCCGTTCTCTCGGGGATTCCCCGTGTAAACCCGTCGCTCCGCTCTCTCGGGTCTCACCGTGTAAACCTGTCGCTCCGCTCTCTCGGGAATTCCCCGTGTAAACCCGTCGCTCCGTTCTCTCGGGGATTCCCCGTGTAAACCCGTCGCTCCGCTCTCTCGGGGTCTCACCGTGTAAACCCGTCGCTCCGTTCTCTCGGGAATTCCCCGTGTAAACCCGTCGCTCCGCTCTCTCGGGGTCTCACCGTGTAAACCCGTCGCTCCGCTCTCTCGGGGCTTCACCGTGTAAACCCGTCGCTCCGCTCTCTCGGGGATTCCCCGTGTAAACCCGTCGCTCCGCTCTCTCGGGGATTCACCGTGTAAACCCGTCGCTCCGCTCTCTCAGGGATTCACCGTGTAAACCCGTCGCTCCGCTCTCTCGGGATTCCCCGTATAAACCCGTCGCTCCGTTCTCTCGGGGATTCCCCGTGTAAACCCGTCGCTGCGCTCTCTCGGGGTCTCACCGTGTAAACCCGTCGCTCCGCTCTCTCGGGGTCTCACCGTGTAAACCCGTCGCTCCGCTCTCTCGGGGTCTCACCGTGTAAACCCGTCGCTCCGCTCTCTCGGGGTCTCACCGTGTAAACCCGTCGCTCCGCTCTCTCGGGGATTCCCCGTGTAAACCCGTCGCTCCGTTCTCTCGGGGATTCCCCGTGTAAACCCGTCGCTCCGCTCTCTCGGGGTCTCACCGTGTAAACCTGTCGCTCCGCTCTCTCGGGAATTCCCCGTGTAAACCCGTCGCTCCGCTCTCTTGGGGTCTCACCGTGTAAACCCGTCGCTCCGCTCTCTCGGGGTCTCACCGTGTAAACCCGTCGCTCCGCTCTCTCGGGGTCTCACCGTGTAAACCCGTCGCTCCGCTCTCTCGGGGTCTCACCGTGTAAACCCGTCGCTCCGCTCTCTCGGGGATTCACCGTGTAAACCCGTCGCTCCGCTCTCTCGGGGTCTCACCGTGTAAACCCGTCGCTCCGCTCTCTCGTGGTCTCACCGTGTAAACCCGTCGCTCCGCTCTCTCGGGGTCTCACCGTGTAAACCCGTCGCTCCGCTCGCTCGGGGATTCACCGTGTAAACCCGTCGTTCCGCTCTCTCGGGGATTCACCGTGTAAACCCGTCGTTCCGCTCTCTCGGGGATTCACCGTGTAAACCCGTCGCTCCGCTCTCTCGGGGATTCACCGTGTAAACCTGTCGCTCCGCTCTCTCGGGGTCTCACCGTGTAAACCCGTCGCTCCGCTCTCTCGGGGATTCACCGTGTAAACCCGTCGTTCCGCTCTCTCGGGGATTCACCGTGTAAACCCGTCACTCCGCTCTCTCGGGGATTCACCGTGTAAACCCGTCGCTCCGCTCTCTCGGGGTCTCACCGTGTAAACCCGTCGCTCCGCTCTCTCGGGGATTCCCCGTGTAAACCCGTCGCTCCGCTCTCTCGGGGATTCACCGTGTAAACCCGTCGCTCCGCTCTCTCGGGGTCTCACCGTGTAAACCCGTCGCTCCGCTCTCTCGGGGATTCACCGTGTAAACCCGTCGCTCCGCTCTCTCGTGGTCTCACCGTGTAAACCCGTCGCTCCGCTCTCTCGGGGATTCCCCGTGTAAACCCGTCGCTCCGCTCTCTCGGGGTCTCACCGTGTAAACCCGTCGCTCCGCTCTCTCGGGGATTCACCGTGTAAACCCGTCGCTCCGCTCTCTCGGGGTTTCACCGTGTAAACCCGTCGCTCCGCTCTCTCGGGGTCTCACCGTGTAAACCCGTCGCTCCGCTCTCTCGGGGATTCACCGTGTAAACCCGTCGCTCCGCTCTCTCGGGGTTTCACCGTGTAAACCCGTCGCTCCGCTCTCTCGGGGTCTCACCGTGTAAACCCGTCGCTCCTCTCTCTCGGGGTCTCACCGTGTAAACCCGTCGCTCCGCTCTCTCGGAGTCTCACCGTGGAAACCCGTCGCTCCGCTCTCTCGGGGATTCACCGTGTAAACCCGTCGCTCCGCTCTCTCGGGGATTCCCCGTGTAAACCCGTCGCTCCGTTCTCTCGGGGATTCCCCGTGTAAACCCGTCGCTCCGCTCTCTCGGGGTCTCACCGTGTAAACCTGTCGCTCCGCTCTCTCGGGAATTCCCCGTGTAAACCCGTCGCTCCGCTCTCTCGGGGTCTCACCGTGTAAACCCGTCGCTCCGCTCTCTCGGGGCTTCACCGTGTAAACCCGTCGCTCCGCTCTCTCGGGGATTCCCCGTGTAAACCCGTCGCTCCGCTCTCTCGGGGATTCACCGTGTAAACCCGTCGCTCCGCTCTCTCAGGGATTCACCGTGTAAACCCGTCGCTCCGCTCTCTCGGGGATTCCCCGTATAAACCCGTCGCTCCGTTCTCTCGGGGATTCCCCGTGTAAACCCGTCGCTGCGCTCTCTCGGGGTCTCACCGTGTAAACCCGTCGCTCCGCTCTCTCGGGGTCTCACCGTGTAAACCCGTCGCTCCGCTCTCTCGGGGTCTCACCGTGTAAACCCGTCGCTCCGCTCTCTCGGGGTCTCACCGTGTAAACCCGTCGCTCCGCTCTCTCGGGGATTCCCCGTGTAAACCCGTCGCTCCGTTCTCTCGGGGATTCCCCGTGTAAACCCGTCGCTCCGCTCTCTCGGGGTCTCACCGTGTAAACCTGTCGCTCCGCTCTCTCGGGAATTCCCCGTGTAAACCCGTCGCTCCGCTCTCTTGGGGTCTCACCGTGTAAACCCGTCGCTCCGCTCTCTCGGGGTCTCACCGTGTAAACCCGTCGCTCCGCTCTCTCGGGGTCTCACCGTGTAAACCCGTCGCTCCGCTCTCTCGGGGTCTCACCGTGTAAACCCGTCGCTCCGCTCTCTCGGGGATTCACCGTGTAAACCCGTCGCTCCGCTCTCTCGGGGTCTCACCGTGTAAACCCGTCGCTCCGCTCTCTCGGGGATTCACCGTGTAAACCCGTCGCTCCGCTCTCTCGGGGTCTCACCGTGTAAACCCGTCGCTCCGCTCTCTCGGGGTCTCACCGTGTAAACCCGTCGCTCCGCTCTCTCGGGGATTCACCGTGTAAACCCGTCGCTCCGCTCTTTCGGGGTCTCACCGTGCAAACCCGTCGCTCCGCTCTCTCGGGGATTCCCCGTGTAAACCCGTCGCTCCGCTCTCTCGGGGTCTCACCGTGTAAACCCGTCGCTCCGCTCTCTCAGGGATTCCCCGTGTCAACCCGTCGCTCCGCTCTCTCGGGGATTCCTCGTGTAAACCCGTCGCTCCGCTCTCTCGGGGTCTCACCGTGTAAACCCGTCGCTCCGCTCTCTCGGGGTCTCACCGTGTAAACCCGTCGCTCCGCTCTCTCGGGGATTCCCCGTGTAAACCTGTCGCTCCGCTCTCTCGGGGATTCCCCCTGTCTCTCGGGGTTCGTTGTGCAGGGAGACGGGTTCACTGTGGAGTGGGCCAGATTTACAGTGGGGGGCGGTGTTCACTGTGGAGTGGGCCAGTTTCACAGTGGGGGGCGGTGTTCACTGTGGAGTGGGCCCGTTTCACAGTAGGGGGCGGTGTTCACAGTGGAGTGGGCCCGTTTCACAGTAGGGGGCGGTGTTCACAGTGGAGTGGGCCAGCTTCACAGTGGGGGGCGGTGTTCACTGTGGAGTGGGCCAGTTTCACAGTAGGGGGCGGTGTTCACTGTGGAGTGGGCCCGTTTCACAGTGGGGGCGGTGTTCACTGTGGAGTGGGCCCGTTTCACAGTGGGGGCGGTGTTCACAGTGGGGTGGGCCAGTTTCACAGTAGGGGGCGGTGCTCACAGTGGAGTGGGCCAGATTCACAGTAGGGGGCGGTGTTCACTGTGGAGTGGGCCCGTTTCACAGTAGGGGGCGGTGTTCACTGTGGAGTGGGCAAGTTTCACAGTAGGGGGCGGTGTTCGCAGTGGAGTGGGCCAGGTTCACAGTGGGGGCCGGTGTTCACTGTGGAGTGGTACAGATTCACAGGGGGGGCGGTGTTCACTGTGGAGTGGGCCAGATTCACAGGGGGGGGCGGTGTTCACTGTGGAGTGGGCCAGATTCACAGTGGGGGGCGGTGTTCACAGTGGGGTGGGCCCGTTTCACAGTGGGGGGCGGTGTTCACAGTGGGGTGGGCCCGTTTCACAGCAGGGGCCGGTGTTCACAGTGGGGTGGGCCCGTTTCACAGTGGGGGGTGGTGTTCACAGTGGAGTGGGCCAGCTTCACAGTGGGGAGCGGTGTTCACTGTGGAGTGGGCCCGTTTCACAGTAGGGGGCGGTGTTCACAGTGGAGTGGGCCAGTTTCACAGTGGGGGGCGGTGTTCACTGTGGAGTGGGCCAGTTTCACAGTAGGGGGCGGTGTTCACTGTGGAGTGGGCCAGTTTCACTGTAGGGGGCGGTGTTCACTGTGGAGTGCGCCCGTTTCAGAGTGGGGGGCGGTGTTCACTGTGGAGTGGGCCAGTTTCACAGTGGGGGGCGGTGTTCACTGTGGGGTGGGCCAGTTTCACAGTCGGGGGCGGCGTTCACTGTGGAGTGGGCCAGTTTCACAGTGGGGGGCGGTGTTCACTGTGGAGTGGGCCCGTTTCACAGTCGGGGGCGGCGTTCACTGTGGAGTGGGTACAGATTCACAGTGGGGGGCGGTGTTCACTGTGGAGTGGGCCCGTTTCACAGTAGGGGGCGGTGTTCACTGGAGTGGGCCCGTTTCACAGTGGGGGGCGGTGTTCACAGTGGAGTGGGTACAGGTTCACAGAAGGGGGCGGTGTTCACTGTGGAGTGGGTACAGGTTCACAGTGGGGGGCGGTGTTCACAGTGTGGTGGGTACAGGTTCACAGTGGGGGGCGGTGTTCACTGTGGGATTGGCCAGTTTCACAGTAGGGGGCGGTGTTCACAGTGGAGTGGGCCAGATTCATAGTAGGGGGCGGTGTTCACTGTGGAGTGGGCCAGATTCACAGTAGGGGCGGTGTTCACTGTGGAGTGGGCCAGTTTCACAGTAGGGGGCGGTGTTCACTGTGGAGTGGGTACAGGTTCACAGTAGGGGCGGTGTTCACTGTGGGGTGGGTACAGGTTCACAGTCGGGGGCGGTGTTCACTGTGGGGTGGGCCAGTTTCACAGTGGGGGGCGGTGTTCACTGTGGAGTGGGCCAGTTTCACAGTGGGGGGCGGTGTTCACTGTGGAGTGGGCCAGATTCACAGTGGGGGCGGTGTTCACTGTGGGGTGGGTACAGGTTCACAGTGGGGGGCGGTGTTCACTGTGGGGTGGGTGCAGGTTCACAGTAGGGGGCGGTGTTCACTGCGGGGTGGGTACAGGTTCGCAGTGGGGGGCGGTGTTCACTGTGGGGTGGGTACAGGTTCACAGTAGGGGGCGGTGTTCACAGTGGGGTGGGCCCGTTTCACAGTGGGGGGCGGTGTTCACTGTGGAGTGGGCCAGATTCACAGTGGGGGCGGTGTTCACCGTGGAGTGGGTACAGGTTCACAGTAGGGGGCGGTGTTCACTGTGCAGTGGGTACAGGTTCACAGTAGGGGGCGGTGTTCACTGCGGGGTGGGTACAGGTTCGCAGTGGGGGGCGGTGTTCACTGTGGGGTGGGTACAGGTTCACAGTAGGGGGCGGTGTTCACAGTGGGGTGGGTACAGGTTCACAGTGGGGGGCGGTGTTCACTGTGGGGTGGGCCCGTTTCACAGTAGGGGGCGGTGTTCACAGTGGAGTGGGTACAGGTTCACAGTAGGGGGCGGTGATCACTGTGGGGTGGGCCCGTTTCACAGTAGGGGGCGGTGTTCACTGTGGAGTGGGCCAGTTTCACAGTAGGGGGCGGTGTTCACTGTGGAGTGGGCCAGTTTCACATTGGGGGGCGGTGTTCACTGTGGAGTGGGCCCGTTTCACAGTGGGGGGCGGTGTTCACTGTGGAGTGGGCCAGATTCACAGTGGGGGGCGGTGTTCACAGTGGAGTGGGTACAGGTTCACAGTGGGGGGCGGTGTTCACTGTGGAGTGGGTACAGTTTCACAGTGCGGGGTGGTGTTCACAGTGGGGTGGGTACAGATTCACAGTAGGGGGCGGTGTTCACAGTGGGGTGGGTACAGAGTCACAGTAGGGGGCGGTGTTCACAGTGGGGTGGGTACAGATTCACAGTAGGGGGCGGTGTTCACAGTGGAGTGGGTACAGATTCACAGTAGGGGGCGGTGTTCACTGTGGAGTGGGTACAGATTCACAGTGGTGGGCGGTGTTAACAGTGGGGTGGGCCCGTTTCACAGTGGGGGGTGGTGTTCACTGTGGAGTGGGCCAGATTCACAGTAGGGGGCGGTGTTCACTGTGGAGTGGGCCAGATTCACAGTCGGGGGTGGTGTTCACTGTGGAGTGGGCCAGATTCACATTAGGGGGCGGTGTTCACTGTGGAGTGGGCCAGATTCACATTAGGGGGCGGTGTTCACTGTGGAGTGGGCCCGTTTCACAGTCGGGGGCGGTGTTCACTGTGGAGTGGACCCGTTTCACAGTGGGGGGCGGTGTTCACAGTGGAGTGGGTACAGGTTCACAGTGGGGGGCGGTGTTCACAGTGGAGTGGGCCAGTTTCACAGTGGGGGGTGGTGTTCACAGTGGAGTGGGTACAGGTTCACAGTGGGGGGCGGTGTTCACTGTGGAGTGGGCCAGTTTCACAGTGGGGGGTGGTGTTCACAGTGGAGTCGGTACAGGTTCACAGTGGGGGGCGGTGTTCACTGTGGAGGGGGCCAGTTTCACAGTGGGGGGCGGTGTTCACTGTGGGGTGGGTACAGGTTCGCAGTAGGGGGCGGTGTTCACTGTGGAGTGGGCCCGTTTCACAGTGGGGGGCGGTGTTCACTGTGGAGTGGGCCAGATTCACAGGAGGGGACGGTGTTCACAGTGGGGTGGGCCCGTTTCACAGTGGGGGGCGGTGTTCACAGTGGAGTGGGTACAGGTTCACAGTGGGGGGCGGTGTTCACTGTGGAGTGGGCCAGTTTCACAGTGGGGGGTGGTGTTCACAGTGGAGTCGGTACAGGTTCACAGTGGGGGGCGGTGTTCACTGTGGAGGGGGCCAGTTTCACAGTGGGGGGTGGTGTTCACAGTGGAGTGGGTACAGGTTAACAGTAGGGGGCGGTGTTCACTGTGGAGTGGGTACAGGTTCACAGTAGGGAGCGGTGTTCACTGTGGAGTGGGCCAGTTTCACAGTAGGGAGCGGTGTTCACTGTGGAGTGGGCCAGTTTCACAGTAGGGGACGGTGTTCACTGTGGAGTGGGCCAGTTTCACAGTAGGGAGCGGTGTTCACTGTGGAGTGGGCCAGTTTCACAGTAGGGGACGGTGTTCACTTAGGGGTGGGTACAGGTTCACAGTAGGGGGCGGTGTTCACTGTGGGGTGGTTACAGGTTCGCAGTGCGGGGCGGTGTTCACTGTGGGGTGGGCCAGTTTCACAGTAGGGGGCGGTGTTCACTGTGGGGTGGGCCCGTTTCACAGTAGGGGGTGGTGTTCACTGTGCAGTGGGTACAGGTTCACAGTGGGGGGCGGTGTTCACTGTGGGGTGGGTTCAGATTCACAGTGGGGGGTGGTGTTCACTGTGCAGTGGGTACAGGTTCACAGTAGGGGGCGGTGTTCACTGTGGGGTGGGCCCGTTTCACAGTAGGGGGTGGTGTTCACTGTGCAGTGGGTACAGGTTCGCAGTGGGTGGCGGTGTTCACTGTGGAGTGGGCCAGATTCACACTGGGGGGCGGGGTTCACTGTGGAGTGGGCCAGATTCACACTGGGGGGCGGGGTTCACTGTGGAGTGGGCCCGTTTCACAGTGGGGGGCGGTGTTCACTGTGGAGTGGAGCAGATTCACAGTAGGGGGCGGTGTGCACTGTGGGGTGGGTACAGGTTCACAGTGGGGGGCGGTGTTCACTGTGGAGTGGGCCCGTTTCACAGTATGGGGCGGTGCTAACTGTGGAGTGGAGCAGATTCACAGTAGGGGGTGGTGTTCACAGTGGAGTGGGCCCGTTTCACAGTGGGGGGCGGTGTTCACAGTGGAGTGGGCCAGATTCACAGTAGGGGGTGGTGTTCACTGTGGGGTGGGTACAGGTTCGCAGTGGGGGGCGCTGTTCACTGTGGGGTGGGCCCGTTTCACAGTGGGGGGCGGTGTTCACTGTGGAGTGGGCCAGTTTCACAGTGGGGGGCGTTATTCATAGTGGAGTGGGCTCGTTTCACACTAGGGGGCGGTGTTCACTGTGGGGTGGGCCAGTTTCACAGTGGGGGGCGGTGTTCACTGTCGGGTGGGCCCGTTTCACAGTGGGGGGCGGTGTTCACTGTGGAGTGGGCCAGTTTCACAGTGGGGGGCGGTGTTCACTGTGGGGTGGGCCAGTTTCACAGTCGGGGGCGGTGTTCACTGTGGGGTGGGCCAGGTTCACAGCAGGGGGCGGTGTTCACTGTGGAGTGGGTACAGGTTCACAGTAGGGGGCGGTGTTCACAGTGGAGTGGGTACAGGTACACAGTAGGGGGCGGTGTTCACTGTGGGGTGGGCCAGTTTCACAGTCGGGGGCGGTGTTCACTGTGGAGTGGGTACAGGTACACAGTAGGGGGCGGTGTTCACTGTGGGGTGGGCCAGTTTCACAGTCGGGGGCGGTGTTCACTGTGGAGTGGGCCAGTTTCACAGTGGGGGGCGGTGTTCACTGTGGAGTGGGCCAGATTCACAGTAGGGGGTGGTGTTCACTGTGGAGTGGGCCCGTTTCACAGTGGGGGGCGGTGTTCACAGTGGAGTGGGTACAGGTTCACAGTGGGGGCGGTGTTCACTGTGGAGTGGGCCCGTTTCACAGTGGGGGCGTGGTTCACTGTGGAGTGGGCCCGTTTCACAGTGGGGGCGGTGTTCACTGTGGAGTGGGCCAGTTTCACAGTAGGGGGCAGTGTTCACTGTGGGGTGGGTACAGGTTCACAGTAGGGGGCGGTGTTCACTGTGGAGTGGGCCAGATTCACAGTGGGGGGCGGTGTTCACAGTGGAGTGGGCCCGTTTCACAGTAGGGGGCGGTGTTCACTGTGGAGTGGGTACAGGTTCACAGTGGGGGGCGGTGTTCACTGTGGGGTGGGTACAGTTTCACAGTGCGGGGTGGTGTTCACAATGGGGTGGGTACAGATTCACAGTAGCGGGCGGTGTTCACAGTGGAGTGGGTACAGATTCACAGTGGTGGGCGGTGTTCACAGTGGGGTGGGCCCGTTTCACAGTGGGGGGTGGTGTTCACTGTGGAGTGGGCCAGATTCACAGTAGGGGGCGGTGTTCACTGTGGAGTGGGCCAGATTCACAGTAGGGGGCGGTGTTCACAGTGGAGTGGGCCAGATTCACAGTGGTGGGCAGTGTTCACAGTGGGGTGGGCCCGTTTCACAGTGGGGGGCGGTGTTCACTGTGGAGTGGGTACAGATTCACAGTGGTGGGCGGTGTTCACAGTGGGGTGGGCCCGTTTCACAGTGGGGGGCGGTGTTCACTGTGGAGTGGGCCCGTTTCACAGTGGGGGGTGGTGTTCACTGTGGAGTGGGCCAGATTCACAGGAGGGGGCGGTGTTCACTGTGGGGTGGGCCCGTTTCACAGTGGGGGGCGGTGTTCACTGTGGGGTGGGCCAGATTCACAGTAGGGGGCGGTGTTCACTGTGGAGTGGGCCAGATTCACAGTAGGGGGCGGTGTTCACTGTGCCGTGGGCCCGTTTCACAGTAGGGGGCGGTGTTCACAGTGGAGTGGGCCAGATCCGTGGTGGGGGGCGGTGTTCACTGTGGAGGGGGCCAGTTTCACAGTGGGGGGTGGTGTTCACAGTGGAGTGGGTACAGGTTAACAGTAGGGGGCGGTGTTCACTGTGTGGTGGGTACAGGTTCACAGTAGGGGGCAGTGTTCACTGTGGAGTGGGCCAGTTTCACAGTAGGGAGCGGTGTTCACTGTGGAGTGGGCCAGTTTCACAGTAGGGGACGGTGTTCACTGTGGGGTGGGTACAGGTTCACAGTAGGGGGCGGTGTTCACTGTGGGGTGGTTACAGGTTCGCAGTGGGTGGCGGTGTTCACAGTGGGGTGGTCCTGTTTCACAGTGGGGGGCGGTGTTCACAGTGGAGTGGGCCAGATTCACAGTGGGGGGCGGTGTTCACTGTGGAGTGGGCCCGTTTCACAGTGGGGGGCGGTGTTCACTGTGGAGTGGGCCAGATTCACAGTAGGGGGCGGTGCTCACTGTGGAGTGGAGCAGATTCACAGTGGGGGGCGCTCTTCACTGTGGGGTGGGTACAGGTTCGCAGTGGGGGGCGGTGTTCACTGTGGGGTGGGCCCGTTTCACAGTAGGGGGCGGTGTTCACTGTGGAGTGGGCCAGTTTCACAGTGGGGGGCGTTATTCATAGTGGAGTGGGCTCGTTTCACACTAGGGGGCGGTGTTCACTGTGGGGTGGGCCAGTTTCACAGTGGGGGGCGGTGTTCACTGTCGGGTGGGCCCGTTTCACAGTAGGGGGCGGTGTTCACTGTGGAGTGGGTACAGGTTCACAGTGGGGGGCGGTGTTCACTGTGGAGTGGGCCAGTTTCACAGTGGGGGGCGGTGTTCACTGTGGAGTGGGCCAGTTTCACAGTAGGGGGCGGTGTTCACAGTGGAGTGGGTGCAGGTTCACAGTAGGGGGCGGTGTTCACAGTGCGGTGGGCCAGTTTCACAGTCGGGGGCGGTGTTCACTGTGGGGTGGGCCAGGTTCACAGCAGGGGGCGGTGTTCACTGTGGAGTGGGTACAGGTTCACAGTAGGGGGCGGTGTTCACTGTGGGGTGGGCCAGTTTCACAGTCGGGGGCGGTGTTAACTGTGGAGTGGGCCAGTTTCACAGTGGTGGGCGGTGCTCACTGTGGAGTGGACCAGATTCACAGTGGGGGGTGGTGTTCACTGTGGAGTGGGCCAGATTCACAGTGGGGGGTGGTGTTCACTGTGGAGTGGGTACAGATTCACAGTGGGGGGCGGTGTTCACTGTGGAGTGGGTACAGATTCACAGTGGGGGGCGGTGTTCACTGAGGAGTGGGCCCGTTTCACAGTGGGGGGCGGTGTTCACAGTGGAGTGGGCCAGATTCACAGTAGGGGGTGGTGTTCACTGTGGGGTGGGTACAGCTTCACAGTAGGGGGCGGTGTTCACTGTGGGGTGTGTACAGATTCACAGTAGGGGGCGGTGTTCACTGTGGGCTGGGCCAGTTTCACAGTAGGGGGCGGTGTTCACTGTGGGGTGGGCCAGTTTCACAGTGGGGGGCGGTGTTCACTGTGGGGTGGGCCAGTTTCACAGTAGGGGGTGGTGTTCACTGTGGGATGGGCCAGTTTCACAGTAGGGGGCGGTGTTCACAGTGGAGTGGGCCAGTTTCACAGTGGGGGGCGGTGTTCACTGTGGAGTGGGCCAGATTCACAGTAGGGGGTGGTGTTCACTGTGGAGTGGGCCAGTTTCACAGTGGGGGGCGGTGTTCACTGTGGAGTGGGCCAGATTCACAGTAGGGGGCGGTGTTCACTGTGGGATGGGCCAGTTTCACAGTAGGGGGCGGTGTTCACAGTGGAGTGGGCCAGTTTCACAGTGGGGGGCGGTGTTCACTGTGGAGTGGGCCAGATTCACAGTAGGGGGTGGTGTTCACTGTGGAGTGGGCCCGTTTCACAGTGGGGGGCGGTGTTCACTGTGGAGTGGGCCCGTTTCACAGTGGGGGGCGGTGTTCACAGTGGAGTGGGCCAGATTCACAGTGGGGGGCGGTGTTCACTGTGGAGTGGGCCAGATTCACAGTATGGGGCGGTGCTAACTGTGGAGTGGAGCAGATTCACAGTAGGGGGTGGTGTTCACTGTGGGGTGGGTACAAGTTCACAGTGGGGGGTGGTGTTCACTGTGGAGTGGGCCAGATTCACAGTAGGGGGCGGTGCTCACTGTGGAGTGGAGCAGATTCACAGTGGGGGGCGCTCTTCACTGTGGGGTGGGTACAGGTTCGCAGTGGGGGGCGGTGTTCACTGTGGGGTGGGCCCGTTTCACAGTAGGGGGCGGTGTTCACTGTGGAGTGGGCCAGTTTCACAGTGGGGGGCGTTATTCATAGTGGAGTGGGCTCGTTTCACACTAGGGGGCGGTGTTCACTGTGGGGTGGGCCAGTTTCACAGTGGGGGGCGGTGTTCACTGTCGGGTGGGCCCGTTTCACAGTGGGGGGCGGTGTTCACTGTGGAGTGGGCCAGTTTCACAGTGGGGGGCGGTGTTCACTGTGGAGTGGGCCAGTTTCACAGTAGGGGGCGGTGTTCACAGTGGAGTGGGTGCAGGTTCACAGTAGGGGGCGGTGTTCACAGTGCGGTGGGCCAGTTTCACAGTCGGGGGCGGTGTTCACTGTGGGGTGGGCCAGGTTCACAGCAGGGGGCGGTGTTCACTGTGGAGTGGGTACAGGTTCACAGTAGGGGGCGGTGTTCACTGTGGAGTGGGTACAGGTTCACAGTAGGGGGCGGTGTTCACTGTGGGGTGGGCCAGTTTCACAGTCGGGGGCGGTGTTAACTGTGGAGTGGGCCAGTTTCACAGTGGTGGGCGGTGCTCACTGTGGAGTGGACCAGATTCACAGTGGGGGGTGGTGTTCACTGTGGAGTGGGCCAGATTCACAGTGGGGGGTGGTGTTCACTGTGGAGTGGGTACAGATTCACAGTGGGGGGCGGTGTTCACTGTGGAGTGGGTACAGATTCACAGTGGGGGGCGGTGTTCACTGAGGAGTGGGCCCGTTTCACAGTGGGGGGCGGTGTTCACAGTGGAGTGGGCCAGATTCACAGTAGGGGGTGGTGTTCACTGTGGGGTGGGTACAGCTTCACAGTAGGGGGCGGTGTTCACTGTGGGGTGTGTACAGATTCACAGTAGGGGGGCGGTGTTCACTGTGGGCTGGGCCAGTTTCACAGTAGGGGGCGGTGTTCACTGTGGGGTGGGCCAGTTTCACAGTGGGGGGCGGTGTTCACTGTGGGGTGGGCCAGTTTCACAGTAGGGGGTGGTGTTCACTGTGGGATGGGCCAGTTTCACAGTAGGGGGCGGTGTTCACAGTGGAGTGGGCCAGTTTCACAGTGGGGGGCGGTGTTCACTGTGGAGTGGGCCAGATTCACAGTAGGGGGTGGTGTTCACTGTGGAGTGGGCCAGTTTCACAGTGGGGGGCGGTGTTCACTGTGGAGTGGGCCAGATTCACAGTAGGGGGCGGTGTTCACTGTGGGATGGGCCAGTTTCACAGTAGGGGGCGGTGTTCACAGTGGAGTGGGCCAGTTTCACAGTGGGGGGCGGTGTTCACTGTGGAGTGGGCCAGATTCACAGTAGGGGGTGGTGTTCACTGTGGAGTGGGCCCGTTTCACAGTGGGGGGCGGTGTTCACAGTGGAGTGGGTACAGGTTCACAGTGGGGGCGGTGTTCACTGTGGAGTGGGCCCGTTTCACAGTGGGGGCGTGGTTCACTGTGGAGTGGGCCCGTTTCACAGTGGGGGCGGTGTTCACTGTGGAGTGGGCCAGTTTCACAGTAGGGGGCGGTGTTCACAGTGGGGTGGGCCAGTTTCACAGTCGGGGGCGGTGTTCACAGTGGAGTGGGCCAGATTCACAGTAGGGGGCGGTGTTCACTGTGGAGTGGGCCCGTTTCACAGTAGGGGGCGGTGTTCACTGTGGAGTGGGCAAATTTCACAGTAGTGGGCGGTGTTCACAGTGGAGTGGGCCAGGTTCACAGTGGGGGCCGGTGTTCACTGTGGAGTGGGCCAGATTCACAGGGGGGGCGGTGTTCACTGTGGAGTGGGCCAGATTCACAGGGGGGGCGGTGTTCACTGTGGAGTGAGCCAGATTCACAGTGGGGGGCGGTGTTCACAGTGGCGTGGGCCCGTTTCACAGTGGGGGGCGGTGTTCACAGTGGGGTGGGCCCGTTTCACAGTAGGGGCCGGTGTTCACAGTGGAGTGGGCCAGTTTCACAGAAGGGAGCGGTGTTCACTGTGGAGTGGGCCCGTTTCACAGTGGGGGGCGGTGTTCACAGTGGAGTGGGCCAGATTCACAGTGGGGGGCGGTGTTCACTGTGGAGTGGACCCGTTTCACAGTGGGGGGCGGTGTTCACTGTGGAGTGGGCCAGCTTCACAGTAGGGGGCGGTGCTCACTGTGGAGTGGACCAGATTCACAGTGGGGGGTGGTGTTCACTGTGGAGTGGGCCCGTTTCACAGTGGGGGGCGGTGTTCACAGTGGAGTGGGCCAGATTCACAGTAGGGGGTGGTGTTCACTGTGGGGTGGGTACAGCTTCACAGTAGGGGGCGGTGTTCACAGTGGAGTGGGCCAGATTCACAGTAGGGGGTGGTGTTCACTGTGGGGTGTGTACAGATTCACAGTAGGGGGCGGTGTTCACTGTGGGCTGGGCCAGTTTCACAGTAGGGGGCGGTGTTCACTGTGGGGTGGGCCAGTTTCACAGTAGGGGGCGGTGTTCACAGTGGAGTGGGCCAGTTTCACAGTGGGGGGTGGTGTTCACTGTGGAGTGGGCCAGATTCACAGTAGGGGGCGGTGTTCACTGTGGAGTGGGCCAGATTCACAGTAGGGGGCGGTGTTCACAGTGGAGTGGGCCAGATTCACAGTGGTGGGCAGTGTTCACAGTGGGGTGGGCCCGTTTCACAGTGGGGGGCGGTGTTCACTGTGGAGTGGGTACAGATTCACAGTGGTGGGCGGTGTTCACAGTGGGGTGGGCCCGTTTCACAGTGAGGGGCGGTGTTCACTGTGGAGTGGGCCCGTTTCACAGTGGGGGGCGGTGTTCACTGTGGGGTGGGCCAGATTCACAGTAGGGGGCGGTGTTCACTGTGGAGTGGGCCAGTTTCACAGTAGGGGGCGGTGTTCACTGTGGGGTGGGCCCGTTTCACAGTAGGGGGCGGTGTTCACTGTGGAGTGGGCCAGTTTCACAGTAGGGGGCGGTGTTCACTGTGGGCTGAGTACAGGTTCACAGTGGGGGGCGGTGTTCACTGTGGAGTGGGTACAGGTTCGCGGTGGGGGGCGCTGTTCACTGTGGGGTGGGTACAGGTTCGCAGTGGGGGGCGGTGTTCACTGTGGGGTGGGCCCGTTTCACAGTAGGGGGCGGTGTTCACTGTGGAGTGGGCCAGTTTCACAGTGGGGGGCGGTGTTCACTGTGGGGTGGGCCAGTTTCACAGTGGGGGGCGGTGTTCACAGTGGGGTGGGCCAGTTTCACAGTCGGGGGCGGTGTTCACTGTGGGGTGGGCCAGTTTCACAGTAGGGGGCGGTGTTCACTGTGGAGTGGGCCCGTTTCACAGTGGGGGGCGGTGTTCACTGTGGAGTGGGCCAGTTTCACAGTAGGGGGGCGGTGTTCACAGTGGAGTGGGCCAGTTTCACAGTCGGGGGCGGTGTTCACTGTGGAGTGAGCCAGTTTCACAGTGGGGGGCGGTGTTCACTGTGGAGTGGGCCAGTTTCACAGTCGGGGGCGGTGTTCACTGTGGAGTGAGCCAGTTTCACAGTGGGGGGCGGTGTTCACTGTGGAGTGGGCCAGATTCACAGTGGGGGCGGTGTTCACTGTGGAGTGGGCCAGATTCACAGTAGGGGGCGGTGTTCACAGTGGAGTGGGCCAGGTTCACAGTGGGGGCCGGTGTTCACTGTGGAGTGGTACAGATTCACAGGGGCGGTGTTCACTGTGGAGTGGGCCAGATTCACAGGGGGGGCGGTGTTCACTGTGGAGTGGGCCAGATTCACAGTGGGGGGCGGTGTTCACAGTTGGGTGGGCCCGTTTCACAGTGGGGGGCGGTGTTCACAGTGGGGTGGGCCCGTTTCACAGTAGGGGCCGGTGTTCACAGTGGGGTGGGCCCGTTTCACAGTGGGGGGTGGTGTTCACTGTGGGGTGGGCCCGTTTCACAGTAGGGGCCGGTGTTCACAGTGGAGTGGGCCAGTTTCACAGTATTGAGCGGTGTTCACTGTGGGGTGGGCCAGTTTCACAGTAGGGGGCGGTGTTCACTGTGGAGTGGGTACAGGTTCACAGTGGGGGGTGGTGTTCACTGTGGGGTGGGCCCGTTTCACAGTAGGGGGCGGTGTTCACTGTGGAGTGGGCCAGTTTCACAGTGGGGGGCGGTATTCACAGTGGAGTGGGCCCGTTTCACAGTAGGGGGCGGTGTTCACTGTGGGGTGGGCCAGTTTCACAGTGGGGGGCAGTGTTCACTGTCGGGTGGGCCCGTTTCACAGTGGGGGGCGGTGTTCACAGTGGAGTGGGTACAGGTTCACAGTTGGGGCCGCTGTTCACAGTGGGGTGGGCCAGTTTCACAGTCGGGGGCGGTGTTCACTGTGGAGTGGGCCAGTTTCACAGTGGGGGGCGGTGTTCACTGTGGAGTGGGCCAGATTCACAGTGGGGGGCGGTGTTCACTGTGGAGTGGGCCCGTTTCACAGTGGGGGGCGGTGTTCACTGTGGAGTGGGTACAGGTTCACAGTAGGGGGCGGTGTTCACTGTGGAGTGGGCCCGTTTCACAGTGGGGGCGGTGTTCACTGTGGAGTGGGCACGTTTCACAGTGGGGGCGGTGTTCACTGTGGAGTGGGCCCGTTTCACAGTGGTGGCGGTGTTCACTGTGGAGTGTGCAAGTTTCACAGTAGGGGGCGGTGTTCACAGTGGAGTGGGCCAGGTTCACAGTGGGGGCCGGTGTTCACTGTGGAGTGGGCCAGATTCACAGTAGGGGGCAGTGTTCACAGTGGGGTGGGCCCGTTTCACAGTGGGGGGCGGTGTTCACTGTGGAGTGGGTACAGATTCACAGTGGTGGGCGGTGTTCACAGTGGGGTGGGCCCGTTTCACAGTGGGGGGCGGTGTTCACTGTGGAGTGGGCCCGTTTCACAGTGGGGGGTGGTGTTCACTGTGGAGTGGGCCAGATTCACAGGAGGGGGCGGTGTTCACTGTGGGGTGGGCCCGTTTCACAGTGGGGGGCGGTGTTCACTGTGGGGTGGGCCAGATTCACAGTAGGGGGCGGTGTTCACTGTGCCGTGGGCCCGTTTCACAGTAGGGGGCGGTGTTCACAGTGGAGTGGGCCAGATCCGTGGTGGGGGGCGGTGTTCACTGTGGAGGGGGCCAGTTTCACAGTGGGGGGTGGTGTTCACAGTGGAGTGGGTACAGGTTAACAGTAGGGGGCGGTGTTCACTGTGTGGTGGGTACAGGTTCACAGTAGGGGGCAGTGTTCACTGTGGAGTGGGCCAGTTTCACAGTAGGGAGCGGTGTTCACTGTGGAGTGGGCCAGTTTCACAGTAGGGGACGGTGTTCACTGTGGGGTGGGTACAGGTTCACAGTAGGGGGCGGTGTTCACTGTGGGGTGGTTACAGGTTCGCAGTGGGTGGCGGTGTTCACAGTGGGGTGGTCCTGTTTCACAGTGGGGGGCGGTGTTCACAGTGGAGTGGGCCAGATTCACAGTGGGGGGCGGTGTTCACTGTGGAGTGGGCCCGTTTCACAGTGGGGGGCGGTGTTCACTGTGGAGTGGGCCCGTTTCACAGTGGGGGGCGGTGTTCACAGTGGAGTGGGCCAGATTCACAGTGGGGGGCGGTGTTCACTGTGGAGTGGGCCAGATTCACAGTATGGGGCGGTGCTAACTGTGGAGTGGAGCAGATTCACAGTAGGGGGCGGTGTTCACTGTGGGGTGGGCCCGTTTCACAGTAGGGGGCGGTGTTCACTGTGGAGTGGGCCAGTTTCACAGTGGGGGGCGGTGTTCACTGTGGGGTGGGCCAGTTCACAGTGGGGGGCGGTGTTCACAGTGGGGTGGGCCAGTTTCACAGTCGGGGGCGGTGTTCACTGTGGGGTGGGCCAGTTTCACAGTAGGGGGCGGTGTTCACTGTGGAGTGGGCCCGTTTCACAGTGGGGGGCGGTGTTCACTGTGGAGTGGGCCAGTTTCACAGTAGGGGGGCGGTGTTCACAGTGGAGTGGGCCAGTTTCACAGTCGGGGGCGGTGTTCACTGTGGAGTGAGCCAGTTTCACAGTGGGGGGCGGTGTTCACTGTGGAGTGGGCCAGTTTCACAGTCGGGGGCGGTGTTCACTGTGGAGTGAGCCAGTTTCACAGTGGGGGGCGGTGTTCACTGTGGAGTGGGCCAGATTCACAGTGGGGGGCGGTGTTCACTGTGGAGTGGGCCAGATTCACAGTAGGGGGCGGTGTTCACAGTGGAGTGGGCCAGGTTCACAGTGGGGGCCGGTGTTCACTGTGGAGTGGTACAGATTCACAGGGGCGGTGTTCACTGTGGAGTGGGCCAGATTCACAGGGGGGGCGGTGTTCACTGTGGAGTGGGCCAGATTCACAGTGGGGGGCGGTGTTCACAGTTGGGTGGGCCCGTTTCACAGTGGGGGGCGGTGTTCACAGTGGGGTGGGCCCGTTTCACAGTAGGGGCCGGTGTTCACAGTGGGGTGGGCCCGTTTCACAGTGGGGGGTGGTGTTCACTGTGGGGTGGGCCCGTTTCACAGTAGGGGCCGGTGTTCACAGTGGAGTGGGCCAGTTTCACAGTATTGAGCGGTGTTCACTGTGGGGTGGGCCAGTTTCACAGTAGGGGGCGGTGTTCACTGTGGAGTGGGTACAGGTTCACAGTGGGGGGTGGTGTTCACTGTGGGGTGGGCCCGTTTCACAGTAGGGGGCGGTGTTCACTGTGGAGTGGGCCAGTTTCACAGTGGGGGGCGGTATTCACAGTGGAGTGGGCCCGTTTCACAGTAGGGGGCGGTGTTCACTGTGGGGTGGGCCAGTTTCACAGTGGGGGGCAGTGTTCACTGTCGGGTGGGCCCGTTTCACAGTAGGGGGCGGTGTTCACTGTGGAGTGGGTACAGGTTCACAGTGGGGGGCGGTGTTCACTGTGGGGTGGGTACAGTTTCACAGTGCGGGGTGGTGTTCACAATGGGGTGGGTACAGATTCACAGTAGCGGGCGGTGTTCACAGTGGAGTGGGTACAGATTCACAGTGGTGGGCGGTGTTCACAGTGGGGTGGGCCCGTTTCACAGTGGGGGGTGGTGTTCACTGTGGAGTGGGCCAGATTCACAGTAGGGGGCGGTGTTCACTGTGGAGTGGGCCAGATTCACAGTAGGGGGCGGTGTTCACAGTGGAGTGGGTACAGATTCACAGTGGTGGGCGGTGTTCACAGTGGGGTGGGCCCGTTTCACAGTGGGGGGTGGTGTTCACTGTGGAGTGGGCCAGATTCACAGTAGGGGGCGGTGTTCACTGTGGAGTGGGCCAGATTCACAGTAGGGGGCGGTGTTCACAGTGGAGTGGGCCAGATTCACAGTAGGGGGCAGTGTTCACAGTGGGTGGGCCGTTTCACAGTGGGGGGCGGTGTTCACTGTGGAGTGGGTACAGATTCACAGTGGTGGGCGGTGTTCACAGTGGGGTGGGCCCGTTTCACAGTGGGGGG
>JASTWF010001457.1:37085-47085 GCA_030390025.1 Squalus acanthias
ACTGTGGGGTGGGTACAGGTTCACAG
The DNA here is from genome assembly GCA_030390025.1 of Squalus acanthias. Lineage (NCBI taxonomy): Eukaryota > Metazoa > Chordata > Chondrichthyes > Squaliformes > Squalidae > Squalus > Squalus acanthias. The sequence goes on from JASTWF010001457.1 coordinate 37,112, forward strand.
TAGGGGGCGGTGTTCACTGTGGGGTGGGTACAGGTTCGCAGTGGGGGGCGGTGTTCACTGTGCAGTGGGTACAGGTTCACAGTAGGGGGCAGTGTTCACTGTGGGGTGGGTACAGGTTCACAGTAGGGGGCGGTGTTCACTGTGGGGTGGGTACAGGTTCACAGTGGGGGGCAGTGTTCACTGTGGGGTGGGTACAGGTTCACAGTAGGGGGCAGTGTTCACTGTGGAGTGGGTACAGGTTCACAGTGGGGGGCGGTGTTCACAGTGGAGTGGGTACAGGTTCACAGTAGGGGGCGGTGTTCACTGTGCAGTGGGTACAGGTTCACAGTAGGGGGCAGTGTTCACTGTGGGGTGGGTACAGGTTCACAGTAGGGGGCGGTGTTCACTGTGGGGTGGGTACAGGTTCACAGTAGGGGGCGTTGTTCACTGTGGGGTGGGTACAGGTTCACAGTAGGGGGCGGTGTTCACTGTGGGGTGGGCCAGTTTCACAGTAGGGGGCGGTGTTCACTGTGGGGTGGGTACAGGTTCACAGTAGGGGGCGGTGTTCACTGTGCAGTGGGTACAGGTTCACAGTAGGGGGCAGTGTTCACTGTGGGGTGGGTACAGGTTCACAGTAGGGGGCGGTGTTCACTGTGGGGTGGGTACAGGTTCACAGTAGGGGGCGTTGTTCACTGTGGGGTGGGTACAGGTTCACAGTAGGGGGCGGTGTTCACTGTGGGGTGGGCCAGTTTCACAGTAGGGGGCGGTGTTCACTGTGGGGTGGGTACAGGTTCACAGTAGGGGGCGGTGTTCACTGTGGGGTGGGCCAGTTTCACAGTAGGGGGCGGTGTTCACTGTGGGGTGGGCCAGTTTCACAGTGGGGGGCGGTGTTCACTGTGGAGTGGGTACAGATTCACAGTGGGGTGCGGTGTTCACTGTGGAGTGGGCCAGTTTCACAGTGGGGGGCGGTGATCACAGTGGGGTGGGCCCGTTTCACAGTTGGGGACGGTGTTCACAGTGGAGTGGGCCCGTTTCACAGTGGGGGGTGGTGTTCACTGTGGGGTGGGCCAGATTCACAGTGGGGGGCGGTGTTCACTGTGGGGTGGGTACAGGTTCACAGTGGGGGGCGGTGTTCACTGTGGGGTGGGTACAGGTTCACAGTAGGGGGCGGTGTTCACTGTGGAGTGGGTACAGGTTCACAGTAGGGGGCGGTGTTCACTGTGGAGTGGGTACAGGTTCACAGTAGGGGGCGGTGTTCACTGTGGAGTGGGTACAGGTTCACAGTGGGGGGCGGTGTTCACTGTGAGGTGGGTACAGGTTCACAGTGGGGGGCGGTGTTCACTGTGGGGTGGGTACAGGTTCACAGTAGGGGCGGTGTTCACAGTGGAGTGGGTACAGATTCACAGTAGGGGGCGGTGTTCACTGTGGGGAGGGTACAGGTTCACAGTGGGGGGCGGTGTTCACTGTGGAGTGGGCCCGTTTCACAGTAGGGGGCGGTGTTCACAGTGGGGTGGGTACAGGTTCACAGTGGGGGGCGGTGTTCACTGTGGGGTGGGTACAGGTTCACAGTAGGGGGCGGTGTTCACTGTGGGGTGGGTACAGGTTCACAGTAGGGGGCGGTGTTCACTGTGGAGTGGGTACAGGTTCACAGTAGGGGGCGGTGTTCACTGTGGAGTGGGCCCGTTTCACAGTAGGGGGCGGTGTTCACTGTGGAGTGGGTACAGGTTCACAGTAGGGGGCGGTGTTCACTGTGGGGTGGGTACAGGTTCACAGTAGGGGGCGGTGTTCACTGTGGAGTGGGTACAGGTTCACAGTGGGGGGCGGTGTTCACTGTGGAGTGGGTACAGGTTCACAGTGGGGGGCGGTGTTCACTGTGGAGTGGGTACAGGTTCACAGTGGGGGGCGGTGTTCACTGTGGAGTGGGCCCGTTTCACAGTGGGGGGTGGTGTTCACTGTGGGGTGGGCCAGATTCACAGTGGGAGGCGGTGTTCACAGTGGAGTGGGTACAGGTTCACAGTAGGGGCGGTGTTCACTGTGGGGTGGGTACAGTTTCACAGTAGGGGGCAGTGTTCACTGTGGAGTGGGCCCGTTTCACAGTAGGGGGCGGTGTTCACAGTGGAGTGGGTACAGGTTCACAGTGGGGGGCGGTGTTCACTGTGGAGTGGGTACAGGTTCACAGTGGGGGGCGGTGTTCACTGTGGAGTGGGTACAGGTTCACAGTGGGGGGCGGTGTTCACTGTGGAGTGGGCCCGTTTCACAGTAGGGGGCGGTGTTCACAGTGGAGTGGGCCCGTTTCACAGTGGGGGGTGGTGTTCACTGTGGGGTGGGCCAGATTCACAGTAGGGGGCGGTGTTCACTGTGGGGTGGGCCAGTTTCACAGTAGGGGGCGGTGTTCACTGTGGAGTGGGCCAGTTTCACAGTAGGGGGCGGTGTTCACTGTGGAGTGGGCCAGTTTCACAGTAGGGGGCGGTGTTCACTGTGGAGTGGGCCCGTTTCACAGTGGGGGGCTGTGTTCACTGTGCAGTGGGTACAGGTTCACAGTAGGGGGCGGTGTTCACTGTGGGGTGGGTACAGGTTCACAGTGGGGGGCGGTGTTCACTGTGGGGTGGGTACAGGTTCGCAGTAGGGGGGCGGTGTTCACTGTGGAGTGGGCCCGTTTCACAGTAGGGGGCGGTGTTCACTGTGGGGTGGGTACAGGTTCACAGTAGGGGGCGGTGTTCACTGTGGAGTGGGCCCGTTTCACAGTGGGGGGCGGTGTTCACTGTGCAGTGGGTACAGGTTCACAGTAGGGGGCGGTGTTCACTGTGGAGTGGGCCCGTTTCACAGTGGGGGGCGGTGATCACTGTGGAGTGGGCCCGTTTCACAGTCGGGGGCGGTATTCACTGTGGGGTGGGCCAGTTTCACAGTGAGGGGCGGTGTTCACAGTGGAGTGGGCCAGTTTCACAGTGGGGGGCGGTGTTCACTGTGGGGTGGGCCAGTTTCACAGTAGGGGGCGGTGTTCACTGTGGGGTGGGCCAGATTCACAGTGGGGGGCGGTGTTCACTGTGGGGTGGGCCAGTTTCACAGTAGGGGGCGGTATTCACTGTGGAGTGGGTACAGATTCACAGTGGGGGGCGGTGTTCACTGTGGGGTGGGCCAGTTTCACAGTAGGGGGCGGTATTCACTGTGGAGTGGGTACAGATTCACAGTAGGGGGCGGTGTTCACTGTGGAGTGGGTACAGGTTCACAGTGGGGGGCGGTGTTCACAGTGGAGTGGGTACAGATTCACAGTGGGGGGCGGTGTTCACTGTGGGGTGGGTACAGGTTCACAGTGGGGGGCGGTGTTCACTGTGGAGTGGGCCCGTTTCACAGTAGGGGGCGGTGTTCACTGTGGGGTGGGTACAGGTTCACAGTGGGGGGCGGTGTTCACTGTGGAGTGGGCCCGTTTCACAGTAGGGGGCAGTGTTCACTGTGGGGTGGGTACAGGTTCACAGTAGGGGGCGGTGTTCACTGTGGGGTGGGTACAGGTTCACAGTCGGGGGCGGTGTTCACTGTGGGGTGGGTACAGGTTCACAGTCGGGGGCGGTGTTCACTGTGGGGTGGGTACAGGTTCACAGTAGGGGGCGGTGTTCACTGTGGGGTGGGTACAGGTTCACAGTAGGGGGCGGTGTTCACTGTGGGGTGGGTACAGGTTCACAGTCGGGGGCGGTGTTCACTGTGGAGTGGGTACAGGTTCACAGTCGGGGGCGGTGTTCACTGTGGGGTGGGTACAGGTTCACAGTAGGGGGCGGTGTTCACAGTGGAGTGGGTACAGGTTCACAGTAGGGGCGGTGTTCACTGTGGGGTGGGCCAGTTTCACAGTGGGGGGCGGTGTTCACTGTGGGGTGGGTACAGGTTCGCAGTAGGGGGCGGTGTTCACTGTGGGGTGGGCCAGTTTCACAGTGGGGGGCGGTGTTCACTGTGGGGTGGGCCAGTTTCACAGTGGGGGGCGGTGTTCACAGTGGAGTGGGCCAGTTTCACAGTGGGGGGCGGTGTTCACAGTGGGGTGGGCCCGTTTCACAGTGGGGGGCGGTGTTCACTGTGGGATTGGCCAGTTTCACAGTAGGGGGCGGTGTTCACAGTGGAGTGGGCCAGTTTCACAGTGGGGGGCGGTGTTCACTGTGGGATGGGCCAGTTTCACAGTGGGGGGCGGTGTTCACTGTGGAGTGGGCCAGATTCACAGTGGAGTGGGCCAGTTTCACAGTGGGGGGCGGTGTTCACTGTGGGATTGGCCAGTTTCACAGTGGGGGGCGGTGTTCACTGTGGAGTGGGCCAGATTCACAGTGGGGGGCGGTGTTCACTGTGGAGTGGGCCAGATTCACAGTAGGGGGCGGTGTTCACTGTGGAGTGGGCCCGTTTCACAGTGGGGGGCGGTGTTCACAGTGGGGTGGGCCCGTTTCACAGTGGGGGGCGGTGTTCACAGTGGAGTGAGTGCAGGTTCACATTAGGGGGCGGTGTTCACTGTGGGTTGAGTACAGGTTCACAGTAGGGGGCGGTGTTCACTGTGGAGTGGGTACAGGTTCACAGTGGGGGGCGGTGTTCACAGTGGGGTGGGTACAGGTTCACAGTGGGGGGCGGTGTTCACTGTGGAGTGGGCCAGTTTCACAGTAGGGGGCGGTGTTCACTGTGGAGTGGGCCAGTTTCACAGCGGGGGGCGGTGTTCACTGTGGAGTGGGTACAGGTTCACAGTGTGGGGCGGTGTTCACAGTGGGGTGGGTACAGATTCACAGTAGGGGGCGGTGTTCACAGTGGAGTGGGCCCGTTTCACAGTGGGGGCGGTGTTCACTGTGGAGTGGGCCCGTTTCACAGTAGGGGCGGTGTTCACTGTGGAGTGGGCCAGATTCACAGTGGGGGGCGGTGTTCACTGTGGAGTGGGTACAGGTTCACAGTGGGGGGCGGTGTTCACTGTGGAGTGGGCCCGTTTCACAGTTAAGGCGGTGTTCACAATGGAGTGGGCCCGTTTCACAGTGGGGGTTGGTGTTCACAGTGGAGTGGGTACAGTTTCACAGTGGGGGGTGGTGTTCACTGTGGGCTGGGCCAGTTTCACAGTAGGGGCCGGTGTTCACTGTGGAGTGGGCCAGATTCACAGTAGGGGGCGGTGTTCACAATGGAGTGGGCCCGTTTCACAGTGGGGGGCGGTGTTCACTGTGGAGTGGGCCCGTTTCACAGTGGGGGGCGGTGTTCACAGTGGAGTGGGCCCGTTTCACAGTGGGGGGCGGTGTTCACAGTGGAGTGGGCCCGTTTCACAGTGGGGGGCGGTGTTCACTGTGGGGTGGGCCAGATTCACAGTGGGGGGCGGTGTTCACTGTGGGGTGGGTACAGGTTCACAGTGGGGGGCGGTGTTCACAGTGGAGTGGGCCCGTTTCACAGTGGGGGGCGGTGTTCACAGTGGAGTGGGCCCGTTTCACAGTGGGGGGCGGTGTTCACAGTGGAGTGGGCCCGTTTCACAGTGGGGGGCGGTGTTCACTGTGGGGTGGGCCAGATTCACAGTGGGGGGCGGTGTTCACTGTGGGGTGGGTACAGGTTCACAGTGGGGGGCGGTGTTCACTGTGGAGTGGGCCAGATTCACAGTAGGGGGCGGTGTTCACAGTGGAGTGGGCCCGTTTCACAGTGGGGGGCGGTGTTCACTGTGCAGTGGGTACAGGTTCACAGTCGGGGGCGGTGTTCACTGTGGAGTGGGCCAGTTTCTCAGTAGGGGGCGGTGTTCGCTGTGGGGTGGGTACAGGTTCGCAGTGGGGGGCGGTGTTCACTGTGGAGTGGGCCCGTTTCACAGTGGGGGGCGGTGTTCACTGTGGAGTGGGCCAGATTCACAGTGGGGGGCGGTGTTCACTGTGGAGTGGGCCAGATTCACAGTGGGGGGCGGTGTTCACTGTGGAGTGGGTACAGGTTCACAGTGGGGGGCGGTGTTCACAGTGGGGTGGGTACAGGTTCACAGTGGGGGGCGGTGTTCACTGTGGAGTGGGCCAGATTCACAGTAGGGGCCGGTGTTCACTGTGGAGTGGGCCAGATCCACAGTGGGGGGTGGTGTTCACTGTGGAGTGGGCCAGTTTCACAGCGGGCGTTGGTGTTCACAGTGGAGTGGGTACAGGTTCACAGTAGGGGGCGGTGTTCACTGTGGGGTGGGTACAGGTTCACAGTAGGGGGCGGTGTTCACAGTGGAGTGTGCCAGATTCACAGTAGGGGGCGGTGTTCACAGTGGAGTGGGTACAGGTTCACAGTGGGGGCGGTGTTCACAGTGGAGTGGGTACAGGTTCACAGTAGGGGGCGGTGTTCACAGTGGAGTGGGTACAGGTTCACAGTAGGGGGCGGTGTTCACAGTGGAGTGTGCCAGATTCACAGTAGGGGGCGGTGTTCACAGTGGAGTGGGTACAGGTTCACAGTGGGGGGCGGTGTTCACAGTGGAGTGGGTACAGGTTCACAGTAGGGGGCGGTGTTCACAGTGGAGTGTGCCAGATTCACAGTAGGGGGCGGTGTTCACAGTGGGGTGGGCCCGTTTCACAGTAGGGGGCGGTGTTCACAGTGGAGTGGGCCAGATTCACAGTGGGGGGCGGTGTTCACAGTGGAGTGGGCCAGATTCACAGTGGGGGGCGGTGTTCACAGTGGAGTGGGCCAGATTCACAGTAGGGGGCGGTGTTCACTGTGGAGTGGGCCAAATTCACAGTGGGGGGTGGTGTTCACAGTGGAGTGGGTACAGGTTCACAGTGGGGGGCGGTGTTCACTGTGGAGTGGGCCCGTTTCACAGTGGGGGGCGGTGTTCACAGTGGAGTCGGTACAGGTTCACAGTGGGGGCGGTGTTCACAGTGGGCTGGGTACAGGTTCACAGTGGGGGGCGGTGTTCACAGTGGAGTGGGTGCAGGTTCACAGTCGGGGGCGGTGTTCACTGTGGAGTGGGCCAGATTCACAGTCGGGGGTGGTGTTCACAGTGGAGTGGGTAAAGGTTCACAGTGGGGGGCGGTGTTCACAGTGGGGTGGGCCCGTTTCACAGTGGGGGGCGGTGTTCACAGTGGAGTGGGCCCGTTTCACAGTGGGGGGCGGTGTTCACTGTGGAATGGGCCAGATTCACAGTAGGGGGCGGTGTTCACTGTGGATGGGGCCCGTTTCACAGTGGGGGGCGGTGTTCACTGTGGAGTGGGCCCGTTTCACAGTGGGGGGCGGTGTTCACTGTGGAGTGGGCCCGTTTCACAGTGGGGGGCGGTGTTCACAGTGGAGTGGGCCAGATTCACAGTGGGGGGCGGTGTTCACAGTGGAGTGGGTACAGGTTCACAGCAGGGGCCGGTGTTCACTGTGGAGTGGGCCAGATTCACAGTGGGGGGCGGTGTTCACAGTGGAGTGGGCAAGTTTCACAGTGGGGGGCGGTGTTCACAGTGGAGTGGGCAAGTTTCACAGTAGGGGGCGGTGTTCACAGTGGAGTGGGCAAGTTTCACAGTGGGGGGCGGTGTTCACAGTGGAGTGGGCAAGTTTCACAGTCGGGGGCGGTGTTCACTGTGGAGTGGGTACAGGTTCGCACTGTGGGGTCGACTTATTGAATCTTGTGACCTTTGTTGTGTTTCCAGGTCTCTGGTGCTGGATGGGAATCCGATTGCCCGTCAGCCCTATCACCTGTTGCTGGGGGAGGACAGCACGTGAGTGCAACCGGTTCCTGGGATACCGGCATAGAATCATTCTAAGAGCAGATAAATAGTGGCGTGCAATTAACCTTTCCAAATCTTTGGTAGATTTCATAAAGAAAGAAATTTGTTTTCATGCCTCCCTGTTCACGACTTCAGTGTATCCAGTGAAGTTCTTCTGAATTGTGGTCACTGTTGTAATGTAGGAAACACGGCAACCAATTTGCGCACAGCAAGCTCCCACAAACTTCTCTCCTGTCGGTGTTGGTTGAGGCATAAATATGGGCCAGGACACTGGGGAGAATGCCCCTGCTGGTCTTTAAATAGTGTCGTTGGATCTTTAGCACCCACCTGAACAGGCAAAAGGAGTCTCGGCTTAACGTCCCATCCAAAAGACAGCACCTCCGACAGTGCGGCGCTCCCTCAGTACCGCCCCTCCGACAGTGCGACGCTCCCTCAGTACCGCCCCTCCGACAGTGCGGCGTTCCCTCAGTACCGCCCCTCCGACAGTGCGGCGCTCCCTCAGTACCGCCCCTCCAACAGTGCGGCGCTCCCTCAGTACTGCCCCTCCGACAGTGCGACGCTCCCTCAGTACTGCCCCTCCGACAGTGCTGCGCTCCCTCAGTACCGCCCCTCCGACAGTGCGGCGCTCCCTCAGTACCGCCCCTCCGACAGTGCGACGCTCCCTCAGTACCGCCCCTCCGACAGTGCGACGCTCCCTCAGTACTGCCCTTCCGACAGTGCGGCGCTCCCTCAGTACCGCCCCTCCGACAGTGCGGCGCTCCCTCAGTACTGCCCCTCCGACAGTGCGGCGCTCCCTCAGTACTGCCCCTCCGACAGTGCGGCGCTCCCTCAGTACTGCCCCTCCGACAGTGCGACGCTCCCTCAGTACTGCCCCTCCCACAGTGCGGCGCTCCCTCAGTACCGCCCCTCCGACAGTGCGGCGCTCCCTCGGTACTGCCCCTCCGACAGTGCGGCGCTCCCTTGGTACCGTCCCTCCGACAGTGCGGCCCTCCCTCAGTACTGCCCCTCCGACAGTGCGGCGCTCCCTCAGTACTGCCCCTCCGACAGGGCGGCGCTCCCTCAGTACCGCCCCTCCAACAGTGCGGAACTCCCTCGGTACCGTCCCTCTGACAGTGCGGCGCTCCCTCAGTACTGCCCCTCCGACAGCGCGGCGCTCCCTCAGTACTGCCCCTCCGACAGTGCAGCGCTCCCTCGGTACCGTCCTTCCGACAGTGCGGCGCTCCCTCAGTACTGCCCCTCCGACAGTGCGGCGCTCCCTCAGCACTGCCCCTCCGACAGTGCGGCGCTCCCTCAGTACCGCCCCTCCGACAGTGCGGCGCTCCCTCAGCACCGCCCCTCCGACAGTGCGGCGCTCCCTCAGCACTGCCCCTCCGACAGTGCGGCGCACCCTCAGTACCGCCCCTCCGACAGTGCGGCGCTCCCTTAGTACCGCCCCTCCCACAGTGCGGCCTCAGAACTGCGCTGGGAGTGTCGGCCTAGATCATGGGTTCAAGTCTCTGGAGTGGAACTCGAACCCACGACCTTCCGGCTCAGAGGCGAGAGAGAGAGCGCTACCCACTGAGCCACAGCCAAAACCATGTGATACTATTATCTCTACCTGTGTTCGCTACACTACATCCATTGATCTAATCGAGGTGTTGAAGATGATTGAAGGAGTTGATCAGGTAGAGAGAGAGAAACTATCTCCTCTGGTGGGGGGAGTCCAGAACAAGGGGGCATCACCTTAAAATTAGAGCCCGGCCATTCAGGGGTGATGTCAGGAAGCACTTCTTCACACAAAGGGTGGTGGAAATCTGGAACTCTCTCCCCCAAAAAGCTGTTGAGGCTGGGGGTCAATTGCAGCTTTTAAGACTGAGACTGATAGATGTTTGTTGGGCGAGGGTATCGAGAGATATGGAGCCAAGGCGGGTGGATGGAGCGAGGTCACAGATCAGCCGGGATCTCACTGAATGGTGGAGCAGGCTGGAGGGGCTGAACGGCCTCCTCCTGTTCTTACGGCGAAGCTCAGTGATCTGTCCTGACTCCCTGCTGCACCAGTCTCCGGCTTTACCATCCTATTATTTGTTTATTTTGCAGAATCCAACATCTAACTTTGAGAAACAATAAAATAGATGATGCAGGAGCGAAGCGGATTGGAGAAGCACTGTCCACCATCAAAAAATGCAACAAGAACTTACTGTCCTTAATCCTCAGCTTCAATCACATCACCACTGAAGGAGCCGGTTACATTGCAGACGTAAGCAAGAGGGATTCTTCACAACTGCTTCCATTAGCAGAGTTGGGACCCTGCAGTCTCCACACTCGCACTCACACACACACACACTCACCCTGCAGTCTCCGCACTCA
>JASTWF010001457.1:62085-82143 GCA_030390025.1 Squalus acanthias
ACACAAAAAACCTCCCTGGGATATCGGGAAAAATAGGGACATTGGCAAAGGAGGAACTGACGCAAATCAATATCTCTAAGGATATGGTGTTAAGGAAGCTAAAGGGATTGAAGGCGGACAAATCCCCAGGGCCTGATAACATGCATCCTAGGGTACTGAAGGAGGTGGCCCTAGAGATAGCGGATGCACTAAGTATGATTTTTCAGAATTCATTAGACTCGGGAACAGTGCCCATGGATTGGAGGGTAGCTAACGTTACCCCACTATTCAAAAAGGGGGGTAGGGAAAAAGCAGGTAATTACAGACCTGTAAGCCTTACATCACTTGTGGGCAAAATGCTGGAGTCCATCATTAAGGATGAAATAGCGGAGCACTTAGCAAATGGGGACAAGATAGGACAGAGTCAACATGGATTTACAAAGGGTAAATCGTGCTTGACTAATCTATTGGAATTTTTTGAGGGAGTAACTGGTAAAATAGATGGGGGAGAGCCAGTAGATGTGGTGTACCTGGACTTCCAAAAGGCCTTCGACAAGGTCCCACATAAAAGATTAGCATGGAAAATTGAAGCTCATGGGATAAAGGGGAAAGTATTGACGTGGATAGAGAACTGGCTGTCAGATAGAAAACAGAGAGTTGGAATAAACGGCTCATTTTCTGAATGGCAGGCAGTAACAAGTGGGGTACCACAGGGATCTGTCCTGGGTCCCCAGCTGTTCACAATTTACATTAATGACCTGGATCAGGGAGTCGGATGCAGCATTTCCAAATTTGCAGACGACACTAAACTAGGAGGGGGGGTGGGCTCAGAGGAGGAGACCAGGAAGCTCCAGAGCGATTTGGACAGACTGGGTGATTGGGCGGATAAATGGCAGATGCACTATAATGTAGACAAGTGCGAAGTTATCCACCTTGGGTGCAGGAACGGGAGGGCAAATTATTATTTAAATGGCAATAAATTGGGAGAGGGGGAAGTACAGAGAGACCTGGGTGTTCTTGTACATCAGTCACTGAAGGCGAGCATGCAGGTGCATCAGGCGGTCAAGAAGGCAAACGGTATGCTGGCCTTCATAGCAAAAGGGTTGGAATACAGGAACAGGGATACCTTGCTGCAGCTGTACAGGGCACTGGTGAGACCACACCTCGAGTACTGTGTACAGTTTTGGTCGCCTCATCTGAGGAAAGATGTTCTTGCCATGGAGGGGGTGCAGCGGCGATTCACCAGGCTGATACCAGAAATGGCGGGATTGACCATGAGGAGAGACTATGTAGTTTAGGGATGTACACACTGGAGTTTAGAAGATTGAGAGGGGACCTCATAGAAGTGTATAAAATTCTGACAGGTCTACACAGACAATATGCAGAAGGAATGTTTCCCTTGGCGGGTGAGAACAGAACTAGAGGACATAATTTAAGGATAAGGGCTAAACCATTTAGGACGGAAATGAGGGGGAATTTCTTCACTCAGAGGGTGGTGAACCTGTGGAACTCATTGCCACAGAGGGCAGTGTACGCCAGCTCATTAAATATATTTAAGAGGGAATTAGATATATTTCTACAGGCAAAAGGGGTTAAGGGTTACGGAGAGAAGGCGGGGACGGGATACTGAATTGGAGGATCAGCCATGATCTCATTAAATGGCGGAGCAGGCTCGAAGGGCAGGATGGCCTACTCCTGCTCCTATCTTCTATGTATCTATGTATCTACAGTCTCCACACTCACACACACACACACACACACACACACACTCACCCTGCAGTCTCCACACTCACACACGCTCACCCTACAGTCTCCACACACACACACACACACACACACACACACACACACACTCACCCTGCAGTCTCCACACTCACACACACACACACACACACACACACACTCACCCTACAGTCTCCACACACACACACTCACCCTACAGTCTCCACACACACACACACTCACCCTACAGTCTCCACACACACACACACACACACACTCACCCTGCAGTCTCCACACACACACACACACTCACCCTGCAGTCTCCACACTCACACACACTCACCCTGCAGTCTCCACACACACACACACTCACCCTGCAGTCTCCACACTCACACACACTCACCCTGCAGTCTCCACACTCACACACACACACACACACACTCACCCTGCAGTCTCCACACACACACACACACACTCACCCTGCAGTCTCCACACTCACACACACACACACACACTCACACTCACCCTGCAGTCTCCACACTCACACACACACACACACTCACCCTGCAGTCTCCACACTCACACACACACACTCACTCACACTCACCCTGCAGTCTCCAAACTCACACACACACACACTCACACTCACCCTGCAGTCTCCACACTCACACACACACACACACTCACACTCACCCTGCAGTCTCCACACTCACACACACACACACACACTCACCCTGCAGTCTCCACTCACACACACACACATTCACCCTGCAGTCTCCACACTCACACACACACACATTCACCCTGCAGTCTCCACACTCACACACACACACATTCACCCTGCAGTCTCCACACTCACACACACACACACACACTCACACTCACCCTGCAGTCTCCACACTCACACACACACACACTCACCCTGCAGTCTCCACACACACTCACACACACTCACCCTACAGTCTCCACACACACACACACACTCACCCTGCAGTCTCCAAACTCACACACACACACACTCACACTCACCCTGCAGTCTCCACACTCACACACACACACACACTCACACTCACCCTGCAGTCTCCACACTCACACACACACACACTCACCCTGCAGTCTCCACACTCACACACACACTCACCCTACAGTCTCCACACACACTCACACACACTCACCCTACAGTCTCCACACTCACACACACACACACACACTCACCCTGCAGTCTCCACACACACTCACACACACACACTCACACTCACCCTGCAGTCTCCACACTCACACACACACACACACTCACACTCACCCTGCAGTCTCCACACTCACACACACACACACTCACCCTGCAGTCTCCACACTCACACACACACACATTCACCCTGCAGTCTCCACACTCACACACACACTCACCCTACAGTCTCCACACACACTCACACACACTCACCCTACAGTCTCCACACTCACACACACACACTCACCCTGCAGTCTCCACACACACTCACACACACACTCACCCTACAGTCTCCACACTCACACACACACACTCACCCTACAGTCTCCACACTCACACACACACACTCACCCTACAGTCTCCACACTCACACACACACTCACCCTGCAGTCTCCACACTCACACACACACACACTCACCCTGCAGTCTCCACACACACTCACACACACACTCACCCTACAGTCTCCACACTCACACACACACTCACCCTGCAGTCTCCACAGTCGCACACACACACACACACTCACCCTGCAGTCTCCACACTCACACACACACTCACCCTGCAGTCTCCACACTCACACACACACACCCTGCAGTCTCCACACTTACACACACACACTCACCCTGCAGTCTCCACACTCACACACACACACACACTCAACCTGCCGTCTCCACACTCACACTCACTCACCCTGCAGTCTCCACACTCACACTCACACACACTCACCCTGCAGTCTCCACACTCACACACACACACACACTCACCCTGCAGTCTCCACACACACACACACCCTGCAGTCTCCACACTCACACACACACACACACACACTCACCCTGCAGTCTCCACACTCACACTCACACACACACACACTCACCCTGCAGTCTCCACACTCACCCTGCAGTCTCCACACTCACACACACACACACTCTCACACACTCACCCTGCAGACTCCTGATTTAAAAGGGCCTCTGGAAGTGAGTGCTTTATTTCCAAAGTGCTGAGGCTGAATTGCGGAGTTTAAGCTGAGATGTGCGGAGCTGGTTCACCAGCAGCTTTCATTTCCTTCCTCTTCCTCCCCAGGGCCTGCGATTGAATTGCACTCTGCTGTGGCTTTCTCTGGCTTACAATCAAATTGGAGACAGAGGCGCAATAAAATTTGCCGAGGTGAGTGATGTGGGAGTGTGACTGGAATATGGCGGCCCCCAGGGCACGGTCACGACGGGAGATTCTCCCTCCGGAACTCTCAGCATGTGGTGTGTGACGTAAGAAAACTCCTAGGCACTTGGTCTAAGCATTAAACAAAGCTTTAATCAACTGTTTTTCTCGTTGTGTCCTTCATTAATTCCTGTTAAAGAATGTCCTGAGCAAGCTGGGCCCATGCCCAAGTATTTATTCTCTCCCTGGACAGCGCCACCCGCAGGCCGCCCAGTATTACTTCATACATGAATGACAAGATTCATGTCAGTGTGTGTCTGGTGCGGGGTCTGCCCCTCTGTCGGGGTTTGTGTACACTGATCTTGTGTGGTGATAATCTGTGGTGCAGCTTCCTCCCATTACCAAACTTGCCTTTCTTCCCTTCACTGCAGGTCCTCAGTCCATTTGCATTAACCCATGAGGAGGTGGTGGAGAGGAGACTTCTTCAGTTAGACTTGCAGGAGAGACAGAGATCGGTAAAACTTGACTTCCACTTCACTCCCTGCTCACTCACACTTGGCTGTGCTATTCACGGGATGTACTGTTAATCTGGTTCATGTTTGTTCCTGGGATGTGGGCGCCGCTGGCAAGGCCACATTCATTGCCCATCCCTAATTCCCCAGAGTAGGTGGTGGTGGGCCTTCTGTTTTAGAGAGAGATATTTGTACATTTTCAAAGGTCTGTCACTGCTTGTTGTCTCAGCTGCACAGCTACTAGCTGCAGGTAGGCTGGGAGCTGAGAGTGTTCCCCATTCATGCAACCGCTGTTGAGATTGTATGAAGGGAATGTAACCCTTCAAGCCTTTTACAGTTGGGGGTCTTGTGACTGTATGTCCCGTCTGGGAGCCGAGGCTTCCTCTCCTTCAACTTAGCCAGAAAAAGCAGGGACGTCCTCGGCACTGACTCCAGCCTGACCGTCAACCAAGGAGCTTCGAAGGGCTTGCATCCTAATCTAACTGTACAACCATGATGCGGAGATGCCGGTGTTGGACTGGGGTGGACAAAAATGAGAAGTCGCACAACACCAGGTTATAGTCCAACAGTTTTATTTGAAATCACGAGCTTTCGGAGCGCTGCTCCTTCGTCCGGTAAAGTGAAGGAATACGAATCAGCAAAGCATATATAGACAGAGAACAATGTGTAGCGTACAATGTCAGACGACTACAGTAAATCTTACTGACTGCCCTCCATCACACCTCGGCAGAGATACAATCAGGTCAGTCCGTAATGCTTGATGTAATGCCTTCCTGACTGACCCTGTGTGTATAATAGAGAATAGCAGCCCATGTGTATATTATAGAGAATAGCAGCCCCAGTGTATATTGTAGAGAATAGCAGCCCCTGTGTATATTATAGTGAATAGCAGCCCCTGTGTATATTATAGAGAATAGCAGCCCCTGTGTATATTATAGTGAATAGCAGCCCCTGTGTATATTATTGAGAATAGCAGCCCCTGTGTATATTATAGTGAATAGCAGCCCCTGTGTATATTATAGTGAATAGCAGCCCCTGTGTATATTATAGAGAATAGCAGCCCCTGTGTATATTATAGAGAATAGCAGCCCCTGTGTATATTATAGGGAATAGCAGCCCCTGTGTATATTATAGAGAATAGCAGCCCCTGTGTATATTATAGAGAATAGCAGCCCCTGTGTATATTATAGAGAATAGCAGCCCCTGTGTATATTATAGGGAATAGCAGCCCCTGTGTATATTATAGAGAATAGCAGCCCCTGTGTATTATCGAGAATAGCAGCCCCTGTGTATATTATAGAGAATAGCAGCCCCTGTGTATATTATAGAGAATAGCAGCCCCTGTGTATATTATAGGGAATAGCAGCCCCTGTGTATATTATAGAGAATAGCAGCCCCTGTGTATATTATAGAGAATAGCAGCCCCTGTGTATATTATAGAGAATAGCAGCCCCTGTGTATATTATAGAGAATAGCAGCCCCTGTGTATATTATAGGGAATAGCAGCCCCTGTGTATATTATAGAGAATAGCAGCCCCTGTGTATATTATAGAGAATAGCAGCCCCTGTGTATATTATGGAGAATAGCAGCCCCTGTGTATATTAGAGAGAATAGCAGCCCCCGTGTATATTATAGGGAATAGCAGCCCCTGTGTATATTATAGAGAATCTCTATCTATATATGCTTTGGCGATTCTGTATCTATTTACTTCACCTGAGGAAGGGGCAATCGATAGCTCCGAAAGCTTGTGATTTCAAATAAAACTGTTGGACTATAACCTGGTGTTGTGCGACCTCTCAATTGTGTATTATAGAACAGGAACCCCTGTGTGTATTCGATGTAATTGACCTGTTACTCTTTTGTTTCACTCATCAGCCCATTTCCGCCAGGCGCCCTGAATCCAAGAGTGATCGCAGCAGCAGCCAGATGGGCAGTGCCACCAACATTGATAAAACGGACAAATCCGTGAAAAGTGGCAAGAGTATTTCCAAGAAGAAGGACAAGGTAGAGATATGATTGCTGTGCTGTGCTTTCTAGCCCTGCCTGTAACTGGGGGAGCAGATATCTGGCTGCGTTGGTCAATCACAAGGTTTATAGTCCTCCCCAGAACTGGCTGCAGTGAGTCATTTATTGTTGTGTGCGGAGGTTTGTGGAACATCTCTGGTAATTCATTCCATCCAGCCAGGAATCGATGTTTCTACTGTCCCATCAGGTCCCAGGACTATGCAACTGGCGTCTCAGCACATCCTTTGTCTTCAATACTGCTGTTAACATCCTCTGACCAAATAGGCCACCCTCAACATTTCAGTCTCACTTTTTTTCTCTAAAGTGTTGAAATGCATCATCATACCCATTCCATGCCCAGATAGAAAGAACTTGCCTTTCGATAACAACAACAATTTGCATTTATACGCCGCCTTTAACATAGTAAACCGTCCCAAGGCATTTCACAGGAGCAATTATCAGACACAATTTGACCCCGAGCCACATAAGGAGATATTAAGGCAGGCGACCAAAAGCCTGGTCAAAGAGGTCGGTTTTAAGGAGCGTCGTAAAGGAGGAGAGAGAGGAGGAGAGGTTTAGGGAGGGAATTCGAGAGCTTAGGGCCCAGGCGGCTGAAGGCACGGCCGCCAATAGTTGAGGGATTAAAATTGGGGTACTCAAGAGGCCAGAATTAGAGCAGTGCAGATATCTCGGGGCGGTGGGGGGAGATTGTGGGGCTGGAGGAGATTACAGAGATAGGGAGAGGCGAGGTCATGGTAGGTCAGCGAGCACAGGTTTGATGGGTGAACGGGACTTGGTGCGAGTTCGCACACGGACAGCAGAGTTTTGGATGACCTCAAGTTTACACATGGTAGAATGTGGGAGGCCAGCCAGGAGTGCGTTGGAATAGTCAAGTTTAGAGGTAACAAAGGCAGGGATGAGGGTTTCAGCAGGAGATGAATTGATGCAGGGACAGAGTTGGGCGATGTTCCGGAGGTGGAAATAGACGGTCTTATTTTTGGGGCGGATATGTGGTCGGAAGCTCACATATGACACCAAGGTTGCAAACAGTGTGGTTCAGCCTCAGACAGTTGCCAGAGAGAGGGATGGAGTCGGTGCCAAGGGAACAGAATTTCTGGCGGGGACTGAAGACAATGGGCTGGATTTTGATACTGGGGCGGGTTGGGGTCGTGTTATCCACCCGACTGCAATTGGATTTGGGAGATTGATGCAATTTTCACCTAATTGGGCAATTGAGTTCCAGCATGTGGGAACCCAGGACCCAATTAGTGGTTTCAGGCTGAAAGTCGCCTCTGATGATGTCATCATTGCTGCTGCATTGAAGGTCTTCAGAGACTGCCTGGCCTTTGCTGTGAGAGGACCTGGATGCAAAATGAGCAGCAGCAGCCCTAAGTCTGCTTCCAGATATTTTTACACCACCACTCCCAGATATGTCTCCTCCACATAGCCATCCATATATGCATCTCCACAGCCAGCCAAATGTGCTCCCACCAGGTTTCACATTCGTGGTTCAGAACAGGCATGCTTCACGTAGAAAAAGGGTTAAAATCACAAAAGCCTTTCAAAATGGCATTATCGAGGCAATTTAGTGCTTGTTAAGGGCCTTAACAGCCTATCCCGCCTCTTAGAGGTGGGACGGAGTCGGGACCAGCAGACACGATTTAATGAAGATTGTGTGGAGGCGGGATGGAGGCGGGCTTGTGCCCGCCTGCCAGTTTTTGCAATTTTAACCCCCCACACGCCTCCAAACCCGCCTCCACGGGTCAATGAAAATCCAGCCCAATGGCTTCAGTCTTCTCAATATTTATTTGGAGGAAATTTCTGCTCGTCCAGTACTGGATGTTGGACAAGCAGTCTGACAATTTAGAGACTGTGGAGTGGTGGTGAGGTAGAGCTGGGTGTCGTCAGCGTACATGTGGAAACTGACGCTATGTTTTCGGATGAAATTACCGAGGGGCAGCATGTAGATGAGAATTAGGAGGGGGCCAAGGATAGATCCTTGGGGGACACCAGAGGTAACGATGCGGGAGTGGGAAGAGAAGCCATTGCAGGTGATTCTCTGGTTACGATTAGATAGATAAGAATGGAACCAGGCGAGTGCAGTCCCACCCAGCTGGACGACGGTGGAGAGGTGTTGGAGGAGGATGCTGTGGGAACTGTGTTAAAGGCTGCAGACAGGTCGAGAAGGATGTGGAGGGGTAGTTTACCTTGGTCACAGTCACATAGGATGTCTGGGCGGGGCAAGTGGTGGAAGGAATAGCCAGGCGGGGAGGCTTCATTTAGGGGTAAGGTGTCATCACCCCTCAACCAGGATTCCGTCAATGCCATGATGTTGATGCAGTCATCCACAATAAGCTCATGGATGGCAAGGGCCTTGTTCACAAGTGAATGGACATTCTGGAGGGAGATGCGGAGAGGGGCGGTGATAGTTGATCTGCCAGAGTTCACCAGGTCAGCACTGGGAGGGGAGAGTTGGATGCGGAGGAGATTGGCAAGATTAGTCCCCAGCGGGCGCGCTGGGCAGGAAAGTCGGCGAGATAGTAGGATGGGGCACTTGAGGTTGCTGCTCATGAGGAGGCAGCGATGAGTGCCTTGATGAGCTCTTCGGAGACTGCCAAGAGAGGCACAGAGGGAAGCTGTCGGCTTATCCAAGAGGGAATCAAGACTGGGACGGCGGCAGGAGAGTAGGAGTACCGAAGGGTTGGGGTAGGGATTTGGGAGGGCAGAGTACCCGAGAGGGGAGAAATGAAAGGAGGCATGACGACAGGAGAGAGGGGTCTAGGAGGGCTGGAGAGAAAAGATAATGGGGGAGAAAAACAAGGAAATAGAAGTGATGGGCTTGAGTCCAGAGCAGCAGCCAAAATGCGCATGTGAATGGACACACGGAAAACTCAAGTTACAAGGCCTGGTTACGTAGCAGTTACTAGGATACATGTATCCTGGTAGTAACAGGGAACAGATAGGAGACAATAGGAGAAGTCCAGAGTTAAAGCCAGAGGTCCCGTTGCGTGATAAAGTTGATGTAGGTAGGGTGGAGTCGGCATGGAGCATCGACGAACTGTTGTCCAAGTTCGGAGTCAGGTGTAGCGAGCGAGTGAAATCCAGAAGCGATTTGATGGGTAGAGTATCGGAGGATAGAGGTATTTGCGTGGGGATGAAGAGCCAGGAGATGTGCAGAATTGGTTGCGGGGCAGAAAGAGGATAGCGAAGTTGGAGGTCACCATAAAGCGGCGGAGAAATGTACTTCGGCCCAGGAAAGTAAAACACTAGCCAGAAACCAGACTAGCTGAAACTGAAAAGCCAGCAGAACCAGTCGGTGAGTAGGTAGGTGGGCTGGAGGGAAAGAGTGAGGTGGATCGGGGGGGGGCTTGAGGAATATGGTGCATAGGTGGAGTTGAGGGATATAGTGAGAAGGTGGGTAGGTGGTGTTGAGAGATATGGTGAGAAGTTGAGGGATAGGGTGAGGGTTGAGGGATAGGGTGTGTAGGTGGATCTGAGGGATGAGGTGGGTAGGTGGGGTTGAGGGATAGGGTGAGTCGGTGGGTTTGAGCGATAGGGTGAGGTTGAGGGGTAGGGTGAATAGGTGGATCTGAGGGATGAGGTGGGTAGGTGGGGTTGAGGGATAGGGTGAGAGGGTGAGGGTTGAGAGGTAGGGTGAATAGGTGGATCTGAGGGATGAGGTGGGTAGGTGGGGTTGAGGGATGAGGTGGGTAGGTGGGGTTGAGGGATAGGGTGAGTCGGTGGGGTTGAGCGATAGGGTGAGAGGGTGAGGTTGAGGGGTAGGGTGGTAGGTGAGAAGGAGGGGTTGAGGGATAGGGTGAGTCGGTGGGGTTGAGCGATAGGGTGAGAGGGTGAGGTTGAGGGGTAGGGTGGTAGGTGAGAAGGAGGGGTTGAGGGATAGGGTGAGTCGGTGGGTTTGAGCGATAGGGTGAGGGTTGAGGGGTAGGGTGAATAGGTGGATCTGAGGGATGAGGTGGGTAGGTGGGGTTGAGGGATAGGGTGAGTCGGTGGGTTTGAGCGATAGGGTGAGAGGGTGAGGTTGAGGGATAGGGTGGTAGGTGAGAAGGAGGGGTTGAGGGATAGGGTGAGAGGATGAGGTTGAGGGGTAGGGTGGTAGGTGAGAAGGAGGGGTTGAAGGATAGGGTGGGTGCGACTGCACTCGCCTGGTTCCATTCTTATCCATCTAATCGTAGCCAGAGAATCACCTGCAACGGCTTCTCTTCCTGCTCCCGCATCGTTACCTCTGGTGTCCCCCAAGGATCTATCCTTGGTCCCCTCCTATTTCTCATCTACATGCTGCCCCTCAGCGACATCATCCGAAAACACGGCGTCAGTTTCCACATGTACGCTGACGACACCCAGTTCTACCTCACCACTACTTCTCTCGAAACCTCCACTGTTGCTGAATTGTCAGACTGCTTGTCCGACATCCAGTACTGGATGAGCAGAAATTTTCTCCAATTAAATATTGGGAAGACCAAAGCCATTGTTTTCGGTCCCTGCCACAAACTCCGTTCCCTAGCTACTGATTCCATCCCTCTCCCTAGCATCTGTCTGAGGCTGAACCAGACCTATTTGACCCTGAAATGAGCTTCCAACCACATATCTAAGACCGCCTATTTCCACCCCCGTAACATCGCCCGTCTTGTGTTCAAGATGGCTCCTGGGCTGGCAGCTCCTTTCTGAACTGATCTTCTCTTCAACTGTATCCGTGGTCATCCATTGCAATCCTTTGCCCTTTGTACTTGCTGTACCTGCATGCTAACTTTTTGTGTTTCATGTACAAGGACCCCCAGATCCCTCTGTACTGCAGCATTTTGTAGTCTCCCTCCATTTAAATAATAATTTGCTTTTTTATTTTTCCTACCAAAGTGGATAACCTCACATTTTCCCACATTATACTCCATCTGCCAAATTTTTGCCCACTCACTTAACCTATCCATATCCCTTTGCAGGTTCTTTGTGTCCTCTTCACAACTTGCTTTCCCACCTATCTTTGTATCATCAGCAAATTTAGCTACATTACACTCGGTCCCTTCATCCAAGTCATTAATATAGATTGTAAACAGCTGAGGCCCCAGCACTGATCCCTGCGGCAGTTACAGTTACAGTTTGCCAACCTGAAAATGACCCATTTATCCCGACTCTCTGTTTCCTGTTAGTTTACCAATCCTCTATCCATGCTAATATATTACCCCCAACCCCATGAGCTCTTATCTTGTGCTGTAAACTTTTATATGGCACCTTATCGAATGCCTTCTGGAAATCCAAATACACTACATCTACTGGTTCCCCTTTATCCACACTGCTCATTACATCCTCAAAGAACTCTAGCAAATTTGTCAAACATGATTTCCCTTTCAAAAAACCATGCTGACTCTGCTTGACTGTATTATAATTTTCTCAATGTCCTGCTACTACTTCCTTAATAATGGACTCCAGCATTTTCCCAATGACAGATGTTAGGCTAACTGGCCTATAGTTTCCTGCTTTCTGTCTCCCTCCTTTCTTGAATAGGGGTGTTACATTTGCGGTTTTCCAATCCGCCGGGACCGCTTCAGAATCCAGGGAATCTTGGTAGACTACAACCAATGCATCCACTATCTCTGCAGCCACTTCTTTTCAGACCCTAGGATACAGGCCAACAGGTCCAGGGGACTTGTCCACCTTTAGTCCCATAAGTTTGCCTAGTACTTTTTCTCTAGTGATGGTGATTGTTTTAAGTTCCCCCCTCTCTATAGCCCCTTGATTATCTATTATTACTGGGATGCTTTTAGTGTCTGCTACCATGAAGATCGATACAAAATATTTGTTCGAAGTCTGCCATTTCCCTGTTTCCCATTATTAATTCCCCAGTCTCATCCTCTAAGGGACCAACGTTTACTTTAGTTACTCTCTTCATTTTTATATACCTGTAGAAGCTCTTACTGTCTGTTTTTATATTTCTTGCTAGTTTACTCTCATAATCTATCTTCTCTTTTTTTTTTAGTCGTCCTTTGTTGGTTTCTAAAAATTTCCCAATCCTCTGGCCTACCACTAATCTTCGGATCATTGTATGCCTTTGTTTTCAATTTGATACCATCCTTAACTTCCTTAGTTAGCCACGGATGGTTCATTCTTCTCTTAGAGTCTTTCTTTCTCACTAGAATATATCTTTGCTGAGATTTATGAAATATCTCCTTAAATGTCTGCCACTGCTTATCTACCGTCTTACCCTTTAATCTATTTTCCCAGTCCACTTTAGCCAACTCTGTCTTCATCCTTTGTAATTGCCTTTATTTAAGTTCAGGACACTAGTTTCAGACCCAAGTTTCTCGCCCTCAAATTGAATTTGAAATTCTAACATGCTATGATCACTCTTCCCGAGAGGATCCTTTACTATTTCATTAATGAATCCTATCTCATTGCACATTACCAGATCTAAAATAGCCTGCTCCCTGGTTGGTTCCACAACGTATTGTTCTAAGAAACCGCCCCGAATACACTCTATGAACTCATCCTCAAGGCTACCTTTGCCAATTTGATTTGTCCAATCTATATGAAGATTAAAATCGCCCATGATTATTGCAGTACCTTTCTTACAAGCCTCCATTATTTCTTGATTTATACTCTGTCCTACAGTGTAGCTACTGTTAGGCGGCCTATAGACTACTCCCACCAGTGACTTCTTTCCCTTACTATTTCTTATCTCCACCCAAATTGATTCTACATCTTGATCTTCAGAGCCAATATCATTTCTCACCACTGCACTGATCTCATCCTTTATTGCGGAGATGCCGGTGTTGGACTGGGGTGGACAAAAGTGAGAAGTCGCACAACACCAGGTTATAGTCCAACAGCTTTATTTGAAATCACAAGCTTTCGGAGCGCTTCGTCAGGTGAAGTGACCTGACGAAGGAGCAGCGCTCCGAAAGCTTGTGATTTCAAATAAACCTGTTGGACTATAACCTGGTGTTGTGCGACTTCTCACTTTCATCCTTTATTAACAGAGCTACCCCACCTCCTTTTCCTTTCTGCCTATCCTTCCGAAATGTCAAATAACTCTGAATATTCAGTTCCCAGCCTTGGTCACCTTACAACCACGTCTCTAATGGCTATCAGATCATACCCATTTATTTCTATTTGTGTCGTCAACTCATCTATTTTGTTACGAATGCTGCGTGCATTCAGATAAAGAGCTTTTAATTTTGTCTTTTTACCATTTTTCCCTACTCTGACCCCTCTTTCTGAAGCACTCTTATGTTTATACGCTCTGTCCCTTCCTGTCACACTCTGGTTATCATTACCCCTATCGCTACCCTGCACTATTGCCTTCTCCTTCCTCTTTGACTTTTTAAATTTCCCCTCACCTGAAACCCTCCCCCTCACTATTTAGTTCAAAGCCCTATTTACAGCCCTAGTTATTCGATTCGCCAGGACACTCATCCCTGCATGGTTTACGTGAAGCCCGTCCCAACGGAACAACTCCCTCTTTCTCCAGTATTGGTGCCAGTGCCCCATGACTCGAAACCCATTTCTCCCACACAAATCTTTGAGCCATGCATTCATCTCTCTGATCTTATTTACCCTATGCCAATTTGCTCGTGGCTCAGGTAGTAATCCAGAGATTATTACCTTTGTGGTTCTGCTTTTTAATTTAGTCCCTAGCTGCTCATACTCCCTCAGCAGAACCTCTTTCTTTGTCCTACCTCTGTCGTCGGTACCTACGTAGACCACGACAACTGGATCTTTCCCCTCTCACTCCAAGTTCCTCTCCAGCCCAGAGGAGATGTCCTTAACACTGGCACCGGGGCAGGCAACACAGCCTTCGGGACTCACGCTCTCGGCTGCAGAGAACAGTGTCTATCCCCCTAACTATACAGTCCCCTACCCTGGGGCATTAATTACTACATTTAAACAGGCCTATGTAACCTGAGCTTTTCCTGTGTCCATTCGCGTGTGTACTTTGGCTGCCGCTCCGGACCTGAGCCATTCAATACTTTTTCACTTTTTCCCCCGGTTTTCCTTTTCTCCCTCTCCCTCCCTGACCACTCTCTCCTGTCGTCATGCCTCCTTTCATCTTTCCTCTCTCGGATATTCTGTCCTCCCTACCTCAATCCTTCATTACTCTTCGACATTCCTCCTCTCCTGCCGCCGTCCCAGGCTTGACTCCCTCTTAGATAAGCCCACAGCTTCCCTCTGTGCCTCTCTTGGCATCCTACGAAGGGCCCATCGAGGCACTCGTCACTGCCTCCTTACGAGCAGCAACCCCAACTGTCCCATCCTACTCTCTCGCCGACCTTCCCGCCCAGCGCGCCTGCGGGGGGCTAATCTTCCCAATCTTCTCCCCAACCAACTCATCCTCCCCGCCAGCGCTGACCCTGTGGACGCTGGCAGTGGGGCAGCCATCACCAACCCTCTCCGCACCTCCCTCCAGAATGTCCGTTCACTTGCGAACAAGGCCCTTGCCATCCATGAGCTTATCGTGGATGATTGCATCGACATCATGGCCCTGATGGAAACTTGGTTGAGGGGTGATGACACCTTACCCTTAAATGAAGCCTCCCCGCCTGGCTATACCTCCCACCACTTGCCCCGCTCAGACCGTCGTGGTGGCGGTGTGGCTCTCATCACCAAATCACACCTTGGTCTGTCCCCCTACTCCTCCGGCACTTTCTCCTCCTTTGAGCATCTCACCTTATTCCACCCCTCTCACCTCTCATTTAAAATTCTCGTTCTCTACTGCCCACCCAAGTACCATAAAAATTTTACTATCGAGGTATCTTCACTGCTCTCCTCCCTCGGCCTCTGCACCGAACGACTTCTAATCCTCGGTGATTTCAACCACCATCTCAATTCATCAGGCTCTCTCTCCTCTGAGTTCACTAGCCTCCTATCCTCCCTTAATCTCTCCCTCCATGTAACTCCCCTCGACCTGGCCATCTCTCGTGGCCTCGCTACTCCCATCGTGTCAATCGCAGATAAGGCCATCTCTGACCACTTCCTCGTATCGCTCTCCACCCACATCCCCCTTCCAACCCTACTTCCTTCTGTGTCCACCCCTGGAAAAATCTCTCTCCCAACTCTTTTACGAAATCCCAACTGTCCAGCCTCTGGCCCTCCATTCACAGTGACATTTCTGCAGCTACCGATCTGCTCAACCACACCCTCACCACTATCTTTGATGCCCTAGTCCCTATTAAAACAATTACTCTCTCTCACCCTGGCCGTTCCCCCTGGTACGGCTCTCATCTTCGCTCCCTTAAGTCCAAGGGGCGCAGACTTGAACAGATATGGCGGACAACTGGTTTAGCCATTCACCGCCAGATCTGGCTGGACCACATAAAGCATTATCGGGTCCTGCTCTCGTCTGCCAAAATTGCAGAAGGTGGGTAGTGGTGTTCCACAAGGATCAGTGCTGGCACCACTGCTGTTCACAATTTACATTAACGATTTAGACTTTGGAATCAAAAACACAATTTCTAAATTTGCAGATGACACCAAATTGGGGGGGATAGTCAATACTGAGGGGGACTGCAACAAGTTACAGGAGGACATTAATAAACTTGCAGAATGGGCATATAATTGGCAAATGAAGTTCAACACAGACAAATGTGAGGTATTACATTATGGTAGGAAGAATAGGGAGGTCACTTATCACTTGGAGGGTGCGAGTCTAGGTGGGGTAGAGGAACAAAGGGATCTCGGAGTACAATTACACAAATCACTAAAAGTTGTGACACAGGTTAGCAAGGCCTTAAAAAAAGCAAACCAAGCACTGGGGTTTATTTCTAGAGGTATAGAATTGAAAAGTAGTGAAGTTATGCTAAACCTGTATCGAACCTTGGTTAGAGCACACTTAGAGTACTGCGTACAGTTCTGGTTGCCATATTATAAAAAGGATATAGAGGCACTGGAGAGGGTGCAGAGAAGATTTACAAGGATGATACCAGAAATGCGAGGGTATACATATCAGGAAAGGATGAACAGGTTGGGTCTCTTTTCTCTTGAAAAAAGGCAGCTGAGGGGTGACCTAATAGAGGTCTTTAAAATGATGAAAGAGTGGATACAGAGAGAGTGTTCCCACTTGTGGGGAAGAGCATAACTAGAGGACATCAATATAAGAGAGTCACCAAGAAATCCAATCGGGAATTCAGGAGAAACTTCTTTACCCAGAGAGTGGTGAGAATGGTGGAACTCGCTACCACAGGGAGTGGTTGAAGCGAATAGTATAGATGCATTTAAGGGGAGGCTAGACAAGCATATGAGGGAGAAGGTAATAGAGGGTTATGCTGAGAGATTTAGACGAGGAAAGACGGGAGGAGGCTCAAGTGGAGCATAAACGCCGGCGTGGACTGTTTGGGCCGAATGGCCTGTTTCTGTGCCGTATATCCAATGTAATCCTATGTAATCATATGTATAAATACAAGTTGAGGGATTGGGTGGGGTTGAGAGATAGGGAGGGTGGGGTTGAGGGATTGTGGGGGTGGGGTTGCGGGATTGGGTGGAGGGGGTGGGGGTTGATATCCAGCCTAATCCCACTTTCCAGCTCTTGGTCTGTAGCCCTGTAGGTTACGGCACTTCAAGTGCATATCCAAGCACTTTTTAAATGTGCCTCTACCACCCTTTCAGGAAGTGAGTTCCAGACCTCCACCACCCTCTGGGTGAAGAAATTTCCCCTCAAATCCCCTCTAAACATAAGAACATAAGAAATAAGAGCAGTAGACCATACGGCCCCTCGAGCCTCCTACCAATTACTTTAAATCTATGCCCCCTGGTTGTTGACCCCTCTGCTAAGGGAAATAGGTCCTTCCTATCCACTCTATCTCGGCCCCTCATAATTTTATACACCTCATTAAGGTCTCCCCTCAGCCTCCTCTGTTCCAAAGAAAACAAACCCAGCCTATCCAATCTTTCCTCATAGCTAAAATTCCCCAGCCCAGGCAACATCCTCGTAAATATCCTCTGTACCCCCTCTCGTGCAATCACATCCTTCCTGTAATGTGGTGACCAGAACTGCATGCAGTATTCTAGCTGCGGCCTAACTAGTGTTTTATACAGTTCAAGCATAACCCCCCTGCTCTTATATTCTATGCCTTGGCTAATAAAGGCAAGTATTCCGTATGCTTTCTTAACCACCTTATCTACTTGGCCTGCTACCTTCAGGGATCTGTGGACCTGCACTCCAATGTCCCTTTGTTCCTCTACACTGCTCAGTGTCCTACCATTTATAGTGGCCCAAAAATTAGTGCTGCTACGCGAGAGTACGCACTGTGTACTCTCGCGTATTCTGTCTCCAATTGCCGGTTTTCTGCATGCACTGCACATGCGCTGAAAACCGGCACTTGGTGAATTCAAAAGGGGGCGGTTCCTAGGTGAACCGCGTGCGCGCTACAGGTTGCGCGCACGCAGTGCACTTAGTGCTTTGGACGCGCAGGTAAGCATGGAAGATTTTAGACATAAAGAAAGGAGGCGTAAGACCCTCTTTTAACAAGGTAAGTACTTAATTAAGTATTATTTTGAATTTTTTTTAACAGGTATATCTTTTTTAGAGACTTTAAAGACAGGTAAGTTTATTTTTATAACTTTTTAAAAGATTTTAAATTTTTTCAAAAATTTAATTTTTTGTTTAAAATGGTTAATTTATTTAACTATACTTATTTTATTAATGTGATGTTTTTTTTTTATTTAATTGAGGTTTAGCTGTTCTTTTGGGGGGGTATAGTATTCATAGCTTTCACAGCCGTGCTGTGGAAGCTATGAATGAAAGATGGTGTGCTGCCATTGGCTCCAACTGAGTCACGTGATCCCACAGCTCGCACGAATTAACTACGCCTGTGGGATACGAAAGCCCTGCACAGATGCTGTCCAGAACATCAAGTTCGTGCGAGCTCGGACTGAAAAAGCCAGCGCGCAGTGAGAGATCGCGGGAAGGCCTTACCCTCGCACGAAGGCTCACTCACGAATTTTTGGGCCAGTGTATTCCCTTGCCTTGTTAGCCCTCCCCAAATGCATTACCTCACACTTCTCCGGATTGAATTCCATTTGCCACTGTTCTGCCCACCTGACCAGTTCATTGATATCTTCCTGCAGTCTGCAGCTTTCTTCTTCAGCATCAACCACGCAGCCGATTTTAGTATCATCTGCAAACTTCTTAGTCATGCCCCCTACATTCAAGTCTAAATCATTGATATATACCACAAAAAGCAGAGGACCCAGTACTGAGCCCTGCAGAACCCCACTGGAAACAGCCTTCCAGTCACAAAAACACCCATCAATCATTACCCTCTGCTTCCTGCCTCTGGGCCAATTTTGGATCCAACTTGCAACTTTGCCCTGGATACCATGGGCTTTCACTTTCATGCCATGTGGAACCTTATCAAAAGCCTTGCTAAAATCCATATACACTACATCAAACGCACTACCCTCATCGACCCTCCTTGTTACCTCCTCAAAAAATTCAGTCAAGTTAGTCAGGCACGACCTTCCCTCAACAAATCCATGCTGACTGTCCTTGATTAATCCGTGTCTTTCGAAATAAAGATTTATCCTGTCCCTCAGAACTTTTTCCAATAATTTGCCCACCACCGAGGTTAGGCTGACTGGCCTGTAATTACTCAGTCTATCCCTTTCTACCTTTTTAAACAAAGGTGCAACGTTAGCAGTCCTCCAGTCCTCCGGCACCACACCTGTAGCCGGAGAGGATTGGAAAATGATGGTCAGGGCCTCTGCTAGTTCCTCTCCTCCTTCTCTTAACAGCCTGGGATACATTTCATCCGGGCCTGGGGATTTATCCACTTAAAGCTGCTAAGCCCCTTAATACTTCCTCTCTCACTATGTTTATTTCATCTAATATTTCACACTCCTCCTCCCTGATTGCAATGTCTGCTTCGCCTCTCTCTTTTGTGAAGACAGACTCAAAGTATTCATTAAGAACCATACCGACGTCTTCCGCCTCCACACACAGATTACCTTTATGGTCTCGAATAGGCCCTACTCTTTCTTTAGTTATCCTCTTGCTCTTAATGTATTTATAAAACGTCTTTGGGTTTTCCTTGATTTCACTTGCCAAAATTTTTTTATGCTCTCTCTTTGCTTTCCTAATTTCCTTCTTAATTGCACCCCTGCACTTTCTGTACTCCTCTAGAGTCTCTGTAGTATTGAGCCCTCAGTATCTGCCATAAGCCTCCCTTTTTTCCTTTATCCTAAGCTGTATGTCCCTTGACATCCAGGGGGCTCTAGATTTGTTAGTCCCACCCTTTTTCTTTAAGGGAACATACTTGCTCTGAACCCTCAGGAACTCCTCCTTGAATGCCTCCCACTGCTCTGTCACTGATTTACCTTCAAGAAGCTGTTTCTAGTCCACTTTGGCTAAATCCCATCTCAGCTTAGTAAAATTGGCTTTTCCCCAATTGAGAACTTTTATTCCTGGTCTATCTTTGTCCTTTTCCATAACTACCCTAAATCTAACTGAATT